>PVIH01002202.1:9642-199224 GCA_004025045.1 Sigmodon hispidus
TTTTTTAATGCAGAAACGTTTCTTCTTTTTCGTCTCCTCTTCCTTCTTCTTTTTCAAATCTGTATGTTCACTTCAAGGTATAGATTTCAAAAAGTTTAAACTACCATTCATTAATTTTAATTCTTACATAGTTTTAAATTTTTTTCTGGCACTTGTAGAATATTCCTATATTGATCATAGTACAGACAGAAATCAACTACACTACTTACCAAGTGCCAACAAATGTACAACCTAGCTAAAACCTGCTGATCTATAGGTTCCAGAATGATGATTCCATTGATCCATATACTTAACAGATCCTATCTTATCAAAAATAGCAAAGTTGGCAGAGGTGCGGTCAGTGTAGACCAGACCACCTGGCAGACAGTGAGGGAAGGAGGAGCTGTAACTTAGCTCTATTACAAAAACTCCACAGCATTGACACCTGGAAGCTGCCAAGGAGATTTAGTAATTCAGACAGAAATTTAGGATTCTGAACATGACCAGTGGAAGGTCATGAGTTTGTTTTTAGACATTATTGATGATGAGAATGTTTGGCAAGAGTTAAAGTATGGGCTTGGAACTTGGAACTTGAAAATGAGTTGGGAATAGTTGAGTGTGGCAAAATTATAGAGAAGGGAAAGAAACTGATGACTTAGCCCCAAGTAATTACAAAATTAAAACATACAAGAAGGAATATGTGAAGATCCAGCTTTAAAAAAGAATTTATAAGACAAAATACTCAGAAAAATGCAGAACTCTGCAGCATTCAGGAAGACTTCTGAGCAGAGAATTTCAAGAAGGCATTAACCGTTATCAAAGCCTCGGAAAAACTATGAAAAGCAAGAACTGAAAATCCTTGTCTGGGGATCAGTGAGTGAAAAATCATCAAATCCTTCAAGACTGACTCAGAGTGAAATAAGAGCTTTAGCAGCTTCAGTAACAGACTACATATCACCAAAACAAAGTAGACGAGGGAAAAGTGACTAGGAAGGGAGTGAGACAGTGTAGGGACCTCAAGAAGAGAGGGGTTTATCAGGAAAATATACCCACTGTTTTTATGAAACTTCTGCTGTTGCTTACAAAAACCACTCCTTGAAGCTGAAAACCATTCTTAATACACTTCTAATACACTTCGTTTTGTGGATTTGAAAGCAGTGCCCTAGAGAGAGTTTAGTTTGAAAAGGAAAGTTGCCAAAAAAAAAAAAATCCCAATTGCATAAGAAGCTAAATATAATTTTTCCTTTTGATGGCACTCACTGGGCCTTCTCTGAAGCTTCTAATTGATAAAGCTTTGATATCACAAAAGGTCACCATGGATTACTCAGGCCTGTTGTGAAACATACACATTCACAAACATTAGCAATTAACCGCAATAAATAATAGCATGATTCACTCCTTTCAAAAAGAGAACAGTGCCTTGAAGCCCCTTACCTGCAGTAAACAGCAGTTGGAACTAGCCTTTATTATAAACACTTTTCAACTGCTTTCATTTCTGAAGCTCACTTGATTTCCACCCCCTCCTCCTTTAACATCCTCATTTACACTGGGGTCTACTTATATTCCCCCATGTGATAAGGAAATTAGGTTTAAAAATAAACATGCTGTATTATAAAAACTGGGTGTGTGACCTGCCCATTTTTGTACATCTCTTTGATTAAATTATTCCCTATGTTAAGCAAGCCCTTTTATTGTCTTAATGATTTATTTAAAATCAGCCCAACTGGTAACAAGGACTTAGTGCTATTCTGCTGTAACATGAATGTTACATTCCAATTTTGTTCTCAATAAATGTGTTACAGTTCTCCCACTGGCAGTAAAGGAAACTTTATACAAACGCAGCATTTATTTGCAGTTACAACTGAGCCAAGTAATACATATGCTCTTTGACAGTTTGGAGTATCTGTTCTCCAGCATCCATCTGGAGCTATTATTGGAACCATTAAAATGAGTTTTTTTCCAGTTTTTAAAGGACCAAGACATATTAATCTATTCTGATGAATGGTATAATGTGTTCACATAAAAGAAAAACAAGCATTACATAAAACATGACCAAACTGTCAGCCATCTCCTCTTTACATCCCCTCTCACCCTAATGGTTCATTTGCATTCTCCATTGAAAATGGCAAGCAGTAAGAAAAAGAATAAATCCCTCATTTTGATTTATTCTTTAGTTTTTACACCCCTTATCACACCAAGCAATGCCATTTTTGATCTGAGGTAAGGGTGAAATTTTGCTTTCACCAAAAAAGTAAACACGGATGGTCTGAAACTAACAGAGAACTTTATAACCAAAGGCCTTTCTGAAGCAGGCTCATTTTGTACCACGTTACATTAAATATGGCCTGTCTTGAAGCAGACAGACTTTCCTTTACCTTTATTCAAACCCAGAGTGTGTGGCTTGTCTGTCACTATAAAAGACGTTGCCTTCTTTGTTCAGAGGCAGCTATTAAAGCTGAAGAACAGGGTGGTCCTCTTCAACCCAACCAGACCAATCCAAGGGACAAACAGATTGCATTCAAAGGTTATTTTGCCAGTTTTTGTAGACCTTTACTTGAAGCATTTTTCCATTGAAACAATGGAAAACAATACAGTGGGTCTATTCTTAGGGAAAGCATAAAAGCCTGCTTCACCCTTTTACATAGTTGCCATAATAATTTAATAGGATCAAAATGTATTTGTGCTAAATAATACCATAATCAAACCATGTATAATAATGCTTTTGTGAGAATTTATTGACAATTCTACCTTTTTTTATACTTAGAATGTTTCCTTCTGGTACTATCTCACCAAGTTCCTCTTTCAAACCTCCCTTGCCAGTAGGCAACAGTACAATGCCTTGTGGTGTTAGCCACTATGCCCTGGAGCCAGGACATTATAGTTTGGTCTGGAATATTCCACAAAGACCTGCGAATTAACATCTTGGTCACCAGCCTGTGGCACTATTGGAAGGTATGGAAACTTCAAGACATAGGCATACTGAAAGAAATTGAGTCACACTAGACTACCAGATAACTTTTGCTTCTCTTTGTTTCCCAGTGGCCATGAAGAACAAGCCTCCTCCTCTACACTCCACCCATGATGTTCTGGGTTTTCACAGGCCCAAAGCAACACGCTCAAGCAGTCATGGACTAAAACCATGTGTTGATTTTCGCAGGGTTTTTTGTCACATTAATGGAAAACTAACTTGTACATAACACTCTAGGATTCATCAAGGGATAATGAACACAGGAGCTGGGTGTGAGGATTGAAAGTGGGAGATGGGGTCTAGAACGTTAGAACAAATTGTGCTGCCGGTGTACACATCAAGCATCCGTTGAGCCTGTGCATCATCTTTCTTACCTCCCTAGTTGTTCTGATCCCCCTTCACCTACTACTACCTTCAACCTCCTTTAAAATGTTTTACTCTGTCTTCCGGGTGGCCACACCACAGGTTTCCTAAACAGTGCTACAGCTACTGACAAAAGAAACCAAGATATAAAAGAGCTCTTCTTTTTTTTTTTTGTTTTTTGTTTTTTTTTTTTCCTTATTTCAGTCTATTTATTGACTTGTAAGGAAACATTGTGCACCCCATAATGTGCAGAACTGACAAGAAAGCGGTGTAAATGGCACACAAGCACACACAGAGAGTATGGAGTGAGTAGTGAGTAAACAAATAAATAATACATGTAACAGTGCTACAACAGGCAGAGAGTTTGACTGCCTGGAGTATTTAGAGAAGAACTTGTGAATAGAATTTGAGCTATTTTAGTAAATGGACAGGAATAAAGAAGATACAAATTTTTTTAAGTGTGGTAAGGTCTGATGATGGCAAATGGATAGCTACGTGTAGAAATGTATGAAGTCTTTTAAAAGCATATATGTAAATAAGAAAGGGTACATATAATAAATTACATGAGATACATAAATCCATATATATTTGTATATTCTATTTTATTTCCATTTAGTTGGCTGCTAAAAGAGCTCTTCTAAATTTACTTGCCATGACCTTTTTTGGAAAAAAAAATTAGATTAAGTTGAAAGAGACACATGTACACCTGAATGGTAACGGAAAGTTTTGAAGGTCTGATTGAGATGTGATTTTGTTTTACAACAGTCAAAGGAATTCACATTAAGCAGATATGTTCTACTCAGTAATATATATGTATATATGTGTTATATATATAGTACACACATATATATAATGTACACATACATATAATGTACACATACATATATAAAGTACACATTATAATAATGTGCATGTATTCTTGCAACAGCTAGAGAGATCAAGATACTACAACTCATGTTTAGAAGATAACCTTACTCCTATCACGCATACAGTAAATCAAAGGCAGGATGGTATCCTGCAAGTGGTAAATCTCATGGCTTTCTGTTCACAAATGTCATGTTATTTGTCTAAGGCCAACATCCCACTCAAAAGTGGGCCATACCGAATCTCTGTCCACGATCAATTGCATCAGCTTCTGTAACAGTGGCAAATGCTTATTGTCCACAGCACCGTGTCCCAGTTCACACTCCCATCTTCCTACAATGAGAAGATGAGTTTCTGGGCTCATGGCGCTGTCTCCTAGCTTGGCTTGTTATCTCCGACAAGAACTTCCACTTTTGATAATTTTCTGCTCTTCTCAGCAAACTTCAGTATCTCCCACACCACCCTCTCCAGAAATTTCAAATCCTAGGACATAAATTAAATGATGGAGTTTTATTTCAGGGACTAAGAGCCCTCCACCTTAGTCCTCACTGCAGTTTTGGAAGTCTATTGCACAGAAGCTATTTACAATACACTGAAGCTACAAAGCTGGGAATCAGAACATAATCTTTTGAGAATGGTAGAAAGAACAAAATATCTATGTCAATTAACCACTGCCTCATGTATTTCAGAAAAATGTCCAGTCTTGGTTCTCAGATTGTTTTGTAGGTCACCTGTGAAGTCTATTAGATGTAGAAACTGAGTAAAGACACAAGAGGTTCCCAACAGAGAACGCACCAGGCCTGAGAGATCCCATCAAAGCTGAGGATGAGAGCTTTATGAGCCCATTTTACTTTTCTACCTTTTCTGTTTTAAAGACAACATTTAAACAAACCTATCATGTCCTAAGCAGTACAATAAATAATTAATGTAGATTATTTTCACAAATTCTCACACCAGTGAAATATGCTATATAGCAACTTATAGGTGAAAAATTATGACTTAATTCCTCAAAAGTTATTATATAAATTTATGGATACCAAGCATTTATATCTATAAAGAGAATATTTTAAAAAGTCAAGAGCAGAGAGGTAGCTCAGTTAATAGTATTAACTGCCAAGCATGAGGACCCAAATTTGATCCCCAGAAGCCACATAAAAAGACTCCAGCATAATGGCATGTGCTTATAACCCCAGAACTGAGGAGATGAAGACAGGCAGATCACTGGGGTCTCTCTGGCTGTCCTGCCTAACTTAATCAGTGTGTTTCAAGTCTCAGTCAGAGATCTTATCTCAAGACAAGAATAAAAACAAACAATAAAACAGGTAGATGCTACTGAGCAACAATATTCAAGTTTGACTTCTGGCCACACATCCACACTTACATTACTGACTATATAGTAATTTTTCAACAACATAAAACATAAGCTAAAATACAATATAAAGAAACAGGCCAAATCTTTTCCCTCAGAGCTCAGGGAATCCTGCAGAAGGGGCAAAAGTCAGAGGAGAGTAACAGTCAGAAGGGTGAAGAACACCCAGGAAGCAAGGCCCTGTACATCACCAGGACTGAATCATAATGCAAAGTTAGAAAGACTGAGGTGACATGCACAGCCCTGCACAGGTCAGCACCAGACGGAATTAGAGCTAAAGGAAGTGGACATATGCCCCATCTGAACACCAGAAGCAATCCTCAAACGGTAACAACTTGAAAATGAAAATTAGTTTTCTCAAAGGGAGTCTCAGTGAGGAAACAAAATACTCTCAAGGGTAGGCTACCTGCCCAGCGGTACGCGGTGAGCAGAAAACTAATCCAATGGCATCTTTAGAGGTTCCTTGTCTCATAAGGTCATGTCAGGACTTTTTAAAATCTTACTTTTTATTTGTTCTTATTGTTAATTTTACTG
The DNA here is from genome assembly GCA_004025045.1 of Sigmodon hispidus. Classification (NCBI taxonomy): domain Eukaryota; kingdom Metazoa; phylum Chordata; class Mammalia; order Rodentia; family Cricetidae; genus Sigmodon; species Sigmodon hispidus. Next base: position 15,720 of record PVIH01002202.1, read on the forward strand.
TCTTTTTGCCCTACGGATCCTTTGGGTATACATTAAGTCTCCCAGTTTAGTGTTTTTATGTTTATCACATTCCTGGGTGTGTGGACCAGTGCTTCTTTCTCTGTGTCTATATCTGCTTAGTATGCATTTTCTTCTCTTTACTTCTGGTGTTTTGCTTTGTTCTATTCTGATATGTTGGGGTTTTTATCTTATTATATTTTATTTTATTATGCATCCTTTGTTTTCTAATGAGAGACAGAAAGGGGTAGGTCTGAATGGGAGGAGAGGTGAAGAAAAATTGGGAGGAATAAAGGGAGAGGAAAATATAATCATAATATACTATATGAGAAATAATATCCTTTAAATTAAACAAGAAAATTTTTAAAAAGAGAAAGAGACAGTGTCAATAACATCTAAATGTTATAGGATAAAGTCTACTTGAAAAGTTCTATTTTTAGGATAAGTAGTCTAGGATTTGAGAATGACACTTAGAAAGTTGAACTTTGCTCATTTTGTGGACGGAGGCCATTGTGTGAAGCTGGCAGGTGAAGCCTGGCTCTGTTGGAGACTCCCAGATGTTGGAGGTGCCTGAGTAGTGAGATTACTGCCAAAAAAAAGGTGCAGACTAGGTGTGGAACCAGCCCAAGAAAGAGAAATGTGTTGAAGTCAAGAAAGCTAAAAGGAGTTGAAGATCTGAAGACATCAGGCATAGAGATGCAAAGTTTGGAATTTGCTCTGCTGGTTTTCAGCCTTGCTTCTGCCCAGTAATTTCTCACTATGCTCCCTTTCCTCCCTTTTAAAATGGTAATGTATACTCTGTGCCATTGTAAGTTGGTAGTATATGATCTGCTCTTTTATTTTGATTTTGCAGGGAACCCTGCGCTTACTCAAATACTTAAAAGATTGCCATCAGTCTCAGAAGAAACTTTGAACTTTGGACTTTTAAACAGTGTTAAGCCTGTGGTTGACTATAAGGACTTTTGAAGTTGGACTAAATATATTTTGCATCATGACATGGCCTATGGGAATCAGGGAGTAGAATGTGTTGGTTTGAAATAGAATGGCCTCCACAGGCTTATATATTTGAATTCTTACTCACTAGGGAGTAGCACTATTTGAGAAAGATTAGATTAGAAGGTATGGCCTTGTTGAAAAAAAATGTGGCACTAGATGAGGGCTTTAAGGTTTTAAAAGCTCTTGCCAAACCCAATCTCTCTCTCTCTCTCTCCTTGCTCATTAGGATGTAGCTCTCAGCTACTGTTCCAACATCATGTGTACTGTCATGCTTGACACCATGATAATGGACTCACCCTCTGAAACTGTAAGCAAGACCCCAGTTAAATGCTTTCCTTTCTGAGAGTTGTCTTGGTTGTGGTGTCTCATCACAGAACAATGACTAACACCTTTAAACAATTACTAGCACCAGTGTCTCTCAGACTTCCATAAAACAGATAAGGAGAAAATTCCATAAAAATTATATGAGCCAATATTACCCTCATGTCAAAGCCAGATAAATATACACACAAAATACATACACAAACATACATACATGTGTGGTGGAAATGTTCTCTGTATGCTGTAAATAAAGTAACTGGTTTGGCCTATGTGGAACACCATAGAAACTGATGGAAGATAAGAGGAAAGACAGGTAGAAGGAGAGTAGAGTTGGTTAGTCTCCATTCAACCCTCAAAGAAGAGCCATGTAAGGAATCCAGGTGAGCCACACAGAGAAACAAAGTATTGGTTTCCTTTCCTTCAGCTTGAGGCTGACAGAACCTATAGCCCACTGAAACCTTACGGTGTCTATGGAATGTTCCATTTAGTGTGAATAATCAACCAGACATGCAGCTATCTGCCTTTGGAAAACTGTATTGCCAAACTACTGTCTACAGTTCTCCCTGCAGCTCATGAAGTTCTATATACAAGTGAAGATAGAATGATTAAGACATAATTTTAATGTTTTTATCAGGCTTTATTCTATCAGTGACTCATAATTTCTATAATTAATTTTGTTATCAGTGGCTCACACACTAAATTGTACTTTAAATTCAGTGAAGTTTATCACATAAAACTCAGCTGATAAGCTGAAACCATGTATGTTGTGCTTATGTGAAGTGTGGGCATATGGCTTCCATCAAAACAGCAGGCATTTGGAAGAGGCTGAGCAGGTCTGAGAGATAGTCACATACAGTGTTCCTGGAGGGATGAGGTAGACCTAAGTGCATTGATTAATTATTGGTAATAGAGCTAATATTTACATGGTAACATTACAAACAAGCAGAGCTTCCTCACTGCAGAAAAGCAAAAAGAAAAGAATGTCTTCAACTAGAATCTATTCATAGTCTCCTCTTATAAAAAGAACCAAGAATGTGATTCCATTTGCTTTACTAACTGAAGATACACTCTGGCTCACCATAAGCCCAAGGTCCTGATGAAAGCCTGTTTGAAAGCCTGTTTGCTAGGGGCAGAAATGTTGAAGTCTCATTATATACCACTCCTGAACTAGGGAAAAAGAATTAGGCTTGTCTTGGACGAGGGAGAAAGAAGCAGGCCTGTGCTTCTCTCTTGGTAAATTCCAGCCACTGCTCTTAGTTCCCTGTCAAAAGCTCCTTACTATGAAATGAAACCCTACAGGAGTTGTTCCCTCTGTCTGACCCCCAGCTTCTTCAACTGTGGGTCATAACCCCACATGGGGATAAATCCAGGCTGTTTCTGGCAGTGCTCACACACATGACAATTGTACTTCCCTGTCCTGGTTCCGAAGGACCAGTATGCTCACCCTGTACCTCACATGCCATTGTACAGTGCCCATGAGCAATGCTTTAAAATATATTTTTTGTGATTTATTATCAGTAAATGTTTTGATTATATTCCTATTTTATAAACAAATATCCAAATATGTAAAAATCTCTCAATCAAAAAAGGGTTGAAGATAGAAACAGCTTATGAAGCCCAAGATCTAACCCAGGCCACAGTGTGACTTGCTAAGGGTAAGGGCAAGGCAGGGGCTTACACAGTTTAGGACTCTTGATTACTCCACTTAAAATAAAAATAAAGTTTGGTATATGAATATGAATCTATCAATATTTGTTCCCAAATAGCTTTGTAGGACTCTTTTTTAAAAAGAGGCATTGCTTTGTTCTTGGAAAAGATATAGACATATAAAGTTAGATCCATTTGTTTCAGATGTTAAAGAAGATCTGGAAACACACATACAAACATATGGAATTTTTTCTTTTGCTTTTATTTTAAAACAGTTTCCACTAGCTCAGGCTTGACTTGAGCTCGTAGTTCTCCCGAATACACATTCAATTGCTGCTATTTCAGTAATGTGCCACCATCACATCTACCTAAAATTGTACAATCTACTATGAGATAGTCATATTTTAAGCCAGTGTTGAATGCCATGTTAAGCATTGCTGAGTACAGCTAAAGACTACACTATTTAAATGTATAATTAGATAAATTTTGTCATGCATATCCACTCACGAAACTACCACCACAATTAAGAAGATAAGTATATACATCACTTCCAAAAGCTTATTTTCTTTCATAGAAACCCCTTCATATCATTTCCCACCCAGCTTTCCTCATCCCACTGACCCATGGACCCCTTTCAAAAAAACTGAGAAACATTTTCTCTAATTTCATATAAATAAAATTATGCAATCTTTTGCTTCTTTCCTTCAGTTTATTAAAGATTTTCCCATGTTGCATCATCAAAATGCACCAAGTAGGTAGGCTTTATAATAACATTTACCAGTTCAAAACTTTCATAAGCTTCACAACAATTCTCCAGTGAGCTTACAGGTAAGTTCTCACAAGCTTTAAAGCAGTGTCTAATTGCTAAGTTTCCGAACAGTCTTAGAGTATAGGGGAGGGGAAATGATAAGCTTCCAGATTTCCTTAATAAAGCTAGTCCAACCCTGTTCTGAAACCTTGAGAGAGAGGCAATCTCCTACTAAACTACAAAGAATTTATTTACCCAAACTTTCATAATTAAAAGGGGAGGATAGGTAAACCACCTGTCCGACACCCCCATTGTAAACATAATGAAGAATTTAAGTAAAATATTATTAAGTTAATGGAAATGCCCCAGGAATCTACAAGGCTCACCCTAGCTAAGACTTAGTAATGAAGGATACTGAGCCTGAATTGGCCATCTCCTGTAACTAGGGAAGATTTCAAGTGGAGCAATTGAGACATCAACCCAGCCATAAATCCTTTGACCTACAATTTATCCTGCCTACAATAAATATGTGCTGGGATAAAGGTGGTGCACTAATTGTAGAAGTGGGTAACAAATGACTGGTCCAACTTGAGACCCATGCCCTGAAAGGGAGCTGAATCCTGACACTGCTCAGAAGTTCAGGAGCCAGAGGCTGGACAGCCCAGAGACTCAGGATGGAACACAACCATCTAAATAAAGAAAAACATAAACAAAATGATCCCTAATTGATTTTTGTTATACTTGAGGACAGGAGTCTAGCATAATCATGATCAGTGAGGCTTCATCCGGTACTGATGGAAACAGATGCAGAGACCCAGAGTCAAACATTTGGTGGAGCTCAAGGAACTGTACAGAAGAGAAGGAGAGACTGCAGGAGCCAGAGGGTTCAAGGATACAAGAAAACCCACAGAATAACCTAGCCTTGGCTCTTAAGGGCTCTAGGAGTCTGAACTGATAATCAGAGACTCTACATGGGACTGACCTATGCCCTCTGCATATGTTATGGTCTTGTACTTTGGTCTTCTTGGGTGACTCCTGTTGTCTCTGACTCTTTTTTTACTCATTTGGGACTCTTTTTACTGGGTTGCCCTGTTCTTAGTGTGACTGGTTGACATCCATGGAAGCCCTGCCCTTTTCTAAAGAGAAATGGAGTGCAGCACTGAGAGAGGAGGATAGAGGGGAAACTGTAGTTGGGATGTAATATATCAGAGAATAACTGTTTAATAAAAAGAACTAACAATAAAACAAAATGTAAATTTAGAGATTAAAAAGAGCAGAGGTTGATTTAATTTGAATAAAGGATGATATAAAAATTTATTAATGCCATTTATTAAAGGATTGAAAGGGATAGTTTTAAAAGGATTTCTCAAATCATTCTTCCATTCATTTCTAATTTAAATAAACAAATTTTTGTGAACTAAGACTAATAGGACATTTTCTCAATTTCGTAATTAGCTGTAATTTTATCTATCTGCATTATTCAAAGATTTGAGCAATGAATGTACATTATCAGAGAATGAATTCGTTTGCATTGTAATATTTTGATTTTTTATTTTCAAAGAACATTATACATGTATACAATGTGTTTTTATTATATTTACCTCCCTCTCCTTCCCCTAACTTCTTCTGAATCCACTCACTCCACCTCTTCAACTTCTTTGCCAATTTTATGTCTTTTTAAAAATAACACATTAAGTCCAATTTGTGATGCCCATATATTCACCAATGTAGAGCCATCCGCTAGAGCATGGTCTATCTAACAAAGGTCACAGTGAGGAAAGAGAGAACAGCTAACTCTTCCTCTACTAGCAGCCTCAATTGTTAAGAGCCTCTAAGGACAGGAGACGGTTGACTGGCATGGGCAGTATGTGGAACCTCGAGGGGTGGAATCAGACAGTGTTCTTGTGAATGGGCAGGTACCTTGGACCCATTTCCTGCAGAGGAGCACCTAATCCAGTCTTGATACTGGGATGAGGAAATCAGATCTGCCTGGAGTAGATGCTCCAGGCTAAAATGACCCACCTTGGAAATTCTTACCCTTTCTGGGGAGAGATGGAGAGATGGGGTGGGGGAGGCAAAAGGCAGATGGAGAGGGATTGGGAGGAGGGAAGGGAGGGCAAATAGGGGGATACATGGGGAGAAAAGCCATTTTTAAAAAAATAAAAATTATCAAAAAAAAATACAGGCAAACGAAATCCAAGAACCAGAGATGCAGGAATGGTTGGTTCAACATATGAAAATCTGTCAATGTTATCCATCATATAAATAAAAAAACACATATAATCATCTCACTAGATGCTGAAAAAGCCTTTGACAAAATCCAACACCCTTTCATGATAAAGGTCTAGGAGAGATCAGGAATACGGGGAACATACCTAAACATAATAAAGGCCATTTACAGAAAATCAATAGCCAACATCACACCAAATGGAGAGAAACTCAAAGTGGTTCCACTAGAATCAGAAACGAGACAGGGCTCTCCACATGTATTTGATATAGTACTGGGACAATAAGACAACATAAAGAGATCAAAGGAATACAAATTGGAAAGGAAATTATAAAACTTTCACTGTTTGCAGATTGTATGATAATATACATAAGTGACCCCCAAAACTCTGCCAGGGAAAACACCTTCAGTAATATGGCAGAATATAAGATTAACTCAAAAAATCAGTAGACGTTCTATATACAAATGATAAACAGGCAGAGAAAGAAATCAGAAAAACATCACCATTTACAATAGCTGCAAATAACATAAAATATCTTGGGGTAACTCTAACCAAATAAGTAAAAGACCTGTATGACAAGAACTTTAAATCCTTGAAAAAGAAAGCTGAAGAAGATATCAGGAAATTGAAAGATCTCTCATGCTTCTGGACAGGTAAGATCAACAAAGTAAAAATGGCAATCTTACCAAAAGCAATCCACAGATTCAGTGCAATCCCCATCGAAATTATAACACAATACTTCACAGTCCTCAAAAAACAATACTCAATTTCACATGGAAAATCAAAATCAAACAAAAAAAACAACACTCAAAACAATCCCATTCAATAAGGAAGCTCTGGAGGCATCACTATACCTGACTTTAAGCTTTACTACAAAGCCATTAAAAACAGCCTAGTATTTGCATAATAACCAAGAATGTTGACCAATGGGATGAAATTGAAGAACTTGACATTAATCCATACACCCATGAACATCTGATTTTGACAAAGAGGCCAAAACTTTGCAATAGAAGTTTTGAAAAGAGGTACAATGAGGTGCAATGGAAGAAAGAAAACATCTTCAACAAATGGTGCTGGCATAACTAGATGCCAACATATAGAATAATGCACGAAACTCAAGTCAAAATGGGTCGAGACCTCAATATAAATCCAATAACAACGAACCTGATAGAAGAGAAAGTGGAAAATAGCTTTGAATGCATTGACACAGGATACAACTTCCTAAATATAATGCCAGTAGCACAGACAATGAGAACTAATAAATGGGACCTCCTGAAACTGTGAAGCTTCTGTAAGGCAAAAAACATAGTCAATAACACAAAACAACAGCCTAAAGAATGGGAAAAGATCTTGACTAATCCCATTTCTGACAGGGCTAATCTCCAAAATATATAAAGAACAAAATAAACTAGATATCCAAAACCAAGTAACTCAATTAAAATATGGAGTATAGATCTCAACAGAATTCTCAACAGAAGAACCTCAAATGGCTAAAAAGGATGTAAATCAAAACAACTCAGAGCTCCTATGTTACACATGGCAGAATGGCTAAGATCAGAAACACTAATGACTGCTTATGTTGGAGAGGATGTGGCGAAAGAACACTCCTCCACTGCTGGTAAGAATGTAACCTTGTACAGCAACTCTGAAATCAGTATGGCAGATTCTTAGAAAATTAGGAATCAGTCTTCCTCAGGACCCAACAATACCACTCATGAGCAAATGCTCAACCATAACAAAGGACATTTTCCCAACTATATTCATAACAGCTTTATTTGTAATAGCCAGATCCTGGAAACAACCTAGATACTCTCTAGCCAAAAAATGGATAAAGAAAATGTGGTACATTTACACAATGGAATATTACTCAATGGAAAAAAAAAAAAGATGTCATGAAATTTTCAGGCAAACGGAAGAAACAAGAAAAAATTCATCCTGAGTGAGGTAACGCAGACCCAGGAAGACAAACACGAAAAGTACTCACTCATAGATGAATAGTAAACATATAGCAAAGGATGAACAAGCTAAATAGCACAACCTCAGAGATGATAGGTAGAGAGGAGAACCCTAAGAGGGAGACATACAGATTGCTTCAGGGAGGAATAAACTGGGAGGAGGTATGGAGGAGAGAGAAGAGGGGCTGGAAAATGAGGGTTCTGAGAAGGCCTATTTGGAAGAGGGACTAAGGGATGAACAAAGAGAAAGTCCACAGGAACCAAGGCGGTCCCAGCTAAGTCTTGTGGCAATGCTGGAAAGGGTGCCTGAACTAGCCTTTCCCTTGTAGTCAGATTAGTGACTAACCTTAACTGTCATCATAGAACCTACATCCAATGACTGATGGAAGCAGATGCAGACACACATGCCCAGCACTTGGCCAAGTACCTGGAGTTCAGTTGAAGGGAGGAACAACTAGAGAAGCAATGGGAGGGTCAAGAGCACACTGAGATATCCACAGAGATAGCTCACTGCCTCTGGACTGACAGCTGGAGAGTCTGCACGGGACAAAACTACACTCTCTGAATGAGGGTGACAGTTGCTCTGTTAAAGCTGTTGGTGTATCCCCTGGCTATATCCAGGATGGATGAACTGGTTTTCTGGAGCCCACTCTCTTTGGTGGGCAGCCTGGCTCAGCATTAATATAAAGGGAAGATAGGTATTACCTCAACTTGATATGTTAGGCTGTGTTTACTGCGCAAGAGAGACCTTACCCCTTTTGAGGAGTGGATGGAGGGTTAGGGGAGGTGAAGAATGTGGGTCGAGTAGGAGAAGGGGAAGGAGGGTAAATAGTGGAGAGCATATAAAAGGGATTTTATTAATAATTTTAAAATATTATAGAAAAAGAATTTGTTCTCCCTGGTGGGAGCCTGAACCTTTACCTTCATCAGCACAACTCTTTCTGTTTATAGGCCCATGTGCCTAAATCTGTGTAGTCTGTGAGCCTCTAAATAATGTCTGATTTAAAATTTTTTTTTTTTTTAAAAAAAGGCTCTCCTTCAGTTGTACTCAAACCCTGTTATTTGAAAAGTTAATCTTGCCTGACAGTCATTGATTGTATATTACACTTCTGTCTATTCTTTTTAACCTTTGGCACTTACAACTACAATTGCTACATAATTTCTGCTAGTGAAGTACAATCTTCAAACAACACAGATTTATTCCTGTATGGTTATAAGACAGAGGTTGGATACTGGTCCCCTGGGCTAACCTCAACATGCCAACAGAACCATCGCTAAAGGAAAATGTAATTGTGCCTAAGCCATCTATATTCCTTACCTATGGCTCCTTACTCTATAAAAGCCCAAAACAGCAGACAAGCCTTTCTTACATTACATCCCTTTGACATCTACACTCTTTTCATTTTTAATGGCCTTATGATTAAATGACATAGTGACAATGCAAATAATTCAAGATCATTTTGGTTTTTTATTATGAATAAAGTCTCATCTTTTTTTATCCATGTATCCCCTTGCTCAAACTCCCTTTCCCCTCCTGCCCCTCCCAGTCATTCTCTAAAACTTTTAACACACAAACTTTTGAGGCAGTGTCAAGGTAATAAATCAGGCTAGTTTCATATTCACTTCTGCCTTAGCCAATTGCTGAGATTCTTAACCACACATTAATATATCTGCAATGTACCATATCCTCATGCTTCTGGAAATCAAGATATTGAAATCTTTGAGTACCCATTATTCTACCTATTTTAGGTAATTAGGTAACCTAAGTTATCCTGTGTAAAAAAAAAATCAAATAAACCAACCCATAGTTAATTTTGTCCCAGAGAGGACACCTACTAAGCTATATCCCCAAACCAAATCTGCTGACTGACAAAACTGAACAGAAACTATGAAAGCAAATCCTGTACAATCTTTCTACCTACACATTGTCCTGCTGTAAAATTCAGGAACTACAACTGCACAGCAGCCACAGCCTATACCATATATTAACTTAAACCAGGAAAGAATATCTGGAAGGACCTTATCTGAGCATATAACTGTGAGTTCTTAAAACTTATAAAATAAAGTATCCACAGAATCATTATGCACATGTCTGTGGTGAAAAGCAAAATAGCTTGGCGGGAAAAGATCCTTTGCCTCCAAGCCTTATGACTAAGTTTGTCCCTGGAATCAACACAGCAGAAAGAGGCCCAACTCCTAAAATCTTTGTTGACTCTACATGCACTCACATGTGAACACAGGTACATGCACACACTAAAATATATATACATACACACAAAACACAAATAAATGTAATCTTAAACATTATAAAAGTATTTATTTTGAAACATCCAAACAGTCACTACACTTCAAGACTCCTTGAGACTCCTCCAAAACTGTTCTATCTATTTAATCTTTTCAATTTAGCTTCATATCTTTTCTGACTCCAGGAAAGGAGAGCAATGTTTGATGAACTCAGGTCATACCCAGTATGAACCAATTCTTTGATTCGAGTTTTTAAAGTATTTATGCTTACATCCAAAACCCTAGGATTTTCAATTATTTGTGAGATGCTGATTTTTTCTTCTATGAGGCAGTCTATTTTATCATTAAATTTTTTCTCTGACAAGAAGATCATGTTCAGATAGCTTAGAACAAATTTCTGTACCTCCTCATCAGTACATCCGAGAGAGAACAGCTTCTCTTGGATGTTTGTGTAGTTTCTTTTGGTACATTCATTGGAAAGATCTAGAATTCCAGCTCCTGGGCCACATATCAGAAGCAGCAGATCTTCCTTGTTTAAGTTGAAAGTTGACTGTAAAAATTCAATGTTAGTTTTCACCCTCTTGGTGCTTTGAATTAAGATGGAAGGGTTTTTGGAAATTATCTTCCTGACAAAATCTGTGGGATCATTGTGACCTAAGGACATACTGGTCTCTCGCAAAAATTCAATCATTTGTTTATTCAAATTCAGGCTATTGGAGAAGGTTCTAGGAGCACTAGTCAATAGTCGGCAGAGACATTTATTAGTCAATCCAACAGAGCAGAAGAATTTTATATTATTCTCTAAGTTTTTGTTGTTATTAGACCGAAAAAAGGATTCAGGAGAACGCTCCAAAATATTTACAATTTCAAGGTCTGATGCCATAATCTTTCTCCACAGCTCCCACCGTTTTAAAAGACCTTCAGAAGTGCGTGTAATGGCTCGTGGGTATCTTGATATGATACTACCAATCACTTTGTCACTAGCTCCTTTGGACAGAAGGAATATCTTCAGCTCCTGCTCATTTGTAAGTGTCCTGTTAAAAACTCCAGGCTGCCGTCTCTTTGCCATGTGAATATCAACTCCCATGGTGAGTAAGCTGTTCAAAAGGCCTTCATTCTCCAAAGGCTGTCTGTCTTTACTGTCACACTTCACACAGAAAGGCCTAAATGAAATCAACTTGAGGAAAACTTCTGCTGAATATTGACTCATCCAACCTCTTGAACCAAAAAGGAAATTCCTTCCTGTACACCGGACGTTTCTTGATGCCATCATTATCAGATATCCCAAAGTTTTTCAAATGCTGTATAAAATGACATATAATGTTAGCATACAATATTTGAATGCCTGTGGTAAACAGCTGATGACAAGATTATGAACCCTTAAATATAATGGGCCTTTCAAAAAACAAGCAAACAAACAAAACAACAAAAGAACCCCAAACATCTGTTCTTTCAGTTTTCCTGGTTTTGCCCTTATACTCTAAGTCACTGTTTCTGTTGGACACCTATAGACATAGGCCTCTACCACTTTCAACATAAAGAGAATCAGAACAGCACCACTGCTTCCCACATCTGCCTTGCCCTTTTATTGTTCTTTTTACTTCATTTTGCCTGTTTTGATTATCAAGAATCAGTCCCACCAATTCCCTCTCTACATCTTGGTTTGTTCTTAATAAATGGCATTTTCACTACCATCTTGCCTTTCAACTTGCCAGATGTCTGACCTGACCCTGCCCACAGACGATAGATTTCTTTGTTTTTGGCTACTTTAATTTCAAATTCTGAATGTAGCTCTGAAAAGCACTTCAGGTTGACTAATTCTATATTTAGTGTTTTATTTCATTTTTCTGAATTTATAGTATTCTTTAAATTAATCACATTGATTCTTAGCTTATTCAACTCTCTAGAAAACAGCTGCCAACATCAGTCTCTACCTCAGTTTACCAAATTGTTTCCTTGATTGCAATGCTATATTTCTAAGTTAATGACCATATTCAAAAATATATAGTTGAGTGGTGGAGTGTTCTGTGGTAGTTGAGTGGTACACCACATGCTTAAAACGCACAAAGTCTTGAGTTCAATCCCCAACACTAAAAGGGAGAAAATGGAATCACTATTCTATTTTAAGGGTTGCTTGGTCTTAAATCTGGGATAAATGGCTAACTGCGATGCCTATTTAATATAAAGCCTACCTGGCTGCCAGGTTCTCCCAGCATCCCTCAGTCCCTACCTACTACAAGTTGGCATACCCAACCATACCCAGTGCTCTAGCTCAGAGGCTGGGCTGCCTCCTCCCCACAGCTGTTCTTCTTTATATAATCCAACTATTTAGACTGTGCTGGCCCTTTTAATCCTTTTTGGTATTTTAGTCTTTTGACCTCCTGGCCCTCACACAAGTCTCTCCTCTCTCATTTTCCCTTTTCCCTGTCTCCTTACACAGCTCAGCTCAGTCTCCAGATCATGTCTTCCCTGGACTCTTATATATGCCTCTGACTTTTCTCCCTCATGTCCACAATAAACCTTCTTCACCATATCTAGCAGCAGTCATGTCCTCCTTTTATTTCTTATTTTCATTCAAAAGCAGCTCCTAATAGGTCACACACTCCAATGATAACCATATACCCAAGGGAATATGGGTAACTCTAATTGAACTCAATTGCTTTGGAGCAAAAGAGGGAGGGAGGGAGGGAGGGAGGGAGGGAAGGAGGGAGGGAGAGAGAGAGAGAGAACACAAAGTTGAATGGTAATGCAATGGGAAATGGGATGTGGATCTAGGAGGAGCTGGAGAAAGGGAAGGATATGATCAAAATTTCCAAGTAATTAATGAACAATAAACATAAATAACCAAAACCAACTACAGCTCTAGCCTGTACAATTCAACCTTTTTCCTTTCAGGCACTCATGGGTGGCCTCTGCTGGAGAACTATCAGATTACAATGAGACTAGTTTTTATAACGAGCATTATAAATAAGAGTGCAAAATGTTTCAACAGGATATAAAGAGGAAAACAGTATAATTTTAAAACTATACTCATGTTATCCTGTAAAAATTTCTACTTTTGTGAATTCTCTTCAGATTATTAGCACCATAGTAAACAACTAAATGTGCCACAGAATATTCAGGAGAAATTCTAATACAGATAAACATAATATAAAAAAGGTATGCTAAGACTCCCAATAGAACAGTAAAAAAAAAAAATCTGTTAGAGTTTCTGTTAGATCTGTCATAAGAATATTTTGTTTCTCTTTACATAACTTATCCTCAAACAAACACCTTCTAAATGAATCAACATGCCCAATAGTGAACTGAGCATCTATGCAGCCCCCAAACTAGTCTTCCTCTGATGAATGTCATTTGATATAAGCACCATAAGGGGCCAACTTTCTTCCTATTTCTTATGCTACAATCTCCAAACCCTACATTCAGCTTCATTGAAAAACAGTAACAAAGCAATCAATTTCTGACCCCCTAGCATATTCTAATCTTTTTGTCTATCCTGTCTTTTCATTACTTTTCTCATAACAAATAGTGGATTTCATTATATATGATATGTATGTATGTAAGATACATACGTTGTGTGTGTGTGTGTATGTATACATGTATGTGTACTTTGCTTATATTGCCCCCTCACAACCCACTGCCCCCTGCCCCCTGCTACTGCTTCTCTTCCTCCTTTTGCTTCCATGCATGCATATACATATATAGCTTATAAAAATCTAAATTCTACATTAGAAACATGTCATACTGTTTTTTCTCATCATTTTATTCCCTTATCTCATTTTTGTTATATCCCTCACACACACAAACACACACCTTTCTGAATTTCACTTATCTTGTTAAACTGTCTTTTCTTTCAGATAGGGTCAATTTCTTGAATCCTAGCTGTACAAGCAAAGTCTTGCACTAACTATAATCTCCTTTTTAAAACAGACTGTTGAGCTGATTTTGTAACCTTTGGCAATGTAAGTAAATAGCCTAATGCATTTTTTAAAAAGTTAATACTGAATAATTTACCTCAATGTTTGTTGTTCTCAAAAAATATGATGAAAATCTTTGTAATTGTAACTTCTGAAGCTTCCTTCTTTCCCACAGATGGGCAGCTTTTAAAGAAAATAGCTAATCATTGGCACTGGAGTACCACAATCCAGCTAATCTTTTGACACAACATTTAAATGTAGAGATTTTTACAAAAATATACCTCCACACCATATTTATCTTATGACAGGAGACTTTGAATCTCTCCAGAAAAGGCAAAATGTCACCAGCGGGGTAGAGAATAAAGAGGTAAAGGCTAGACGCGTTTTTGTAAGACACATTACCTCCTGCAAACTAAATATTTCTCAGTCATGACGAAAAGAAAATGCCCACGTCCATACAAGCTGGGGAAAGGTAGCAGAATCACAAAGGGGTTTACATCAGAACTCAACATTCTCCACACATTTCTTCTTAATTCTCCACATATACAACGACGTAAGGAGTGGGCACTGTCCCTAAAGTTACAACTTCTGACACAATCCGAGCGCCTTTACCATCTGAAGTGTAGATAGAGGACTTGATGAGTCTAAACTCAAAACCACCCTAATCTACCTCATCACAGGCTCTCCTCCCCACCAGCGCAATTCTGCAATAGCCTTTAGCAATTGTACTGTATAGAGAAGACACGCGATCCTCTTAAAAACACTACACCAGAACCCCACCTTATTCCCAGCCATACTTTGTATTCACGTTCTGTAACAAACCTCGGGGGGAGACAACCTTTACTTCAGCTTCTAGAAGCCCAGGAAGAACGGGAGGGAGGAAGTAAAGACTAACTTCCTGCCTGCAGCAGGGCACGAAGATGACATCATCGGATCTGCGCCCAAAGGTCGCGGAAACTAGATTCTTGCTGCTCTGTCCGCTGCTGCCCAGCAGAGGGCAGCGAGAGACCGTGAGGGATGCCAGGACTAGCCCTGGGGCTGGTTTTGGACCCCACAAGGCGGGCCACAGCGTTACCTTTGGATCTCATTCTTCTTCTTAGGTCGCCTTATTTCTTTTGCGTTTTTCTGTTTGGTTTGGGGTTTGTAAGAATAAAGATTTCTTTTGGGGAATTTAAATCCCACTTCTACTTGAATATTCATATGCTCTGCTCTACATGTTCCTATGCTTTTTTGTTGTTGTTGTTGTTGTTGTTGTTGTTGTTGTTGTTGTTGTTGTTGTAACAAACACCAGAGCCATTGAGAAAAAGTGTAGCTGGGATATTGGAGAGTTTGGGGGATAGAAAGACCAAGGGTGCGGAATGAATGGTGAGGAGGAAATAAAAGGACTGATCATGTTCTCACAGAAGGAGAAAATGAAGTAAATAATGAATTGACAAATCGAATGTCATATATATATATATATATATTGAGCCCGCTGCAATGCAGAAACCTTAAGTGATGCAGCAACAAAATTTGTATCAGAGGATATAATTTTACAATAGAAAATACCACAGATTGTTTAGGCACCATGGCAAGTATATTCAGATTCATACAGGAGACACCAAAATACAGAAACAGATTTATCAATTACGAGACAGTATCCTTCTGCTTGAAGGTAATGGTGGATGCCATAACACTCAATGACCATGTCCAACCACTGGGAGCATCTGCCAAAACTTCAAAAATCGATATGAAAGTTTGTATCAAAGTTCTTAAGGACCAATTTCCTAATGGTGTAGACGGTCTTCTCAATGATCTCAGCTACATTAAAACAAAACCAAAAAACAAAAAACAAAACAAAACAAAACAAAACAAAAACCTTGAATGATGAGACTACCTCCAAGCAAGTTAGGTCCATGGTGCAGTAGGGTTGTGGAGCAAGCCCCTGCTGCAGAAAGAGCACAGTGTTCGGTGGAGACCAAGAATGCAGTCTTTAGTTATTACCATGAAATCTCCTTATTCTTGCTTTGGTTTCTTTCCTCAGTTCCTATCCTCACTTTTTAAATCATTCTCTTGTTCTTAAGACTTTTTTTCTGTGCCAAAACCACTAAAGTTATACTTTGAAAGGATTATTGTCCTTTCAAACCAAACCATCTAAAGCAGCAAATTACTCACTGCATTGAGCTCTCTACTGAGAAAAGTTCTGTGACTCGAACTAAATATTTTAAGTGTGGATTATTTTAAACAGTAGTATTTAATATTGTTTCTCCTGCATGGCAAAACTGCCTATTCTACTATTTAAAACCGTCCTGAATGTTTTTTTTTTTATTCTGCTGTTTTTCATTCTAGCTAAATGAAGTGTTTAAATTAACTCTGTTATACAAATAGTACTCAACACAAACATTTTTTAAATTAGTAGATTTTTGTTTACTTTTAAGTTTACATTTTGACTTTTTGGGGGTGAGGATGTATGTTGTGTTTAACATTTATTAACTAATGTTAGAAACTGTGATGTTTGCATAGAATATTATGTATGCATGTTTATATTTAAATGGTTAAAATAATAATTATCTTTTTCTACGAAAAAAGAAAAGAAAAGGAATCAGAACTAGGAGCAATATTTTAGAGGATTTCCAATGCACTGTTCTGCATTTATCATTTTTCTTGAGTTTTTCTGTCAAAGCTGTGTTACTGTGCAAGTATTGCTCTTTTACAGCTGTTTTCTGAAAGGATGGTGTTATGTGAATACTAACTAATTCTAGAAAAAGGTTCCATCTAGCTTCCTGTACATGATTTCAGGTTTGAATCTACCAAGTAACTAGGAATTAAGCTTTTGTACTCTAATATACATAACACATTATTGTCCTTTAATCTCTTTGAGATTTGCTGTATATGATATTTAAGATGTTTATGTTTTCTGTAGTGAACCATGACCATGCCAAACAGTGACCTTTGATGTCTCCATAAGAAGTATGAGCTCCCACATACAATTCTATGTGGACTATGGTAACTAACTAAGCTGACAAATACCACCTAAAGTCAGCTCTGAACTGCAAACTTTTCAGGACAGTTTCAAGGTGGCTAGCTAAGATGATCCAGCCTCACAGACTACTCTACACAGACAATTTGGGACAGTTATTCAAAAATCCTGCTTTACAGGTAAGGCTGTTATATATTCTAAACCTATACACCAAATATAGATGCCCCAATATTGCAGAGGAACCTTGGGTGAGTGTCAAGGCAGCCAGCTGTATCTGTCATTTCTTATTTTTTCCCCCATTGGTTTAAAAACCAACTACTTGTTTAAATATTTTACATTGGCTTGGACTTTTGTATTTTGAGAAGCATAAAAAATAGCTTGGGGTTGATAATGCATGTTAAGATAGAATGTGAATTTGGTACAACACTTTGGACTCACCAAGATAGGATAGATAATTGAGTATTTTCTTTGAATTTGTCAAAGACTAATAGACTAGACAGTGTTAATGTAATTATTATTGCCTGTATGTAAGTGTATACAGTTATTGTACCTATTGTATATAGTTTTTCATTTTTAATTAAATTTTTTTCTTTATATTTAGACAAAAGAGGGGCTCTTTTGTTTGTGTTCTGACCAATAAAATTTGCCTAGAGGTCAGAGGATGGAGCTGGCCACTACTTAACTATAAAGGCCAGGCAGTGCTGGCTTACACCTTTAATCCCTGAAATTGGGAGGCTCATGAAACTTGGGGAGGAAAGGGTTTATTCATCCACAATCATAGTTCATCATCAAAGGAAGTCAAGACAGAAACTCAGAATAAGAGCCTGGAGACAGGAGCTTGTATTGATGCCATGGAAAATACTGCTTACTTTTTCTGTTCTTGTCCTTAAGGCAGAATTTCAAGATGTAGCCCTGACAGCTTAGAATTCACCTTGTAGAGCAGATGAGTTTTTATGAGGGAGTCACTGCCTCTCTCAAGAAACTGGAATTAAAACTTTGCTGACGGTAGCCTTTAAAGATATGTTTCTGTGAATTAGATTTGGAACTTTCCGGCTACCAATGAGATAGAGTTTGCTACTCTCTTTTGTGATCCAGCAGAAAAAATATATGACTTTTCAGTACTAATATTAGTTTTATGAAATAGAACCCCTGTACTCAATTGCTATGGCAGTTTTATAACTGTCATATTTTTATTATGCCTACAAGAATTCTCATCAAAAATGTTTTTTGAATTAAAATTACAATTTAGTTCCCTAACCCTTGCTGTTCTCTTCTAAATCTAAAATGTTTC
Source organism: Sigmodon hispidus (assembly GCA_004025045.1). NCBI lineage: Eukaryota > Metazoa > Chordata > Mammalia > Rodentia > Cricetidae > Sigmodon > Sigmodon hispidus. Next base: position 34,023 of record PVIH01002202.1, read on the forward strand.
CATGACATAATCCATGCATTTAATAATTAAATAAACATTCTATGTTTAAAAACTGGTACTAAGAATAAATGGGATAGACCAGCACTGGTGGCACATGCATACCTTTAATCCCAGAACGTGGGAGGAAAAGGCAGACAGATCTCTGAGTTCCAGGCCAGTTTAATCTACAGAGTGAATTATAGGACAGCTAGGACTACACAGAGAAACCCTGTGTCAAAAACAAAAACAATTCAAATACTTGTCAAATTACAAATATACATTCAAAATATATTTTATTTCCTTCATGTTAAATATAATCCTATATTTGACCTTTTTCTCTATGTTAGCCAGCCTGTGAATATTTTCAGGTGTTTTAAGGTTTGGAATTTGGAATTTCTCTATTATGTAAGTGAGAATATATTTCTATTTCCCTTGAATTTATTACAGTCTTGACTTGTGATCTCTACTATTTTAGGACATATTTAAATTAGTCATTGTAAGTCAGGCATCCTAGTATATTTAATTTATTGGTTGCATTATCTAAATCCCTCCTTAAATTTCTTCTCTGGATATATTACTCCTACAGTCTAAATGATTTATCTTACCACCAGGCTTTCTCCAGTTACAAGGCCTCTTGCTCTCTGGGTTAGAATGCTATTGTGAAATCAAGCCTGGGCTCAACAAATATAGTTTTTTATGAAACAGAAGGATAAAGAACCATCATGTCTAAAACTAGATACTTGGAACTTCAAATCTATCAGACCATATATTGTACCAATCCAAGTTTCAGGAAACTAAGACATCCATCTTCTGTGGGTATGTATTATTATGATCATTCTGGGGGATTAAGTGCCAGCTCATTTGTATGATGGTATAGTTGCATAAACATCATCAGAGAAGAATCTGATATGAATTCCGGAGGGGTGGGAAAGCAGAGGGAAAGTCTTGATGAACTGTCACTAACCTGATCTGCATTCAGTCAAACCTGTTAAAAGAGAGCATGTCAGAATGTGATTTTTTTTCTATCTTACTTAAGATTTTTTTAAGGAATTTATTTAGTGTGATTTTATTTAAGAATCAATGATGTAGCCACAAAGTATAGGATTTGGAATTCTTCACTTATGAGCAGCATAACATTTTGTGAAATGTTAGGGCTGTTGCAGTCCTTTTTTCTTTATTAAAGCTTTAACTTTTTTCTCCAGTAGGTATATACTTTAAAGTTGTATAGTTTGAAAATATTTCCAAACTTTGCAGTATTACTTAAAAATAAGATTTCTATTAATTTCCTCAGTGGTATACAAATATCTTTAAATTTATGATCTGTATCTTTTATCATAAAAATCAGCTATTTTAGGAAATGTATGTAGAATATTATGCTAGATAATTACTCTAAGACTATTTTTGACAATTTGTTAATTTAAAAAAATTTACATACTATCACAGTTCCCCTTCCTTCCCTCCTTCCACTCACCCCCCCAGTTTCTCCACCTCTACACCCCAATCAGAGGTAAGTGAGTATGTGGAGTCAACAAATTCTGGCATATCAAGTTGAAGCAGGACAAAGACCCTCCCTCTGCATCAAGTTTGAGCAAGGTATCCCTCCATAGGAAATAAGCTTCAAAAAGCCCATTCATGCTTTAAGGATAAATCCTGGCCCCACTGAAGGAGGCCCCACAAACTGACCAAGCTACACAACCTTCATTTATATTCAGAGGACCTAGTTTTTTTCCCATGCAGGTTCCTCAGCTGTCAGAAGAGTGTCAGTGAGCTCCCAGTAGCTCAGGTCAACTGTGTCTGTGGGTTTCACCATCATGATCTTGACTACTTTGCTCATAAAATTCCTGTGCCTTCTCTTAAACTAAACTGGGAGCTCAACCTAGTGCTTAACTGTGAATTTATACATCTTCTCATCGGTTGCTGGATAACAATTTATGATAACAATTAGGGTGGTCATCAATTTGATTACAGGGGAAGGCCAGTTCAGGTACCCTCTCCACTATGGCTTAGAGTCTCGGCTGGGTTATCTTGGTGGATTCCTGGGAATTTCCCTAGCACCAGGTTTCTCCCTAACTTCCAAATGGCTTCCTCTGTCAAGGTATTCATTTCATTGTTCTTCCTCTCTGTTCCTCCCCCAACTCTAGCATGTAGTTCTCTCATGTTCTCTTTCCACCTCCCCTTATCCTTCTCCCATACTTTCAATTTACTCAGGAGATCTGATCTATTTCTTTTTCCCAGGATAATATATAGATGTCTCTCTTATGGTTCTCCATGTTTCCTACCTTCTCTGGGGTTGTGGATTGTAGCCTAGTTATCCTTTGCTTTATGTCTAATTTCCACTTATGAGTGAATACATCCTGTGTTTGTCTTTTTGGGTCTGGGTTACCTACTTTTCTTTTAGTTCCATCCATTTGCCTGCAAATTTCAAGATGTCATTTCTTTTTTACTGCTGCACAAAACTCCATTGTGTACCATGTACCACATATTTTAAAACATGTACTACATATTTTAAAAAATATGTCCTTCAATTGGGGGCATTTAGGTTGTTCCTAGGTCATGAATAATGCTGCTATGAACATAGTTGAGCAAATATTCTTGTGGTATAAATATACATCTTCTAGGTATATGCCCAAGAGTGGTATTACTAGACCATTATGTAGATCGATTCCCAGTTTTCTAAGAAGCAACCATACTGATTTCCAATCTGGCTGTACAATTTTATACTCCCATCAGCAATGGAGGAGTGTTTCCCTTGCTCCACATCTATTCCAGACTGTGTATCCTATATGTCAAAGCAATTTGACCGAAACAACTCTAGGGCCAAAAAGGAGTCTGCCCTCACATTCCAGCCATCAACTCTCTGGTTCTATTTAGATGGAAGAGCTCCAACTGCAATGACATATTTACAAGGCAGGAAAGTTTTTGAATATTAAAGTTGAAAGGTCCAAGTCTCTATTTACTTGATATTATTTGCAGACTATTTGTAATGATTGAAATGTGTATTCTCTTTTTAACTAACAAAAAATTTAATCCTCTTTAAATGATGAGCAGGGTTAGAGAACATAAAAACTGGTTATCAGAGTACATGCTTATCCTGCCCATGATATACTTGTTTCTCTTTTAAAAGCTGTGTGTTCATTTATAAACATATATATTATTTGGTAGAAGCATGAAGAGCTATATAAAATAAAAAGCAAATATCTATAGCTTTCCTCAGACACCGAGTTTTCCTCTATTGATGCACTTTGTCCAATGTCTTGGAAATTCTTCCAGTGATAATTTATGAATTCATCAACACATACATGTCAATGTTCCCTGTCTACCAATTTTCATTAACATCTCCCCTTCTCTTTTTTTCTTCCTCTCTTCCTTTCATCTTTCTTTGTCCATTTCATCTTTCTCTTCCTCCCTCTATCTCATCTTTTCATATGAAAGCCAGTATGATCACATTTCTATCTGTTTCTTCATTTTTTTTTACTCTTGAAATGTGTTTTGAGTTAGTTCATAAGAAGGGCATCATTCCATATATTTACCTCATGATCCACTGTATAAGGTTATCAAAATCTCCTAACATCACAAGTAATCTGCAGCTAACATGTGGGTACTAGTGGTCAATAATAAATGTTATCTGCTAAACAAACACTTAGGTCTTGAAACTTAGTCAGAGTAGGAAAATTTTCACTGTGATAAGTAGAACCAAATTGGCCTTCCTAGAAGTTATACCCATTTCCCTTCCAATAATAGCGTGTGAAAGGGAATCAACATATATTTATGATCAACTTCATTTCTTTGTCCAAAAGAACAACATTTTTGTTATAGCTTATAAATTATGGACAAACAGATTTGAGTGAAGGAGCAAACTGACAGTATGCAGCATTTTATTACTTGGTTGATTTTGTCTTAGTTCTATGATGCTTTCATACAATGTGCTTTGATTGTATTCAACTCGTCCCAGGTCCATCCTACCTTCCCACACAACTTTATATCCCTTTTATCCATCAAGTTCAATTTGTGCTGCCTGTATGTTCTTGGATATGAGCCATTCTACCAAAATGTGATCAATTTGCTAGAGCCAATGACTTAAAGAAAGCTAGAGAACCCAAGAAACTAGAGCTTAAAACCCTAAATAAACTAATTAAAAATGGTGTTCAGAACTTAAAAGAGAATTCTCAGCAGAAGAATTACAGATGGCTGAAAGGCCCTTGAAAAATTGCTCAACATCTTTAGCCATAGAGAAATGCATATCAAAACAACTCTGACATACCACCTTATACCTGTCAAATTGGCCAAGATCAAAGATGCAGAGGACAGCTTATGCTGGAGAGTATGCAGAGCAAAGAGAACACACCTCTATTGTTGGTGGGAATGTAAACTTGTTCAGTCACTCTGGAATGCAGTATGGTGGTTCCCGAGAAAACTGGAAATTAATCTCCCTAAGGATCCAGTAATACCACTATTGGGCATATACTCAAAGGATGTACATTTTCACTCCAAAGGCATTAGCTCAACTATGTTCATAGCAGCATTATTCATAATAGCAAGAACCTGGAAACAACCCAGATGCCCCTTAACTGAAGAATGGATTAACAAACTGTGGTACATTTACACAATGACTCCATTTTCACTACTCAGCAGTTAAAAAAAATAACATCCTAAAATTTGCAGGCAACTGTCCACTGACACTGGCAGTATGTAGAGCCTCGAGGGGAGGGATCAGACTGTATTTTTGTGTGTGGGCTGGCACTTAGGGAGTCCATTCCCTTCAGAAGAAGACCTAATCCATTCTTGATATTAGGATAAGGAAATCGGACTTACCTGGAGTGGATGCTGAGCTTATCCATCTAGCAGAGTAATTATGCTAGGTTCTCCCCAAGAGCCTATGACTATTCTAACCACATTCTTGATATGACAATGGTGCCAAGTATGGATTTTATCTTTCGGAGAAGTATTTAAATCAAATCAGTAATTGGTTGGTTATTCATCTCATGATGTTTGTGTCACTATCACATCAGTGGGTATGTCTTGCCAAACAAACATTATAATATCTTGCAGGATTTACATATAGGTAAGACCGATAGTTACTTTTCTCTTACAGTAGTATATTATTACATTCCGATACTATGAAAGCTAGCCAATAAGGATAAAGCTTCCAGCTTGTTCTGTGACTCAAGTGTATGGTATCTTCAGCAATGAAATCTTCAGATTCTGAATAGTAACCAGTAGCATTGTCAATAAACTGTAATGTTATTCAAATGAATTTATAAAATTCTACCCAACTATTTATCATGCTATTATTTTTGCCCTAGTCTCAAATATCAGAGTCAAATATGGTAAATTTTTGTACTGTCTTTTGCCTTAGCACGGAACTCTATGACATATTTCACCACAGTTATTAATCACAAATAATGAATACATCTTATCACATGAAGATAAGAAAATTCAATAACAAGAAAGAAATGTAGTGCTATGATTAAACCATTTAATTGACATAAATGTTAAGTTCTCCTTCCTGATTCACTGGTAATACCATGGTCATTTTTTGCTAATGGTAGATGCAACATTGTATGTGATGTCAAAACAATAAGTTGTTTTAAGTTTACGTGGTCACTTCTTGTTTTTTGTATTCAGCAGTTTTTTTTTTATTTGAAAAGTTTTTTTTTTTCTTACATATTTCCTCTCAGTCCTCCTTAGCCTAATATTGTCTTAGTAGGTCAAAGTTTATACTCTGATGGGGAATCAGATATTCTTCAGGTCTTTTTGCCCAGGATTGTGTCCATCTGATCATTTGAACTATACTCACTGGATTTTCTTTTCTTTTTATTTATTTATTTTTTATTAAAAACAGTTTTTTCCATATCTACCACTGATAACCCTCCTTTCTCTCCTCTTAGTCCTCTCTCAGCCTCCCTCCAACTCATCCCTCATCATTCCCCAAGGTGAGTCAGTTTTATCTGGCATATCCAGTCGAGGTAGGTCCAAGTCTCTCATCCCAGTATCAAGGCTGAGTAAGGTGTTTGTCTGTAGGGAAAGGGCTCTGAGATGTACCAGGAATATACTCTGTTCCTATTGCAAGAGGCTCCACAAACTGCATACACCATTTGGCAATTGTCTACCTTTGGAGGGTTTAGTCCTTTTCCATGAAGTTTCCTAAGCCATTATTTCAGAGTCAGTGAGCTCCCAATAGCTCAGGTCAGTCAATCTCTGGGGTCTCCTTTTACTCATATACTCTCTCCTCTCTCTCTTCAGCTGGACCTGAAGCTCGACCTGGTGCTTACCTATGGATCTCTGCTTCTGCCTCAATCCATTGCTGAAGAAAGTTTCTATAATGACAATTAGGGTGGTCATTCATCTGATTATAGGGGAAGTCCTGTTTAGGCACTCTCTCCATTATTGCTTGGAGTCCTAGTCAGAAATATCTTGTGGGTTCTTGGAGGTTTCCTTAGCACCAGGTTTCTTTCTAACCCTACAGTGGCTCCCTCTATCAAGATAACCATGTCTTTGTTCTCCCTCTCTGTTACTCCTCTCACTCAACCATCACATTTCTTCATGATGTGTTTCCACCTCCCCTTGCTCACTCCCCATTATGCTCCCAATTTACTCAGGAGATCTTCTCTATTTTCCCTTCCAGGGGGATCCCTGGATGCCTCTCTTAAGTTCCTTTTCTTACCTAGATGTTAAAGGGTTTTGCTTTGAAGCTTGAGTATTCTTTGTTTTATGTCTAAAACCTACTTATGAGTGAGTACATCCCATGCCTATTTTTCTGGGCCTGTGTTACCTCACTCGGGATGATACTGCCCAAATCCATCTGTTTGATTGGAGAGTTTCAGGATGTCATTTGTTTTCTGCTGAGTAGTTCTCCATTGTGTAAATGTACCACAATTTTAAAATCCATTTTTTAGTTGAGGGGTATCTTAGTGGTCTCCAGGTTCTGGCTGTTACCAACAATGCTGCTATGAACATAGTTGAGCTAATGCCCTTGGGGTAAGAATGTGCATCCTTTGGGTATTGCTGGATCATTGGATAGATGGATTCCCAGTTTTCTGAGTAACTGCCATCATTCTTTCCAAAGTGGCTGTAGAAGTTTACACTCCCACCAACAATGGAAGAGTGTTCTCCTTGCTTCATATCCTCTCCAGCATAGGCTGTCATCTATGATTTTGATCTTGGCAATTCTGACAGGTATTAGATTGTATCTCAGAGTTGTTTTGATTTGCATTTTCTCTGATGGCTAGGGATGTTGAGCAATTCTTTGTCCTTTAGCCATTTGAAATTCTTCTATTGAGAATTCCATTTTTAGCTCTGAACCCATTTTTTAAGTGGATTATTTGGATTTTGGGCCTCTAGTTTCTTTTTTGAATTCTCTATATATCTTAGAGATCAGTCCTCTGTCAGATGTAGGGTTGGTGAAGATCCTTTCCCTTTCTGTTGTTTCCTTGGATTCTATGAAATAGTTTTTAAAAACTTCTATCATTTCTTCATTTTTTTCCTCAGTGTCTCTCCCATTGTATTGGTGTACAGTTTGATTCATTTGGGTTTTTTTTTTTTTAAAGAAGAGGTTGTTTTTTTTCATTTTCTTTTAATTTTTGCCTCTGAAAACAAAAATGTTTTATAGACTCTTACAACAATAAGTTACATTTCAAGTTTCTTAGATAAATCTATATAGGGATAAATATTTTATATTATTTTTCCTGTTTTTGAAAATGCTATAAAGTATATATAAGATGTATTTATTCATCAGACTCCTTATAAACAAATGAAAACACACAACCTGATCACCTTTGGCAATGGAAGTTTTGTGAAAGAATGTGATGTAAGCTATTTCAAGATGTTATCTTTTGAGCTATGGAGTTATTCCACATAATTACAAGAAGGAAGGAAATATAACAGGGCAGGTCTCATGGAAAACTAGAAGCATGTCTAAACTCTAATGACCAGAATTCTCTTAATTCATAAGACATGTTAATTTTCAAAAAGGAGAAGATGTGATTAGGTTTTAAAAAAAAACAAAAAAACAAAAAAACAAAAAACAAAGCTAAAATAGGTTGAATTTTGTGCTGGTCTAACTCAGGAGAGATGCATCTTCTCTGTGTATCTAGGCTTTACAGTAGTCTGAACACTTGTAGGCCATTAAGACTGATTTCTCTCAAAACCACCAATAGCCATAGCACCTTCCAGCAGTTTTCCTAGCAAGAATAACACCAAATATTTCTATAGAATAATGTATTTCATTTAGACTAGGGCTTTTGTCACAACTATTTAGGAGCTGAGTTTATATGCTGTGACTACAAAGTGGTATAAACATCTTTGGAGACTTGTTATGTGTTCATATATTCCATTAGTAATTAATTGAACTACCTTGGATTATTGGCCTACAATTTTATTTTTTGTGGCACCTTATATTTCTCTGATTCCATTTAGATTATACACTACTTTTATTGATTATAGGTCAGTTTTTATAAGTCATTATTTCAAAGGACTTTAATTTTGAAACTTAAAACTGCCCTATTTTATTGAACACATTTTACAAATACATATTTAGTATTTGAAACTCCGCTATTGTGGCTGGTGATGTGGCACAGAGGGTAAAATGACTGCCACACAAATATGAAAACTAGAGTTTGTATCCCAGGCATGGTAACATTAAACAGGCACAGCAACATGCCTGGAATTCCAAGCTCAAGGAGCAGGATACTTGTGGAGTAATTTGCCTAGCAACCTGACCCAAAGGAGTTCTTGCTACCCTTGGAAGTAACAGTTTGCTAAGTGATGCTGTCTCCTCCTTTATGACATTACTTCAGTGTAAGGGATAAATACCCTGACCTGGGGGCATAGTCTTTATTGAAGGTTCTGCTGTTCCAGGATCCAGACTAGTTTTAGTTTTCTGGTCCATGTGTGACATGATGTTATATAATTGAGCAGGTGTCATAAGTCACAGCAGTAATTCCGTGGACTGGCCTTTCTAATAGATGTCATTGCACAGCTGTCAATGTTACTGAACTTCCTTATATATGAGAAAGGTTGATAATTACTAAAAGGAAACGCAGAAATAATCTTTCAACTTTACCAGGAGATTATGAACATCTTTAGTATATGTATGCCCGCTTAATACCACTTTCATGATTAAATTAATATCTTTAGTTTTTTACTTGCCAATTTTTCACTCCAAACGTTAAAACAAAGTAACTATAAATCTGAGACACACTGCAGAAATGTTATTTTGAGGGAAGAGAAAGCGGGAAAGGATTTTAAGAGTAGGTATGTGAGGGAAGACAGTTACATTTAATTTATAAGCACGTCTCAATTCACTTAATTCAATCTAACAAGTTTACTGGGCACAAAATGTCACACTAGTCATTTCAGTAAAAGAACAAAGGTTTGGGCGTTTTCACACGCCAGGAACAGTCACAAATATTAAACAGCTGGTCTGAACATTCGAGTTAAAGTCAACAAGTTTAGGTAGCTGTTTTAAGGTCATTAACGCTGGAAAGTGAGAATAATAAACAAGGTTTGGTCTCATCTTAGCTTTTTTAGGGGGCACGATTGCCAAGGAGAAGCCCCCAGGAGGAATGTCTGCGCTTCAGGGAACAAAGGGCTGGGAGACGCCTGTGGCAGCAGGTGCCATTCTTCCAGCAGCCTTGAAGGAGATCGTGGGTGGGAGGGAGCCGGTGGGGACTAGGAGGAGGGTCTTTGTTGGGGAGGGGGTTGTAAGGGAGGCGTATAGTCCTCCGGGGGTTCCCCCTTAGCCTGTGCTGATAGACCATTGCTAGGTGGATCCCACCCTTGCTCCCTGTACTTCCTCCTCCGGCTTCTCATCACTAAGCAGCAGCTGCTTTTGGATTTGGGAAAGCACTGCATTGTTTTAGAAGCACAGACTCCCGGGAGCAGTGGGTGTTGGAATCCTGGTCCTGGAGCCTCCAAACTGGTGGCGCTGGGCAGCCTGGAGCACCTGCCCAGCCAAGTTCGCGGCTGCGCGGACCGGCCGCCCCGCCCTCCCCCCTTCTCCCCCGTGTGTTTACGTGGAGACGAAGATGGCGGCGATGACTGGGAGGCCTTTGCAGCCCCGCACCACTTGCCAGTGAGCGCTTAGCCTGCCCTGGGCGGCCGGGGCTGCCTCATGGTTTGAGTCTGAACAGGATCCTTCCTCTCCACCCTGTCCCGTCTTCTTCTCCGCAGACGCTATGGAGGACGAGGAGAGACAGAAGAAACTGGAAGCCGGAAGGGAAAAGGTAGGAGCAAGGTGGCTGCAGGCCGCGTCGGGAGGCGGTCTCCGGGGCGGGGGAGAGGGGAAGGGCCGGGCCGCTGGCCTTAGGGCTGGGGTGGGCTGGGAAGAGTCGCTTTTCTGGCTGCTGGGGGAGGCCTGAGGACTGCACTGCCAACAGACTTCTTTCTCTTTCCTGGGTGCCACGCAAAACCCTTTCTCCCGGCTATAAAGGGCTAAAGGATTGCTTTGCATCCTCTGCTCTTTTCACTGTATAAAAGGAATTTTTTGAGCCATTCAGACTTTGTGCTTTCAGGAGTAGGTGTTTAGGGGTATCTTTATTCTGAGGGACACCCCTTTACACCCCTGCAGCCTTTAGATGTCTTGCTGGCACTCTTAGTTGAGTATGATTAGCCTGTGACAGCTGCCTCAGCAAATGGCGTGACTGCCACAAGTGCCAGCTGTGAACTTGGCAGGAGGGGCATTTTCTTTGTATATTTGTGTTGGCGGTCTCTGTCAAGACACTTGAGCTTTGATAGAGTGTGGAATGGAACTTCTGAGCACCAAAAGGTCTATAAACTAAACACCTATAACATTGCTGTTTAATGTATTTGTTGAGTTTGCTTTTGTGTGGGTGTGCATGTATGGCAAGACACTTAAACAACTCAGAATTATACGTAGGTATCCTTCAGTGGGGTTAATGAATAATTTGACACAACATGAATTGAATATAATGTTTCTTTCTGAAATTACCTGTTTGAGCTTACCTTTTGACCTCCTCACTAAAATGATGCAAGATATTATACTTTAAGATATATTGTCTTTTTAAAAACCTAATCGTTAGCAGTCATACCTGGGGATAATTAAGTTATATTTTAAACTATTTTTTTTCTATCAAATTGGCTGATTTTATGTCAACTTCACACAGTTACACTCTTCTGAGAAGAGGGAGTTTCAATTGAAAACAAAAAATGCCTCCATAAGATAGAGCTGCAGGCAATCTGTAGGACATTTTCTTAGTGATTGATCGGAGAGAGGCCAGTTCATTGTAGGTAGTGCCACTCTGGGCTGGTGGTCCTGAGTTTTTTAAGAAAGCAGGCTGAGCAAGCCATGTGGAGCAAGCCAGTGAGCAGCACCATGGATTCTGCATCAGCTCCTCTCTTCAGGTTCCTATCCTGTTTGAGTTCTTGTTCTGACCTCCTTAGATGATGAACTGTGATATGGGAATATAAGCCAAGTAAACCCTTTCCAAGTTGCTCTGGTCATGGTGCTTCATCATAGCAATAGTAATTAACCCTAAGACATCCAGAGATACAGGGTACATGTTCAGTATTAGTTTGTTCAGAATATGTGCAGTAGCTAATCTTGTATTTTCTAGAGCATGGTTAATTGAGTTTCCAGTAAGCACCCTCTATATAAGGTCAAGATTTAAATGTATCCTTCCATGTAGCATTCTATAAATGAAGGAAAAGGGAAATTATCTTTAGAAGCCCATTGTGCAACTTGAGGAACTGAGCAACTTCAAGGCATTGAAGGAATTGGAAATGTAATGTGCACCCCTTTCCAAATATCAAGGCTTTGATTAGATAGTATTTTTCTGGTACTTACTCCTTCCTCCCCTTCTTTCGTTTTTATTAGAGTCTTAGACTGTAGTTCAGGTGAGCCCAGACCTCAGTGTGTAATCCAAGCTGTCTTCACACTCAATAGAAATCCTGCCTGAGCCCTTGAAGTGCTAAAATTATGGGTGTGAGCCACTGTGTCCAGATAAGATGTCTTATTGACTATGTTATAATTTCTATTGCCTTTCTAAATATATTCTTTACTGAACATGTGTGAGACAGTCCTCCTAAGCTCTCTGTATCTTCAGTAGACCTGTTTTATAATAAAATTGCTGTCAGTGAAACTTGATTTATTTTTAAATTAGAATTTAAATTTAGTGTCTGTGAATATTTCTTCATCTTTTAAAATTTTGTGTTTAGGGAATAGGAGGATTTACTTAGTCTGTAAAGTGCTGAGGACCTGGGTGCATATTCCCAGCATGTACATAAAGCTGGATATGGTGGCATGTATCTGTAACCCAGTGCTTGGAAGACAATGACAGAAGGCTCTGGAACTTCTTGTTGACCTAGCTTGAGTTTCATTTACAGACATTGTCTTAGAAAGTGAAGAGTAATGAGGGACACCAGCCTTGGACTTCTACAAGCACAGGCACAAGTTCCCACACAGCAGATGGTTGTGCCTGTTGGCTAACAGTCTTTCTCTTTCAAGTGAATTTTTATATAGAGTATTACTTTGTTCTAGAATTGAATCATCTTTTTCCAGTGAGAGATATATCATGAGGCTTAAAAGTAGCTGTGGTTATGCAGCTTACAAATACAATCTCTGGAGACCACATGAAGAGAATCATTTTCTAAGTTATATGAGCATGGTGCAATATTATGTAGCCATTAAGTTGGTAGAGCCTCATAGCAAAATGGGAAGTGAAAAGCAACCTAGGTTATCAGAAGTAATACATGAACCTTTCATCAGGATGAACAAGCCACTTTTAGTTAGGACTGATAGACTTATTTAAATGTTAACCAGTGGCTGGTGTTGAGTTGTGTAGTACAGTGTAAAGCACTAGATTTAGTCTATATCACAAAGATTTTAAAACTAATTATTTGGCAAATTGGTATTGGAGTCCTGTCTGATGTGCAGAGGTAAAAATACAGATGTGGTGATGTCTGTGCTCTGGGGTCAGAAAAGGATTGCTCGGTAATTAGTTCAGTGAGGGTGTGGGTATTAGGTTAGGATGATTTATCTTTCTTATTTTGGTAAAATGTTTTAAATACTGTTCATTCTTGAAACATCATATAAAGAGGCTCTTATTATGTTAGTGCAGCTTATAATTATCTAACAGTTAATTAACAAATGCTTGCTTATTGAATGAATAAAATAAAAAGTGAATCCTATATGGGTGCTTCTTTATAAGTATTTCAATTACTTAGTAATTTAGAACTCTGAGAGAAGTTGTCCATTGGTGGCATAAGAAAAGAATATATAAAGTCATTTTCCAAAATCTATTTAGAAGTTTGATTATCCACATTTCTTACTTGATATGACCAGGGTCAATATGGGTCTTTTCTGCTTAGTTAACCCTCTCAGGTAATACTCTCACAGACACAGTGTTTGTCTCATTAACACCCTAGGTGTTTCTTAATCCAATGATGGTCACACACACACAAACACACACACACACACACACACACACACACACACACACACACACACACACACTATGTAGCCCTGGCTGGCCAGGAACTGCTATATAGATCAAGTTTTTCTCAAACTGAAAAGAGATGGGCCTGCTTCTGCCTCATGCCTCATGAATGCTGGGATTCAAGATGTGCACCATGAACAGCGTGAACCCATTGTGTCTGAAGCGGAGTGGGAGTCAGGCGGGTTCAGACAGCCAGGATCCCAGGTCAGGGCACAGTTGGAGGTGAGCAGGTTCCAGCCCCTGATCCTCCCGGGAACCTCATTCCAGAAGCCAGAGCCACAGTCCTGGATCTGACCTCATGGACAGGCCTGCCTTGGACCAGGGCTGAGAAAAGCCTTCCCCAACAATCCTAGGGGTCACATCAAAGACCCCGAGACCCCACCTTCAGGACAGGCTGTGTTATCAGGGAGGGACAGATGTCTCTAAACAGCATGACCCTGTGTGTTCGAGGTGGAGTGGGAGTCAGGAGGCTTCAGATAGTGAGGATCCAGTGGCCTGACTAAAGTAAGAAATTATACAGACTCCATGTCCAGAGCAGACAGGAGACACATAACCCCTGTAGCCATAATGGACTAAGATTCCACTAAGACCTGACTAAGAGTGAACCAAGGAAGCAATGGGCAGATGTCATTGCAAGAATACATATAACAATGTGAAGAGCATCAAGGCACCACCAGAAGAAGCTGATGTCTCTACAACACCAAGATATGAACAGAGCAATGAAGAGGAAACAGAAGGAGACAACAATACAAACATCTTTATGAAGATTATAGAAGCCTTAAAAGAGGATATGAAAAAGTTCCTTAAAGAAATAGAAGAAAAAACACATGAAGAATTGGAAGAGATGAACTATTCCTTGAAAGAAAACCAAGAAAAAGAAATCCAACAAATGAAAGAATTGTTCCAGGAACTAAAAATTGAAATACAAACAATAAAGAAGGCACAAAACAAAGCAAAGGATGAAATAGAGAATCTGAAGAGACGATCTGGAAGTACAGATACAAGCATAAGCAACAGAATCCAAGAGATGGAAGAGAGAATCTCTGGAGTTGAAGCCTCAATAGTGTAAACAGATAAATCACTCAAAGAAAACACCAAAACCAAAAAAGCCATAACACAAAACGTTCAGCTAATTTGGGACACCATGAAAAGAATGAACCTGAGAATAATAGTAATAGAAGAAGGAGAAGAATACCAGCTCAAAGGCACAGATAATGTATTCAATAAAATCATAGAAGAAAACTTTTCCAAATTAAAGAAGGAAGTGCCTATAAAGATAAAAGAAGCTTACAGATCACCAAATAGAATAGACCCCCCAAAAGTCTGCTCTCCATATAATAATTAAGCCACAAAACATATAGAAGAAAGAAAAAAATATTAAGAGCTACAAAGGAGAAGGGCCAGTTTATCTATAATGCAGACCTATCAGAATAACACCTGATTATTCAATGGAAACAATGAAAGCAAGAAGATCCTGGTCAGATGTTATACAGACACTAAAAGATCATGGCTGCCAACCCAGACTACTATACCCAGCAAAACTGTTAATCACCATAAGTGGAGTAAGCAGGATATTTCATGACAGAGACAGTTTGAAACAATACCTATCCATAAATGCAGTACAGTACTACAGAAAGAACTTGAGGGAAACTCCAGCCTAAGGAACCCAGATATATCCATGAAACCACAAATAATTGATAATCCCACAAAAGAAAAACCCCAAGAAAGGAAATACACACAAACTATCACCAAAAATAACAGGAAGTAACAATCAGTGGTCATTAATATCTCTTAACATCAATGGACTTAATTCACCTATAAAAAAAAAAAAAAAAAAGCATACCCTAACATGATAGATGCAAAAACAAAAGCCAGCCTTCTGCTGAATACAAGAAACACAGCTCAACTCCAAAGACAAACACAGGCTCAGAGTAAAGGGTTGGGAAAGACTTTTTAATCAAATGGCCCCAAGAAACAAGCTGGTGTTGCTATCCTAATATCCAACAAAGTAGACTTCAAACTAAAATCAATCAAAAGAGACCAGGACGGACATTATTTATCTCAGGAAAAAATGATCAACATGAGATCTCAATCCTGAATATTTATGTCCCTAATATAAGTGCACCTTCATATGCAAAAGAAACACTACTAAAGCTTCAACCCCACATCAAAGAGCACACTCTTATAGTGGGAGACTTCAGTACTCCACTTTCACCCTTGGATAGGTCAACTAGACAAAGAAATAAGGGGTCTAAAATGTTATGATGCAAATGGACTTAATAAATATTTACAGAAGCTTTTATCTGAACACAAAGGAATATACATATTTCTCAGCACCCCATGGAACTTTTGTCTAAAATTGACCACATACTTGGTCATAAGGCAAATATCAATAGATTAAAAAAAATGGGAATATAACCTCTTGTATCATATCAGACCACCATGTCCTAAAGTTAGAATTCAACAACAACAAAAAGCACGGAAAGCTTACAAACTCATGGAAACTGAACATCTCTACATTGAACCACCTCTGGGTCAGAGAAGAAGTTAAGAAAGAAATCAAAGACTATAGAATTTAATGAAAATGAATCCACAACATACCCAAACTTATGGGATACAATGAAAACAGTGTTAAGAGGAAAATTCATAGCACTAGATGCCTATATGAGAAACCAAGAGACCTAACAACTCAGCTGAAGGCTTTAGAACAATTAGAAGCAAACTCACCTAGAAGGATTAGATGGCAGAAAATAATCAAACTTAGGGTTAGGGTTAGGATTAGTTTAATAATCAACTAAATCAGACTGAAGAGAATGTCTGAAATACTGGATTCACTAGTGCATAACGTTGCCTCTTTTTTAGTTAACTTTCTATAATTTGGTGGCTTTTGTTTTTGCTTTTATCTAGGCCCTTATATATCTGTAGAAACACTAGATATAAATGATTGGTCTACACTAAAAGGATTGAAGTTTGAAACAAAATTTTAATACTAAAATGTTCTGCTGTTAATGTATTTTAGTGAGAGCATGGTAGTATAAGCAGGTTCTGAAGTATGCTTGTAAGAATGCCATTCTTAATATATTTTGGCATTGCATTCTCCCTTAGGGAACTTTTATTTTTAAACAATGAGCCTGGACTTTTGATTCTTTTTTTCACTTAATATTTTGGCAGCAATCCAGTCAGTTTATTTTTAAGAATTAATCTATCCTACAAAGCACTTTAAGTGTATTCCAGGGGCCAAACACTGTACCAAGAGACAGCTGACTGCACCTGTTCTTCAAGCAGAAAAGAAACAGAATAACTACAGAGTTGCTAAATAACTTGGGAAAATCCTGGTGTAGTGTATTTTTATATTGTATAACACTAGTAGCTGCTATATATGCCTGTTGAATTAATATCTTTTAAAAAATCTGTATATTCTATAGTTGGAAAAGGTCAAAATTACTATATTGTTTAATCATAGTGTTTATCACAAATTTTGATGGTAATATTAACATCACTAGTTTTACTGTATTAGCATATTATATGATACCTTATCAGCTATCTTTGTAATTAGTGTAGTTAATAGTTATAGTACTTCTAGTGATTATTTTTTTTTTCCTTTTTTATTTTTTGAAGGCTCTAAGTCTTATTTTTTGGTTTTCTTTGGTATGATTAAAGAGCTCACATTTAAAAAATGGTGGCTAATATTTGTTTGATTTAAAAGAAATTTTATAAGAAAGGAAATTTAGACTGGGGAGATGGCTCTGTATGTAAAGTGCTTGCTTGTGCATGCAAAGTTCAGGTTTTCCACCTGCATATGAAAGCCAGGCTTGGTGGTGTAAATCTATATTCTTATTGCAGAATTGTTGAGGGACATAGATGGGGACAGGAAGATGCCTGAAATTTGCTGACTAGACTACCTAGCCAACACTATGAACTACTGCTTCCATGCTTAGTGATAAAGGATGATACCAGAAGTCAGCCTCTGGTCTCCCATGAACATACTCAGGGAAGCACACCTGAACACACACGTAAACACACACACACACACACACACACACACACACACACACACACACACCTCACAAGCACACTCAAAGAGAAATTAAATATAGGGGAAAACACCTGCAGTTCAAGTTGTGAAACACAAAAGTGATTATACATATTTTTCAAGATTTAATAATGGGTGTGAGTATAACATTACTAAAATCCAGGCTAGATATAATTTTTGATAGCTGAAGCCTACTTTGGTCTCTATTAAGAAGTAGTACATATGTAATAATTATTCTGTGATATTCTTAGAAAATAGCTACTATTCTCTCATAAGTATGTCATTAGTGGTTTGCATCAGTATTTTTAATAAGGGTTCCACATAGTCCATTCGTCATTGACTTACATATAGGATAATAATTCTGACTAGATGGTGGTATTTTATGTGTGTCCTGGCCAGTGCCAAACACATTGTATAATATTAAATAAGACCCTTCACAATTTTTTTTTTCTTTCTATGGTGGTAGCTGAGTGTTTGCTGCTCTTTTATCCCTAAATATGCTAATACTCAATCATTTCTGCTATAACTTTCATCAGTTTTTAATGTTCTAATGATAGCTCCTTGTTTTAATTTTTGTTCACTACCTTTTTAAAAAAGAAGTTCCAACTTTTAATTGATAGCAAGAAATGCCCAGGATTAACTATCTCTTTAAAAATAAATTTAAATAATAAAGGTAGTGGATGGTAAGTAAATTGTATGAGTAGGTGACATTAGGCTGTGGCACTCATGATGAAGGTGACATGCAATTAATTGAGGGCTAGAAAGCATCAGCTCTGAAATTTAAATTATTTCTATTCTTTCCATTATAGATAAGGCTACAAACCTAAGTTTGAGCTAAATCTTTTGGCCCAGGCTAATTATCTTTAGTGTAAAGTCCCAGACAACTTACGAAGAATTCATTTGACCTTCTTGTGTGTGTCCTGTTTTCAGACTGTTGGAAATCCACAGATGATACTTTGAGTGTCTCACTTTCTGTCTTCTCACTCTGAGCTGACTTTTTTTTTCTTCAGACATTTTCCTTTTTTACTCCTGACATATGAAACACCCCGTTTCTTTGCAGTGTAATATTAAATCTCTGTCAAGGACAAGACAAGTGTCCTTTGTTTTGTCACTCATTTTTAGTGACAGCTTTAATTTAGTGACAAGTTTAATAAAGTGACCCAGAGCTTTATTTAATAATTATAAAAACCTTAGATGATAATGTTGCTTTCTTTTTCCCCCCCTTTAGCTTGCTCAATATCGACAAAGAAAAGCCCATCGTGAAGGGCAGAATTCTGAGAAGAAGAAGAAAAAATTTTCAAGCTGTAAACAAGATGTACACAGCTTAAAAATTAATGGACAAAATGATATGTCCATAAATAGTTCTCAGTGCATAGAATCAGCCGGGAATCCTGATTCTACCAAAATGAGAGCTCTTCCCAGTGGAAAAATAGAGAAGTATGATCAGGTCTTTATTAAAGTGAGTGCTTCCAGATTTTCAGCATAGTTCTGAGTGGAATGTCAGTGTAATGAGAGTGGCCATCAGCACATTGTGCAGTTTAGGACTTTTGTTTCTTTCTGCAAAGTACAGTAGTATGGTAGTAGCTAGACCTAAAATATTTAATAACCTTTGAGTGAGCTTTGTGAGCATCATTTAACAACTGCTTATTGAGCACTCACAATACCAAGAAAGGAAGATAGATAGATCGTCAGTGAGCTATTGTCAGACCCCTGCCAGCAACAGTGCACCTGCTTCTCATGAGGACAAGGAATGCTAAAGTCAGACTTGTGTATTATTTGGGCAGCCTTGGAAGGGGTAATATAGAAAGTATAAGTGGTAGTCAGATATTAAAATAACAAACAAAGAAACAAGGGAAGCAGCCTCTGTGCAGAGAGAAAAAGATTTGCAAAGATGAATTGCAGTGTGCTGTGTGATCTGGAAACAGAAGATTCAATTTCATATGGATCCCAAAGTGATGGGATAGGGTGGTGATTTTGAGTGTTTGGAAATTGTACTCAGCTTAACTCCTATAGAAAGTGGCAATGAATCCTAATTTCCCAAATCTTTCTTAAATGGAGGAATTAAAATGGATTGAAATGATTGGTAGGTAGTTGGCTCACTAACCATACCAGAATTAGAGTGATGGATTCCTCAGGAGAATATTAGGATTATGTAAATTTTGTCCGACAGCATGCTTATGTAGAAATAATATTGTACTAGTTGGGGATTGTGCTAGTTAGAGTTTCTATTGTTCCAATGAAATAACATAACCAAAAAGCAAGTTGTGGAGGGAAGGGTTTAATCAGCTTACACTTCCACATTCCTATTCATCACTGAAGGAAGTCACGACAGGAACTCAAACAGAACAGGAGATGATGGAGAAGCCATAGAGGAGTGCTGATTATTGGCTTGCTTCCCATAGCTTGCTCAGCCTGCTTTCTTATGGAACCCAGGACCAGCAACCCAGGGATGGCATCATGTACCATGGGCTGCACACTTCTCCCCTCATTTTTCACTAATTGAGAAAATGCATCATACTGGATCTCAGGGAGGCATTTTCTCAACTGAGGCTTCTGCCTCTCTGATGACTGGATTTTAGCTTTGCTCACTACCCAGGTGGGCAATGGAGACATGATATATTCCTCATAAAATCCTGTCCCCTTGTCACTTGGGAGTATGGGAATGTGGTTTCAAAAGAAAAGTAGCTGAGGTTGGTAGCACATGGGAGACTGAACTAGGATTTCCTAGTTTCATTTTTGTTATTGTAACTTAGGGGGAGAAAGAGTTTGACTTAAGATTCCAGGTTCTAGCGTACCATTGCAGGGAAGTCAAACTCAAGGTAGGTCATTGCATTGCATATAACAAGCCAGATAGAATAATGCAGGCATGCCTACTGTTCAGCTCCATTCCTCTACTTTTAAACAGTGTAGGACCCATGACCATAGAATAGTACTACATAGAGTGGGCTCCATCTTTCACATCAGTTAACCCAATTCAGAAAAATTTCTCAGAGGCATGCCCACAGGCTATCCTCATGTAGTTGACTCCTCATTGTGACTCTCCAGGTGATTCTAGGTTGTGTCTAGTTGACAATTAAAGTTCAACAGCATGCTAGAGTACTGGGGAGGTAGAGGCATGCCTAGGTTTTGTAATGAGACTCTGTGGTGTGCAAAATGAGGAGAAAGCAGAGGGAAACACTGAAAATATAACCAAGTACTGTGCAACAAGCATTTGTGTTTCACGTATAGGCAGTTTTACTTAGGCTGCCCCAATTGTATAATACATTTGGTTCATACCCACTCACAGCCCCATTGCTGCTTAGTACCAAATAATCACACAAAGGCTTATATTAATTTTATGCTGATTGAACATTAACAATATGTTCAGACATATTGTTAGCTAGCTTCTCCTTAAACTAATCCATAATTTTTATCTTGTTTAGCCATGAGGCTTGGTATCTTTTCTCAGAGCAGCATCTTTCCTCTCCATCTGCTGGCATCTCTGCTGGTGTCTCTGCTCTGTTCTTTCTGTTCCCAGAGATTTCTTCGTCTGGTAGCCCCACCCACACTTCCTGTCTGCCTTGGGCCAATCAGCGTTTTTTATTAAGCCAGTAGGCGACAGAACAGTTATTTACAGTGGAACACAACATAATCTCACTATACAATTGTGTTCTGTAATGTTATTCCAATGAGGAATTAATATGCACTGAACCACTTTTCCAAAGGAGATTGGGTAGATTCCTTTGAGCCACTAGTCCCAGTTTGCTTAACAGTTGGTACAAGGCTGGCAGGAAGGCTTAGTGGGTAAAGACACTTACTGCATAAGCATGGTGCCCTGAGTTCAGTTTCCAGAACCCAGGTAAAGGTGAAAGGAAAGAGATTCCCAAAAATTATCCTTTGAACCTCACATTTGCCATGGTGTGCATGTCCCTCCATAACATGCATATACAAAATAATAAATAAATTTAAATAGCAGTTGTTACATAGTCTTTTCAGTATGTATTTATGTTTCAAGACTAGTATATAATGTTGAATCATTATAATTCAAGTGTGGTTATGTATTGAGTAAGAGAGCTTGAAACAGAAACATTCACACACACACACACACACACACACACACACACACACACACACGAAACTATACCTGAGCAAAACTTAACTAACACCCTTTTCCTCTATAAGGCACATCACAATATTGCTGTTCTTAGAAACGTCAGACAGTGCTTAAACTTTATACTTGGAGTTATTTTTAAGCAATGAAATCACCAACTAAAAAGTGTCAAAATATGCCACTATGTACCCTGGAAGGATACTGACTTTACGGAGAAGAAACAAGAAAGCAAATGTTACCTTCTGCTGTGTCATCTAGTATTATCTACCTTGAATCATTCAAAATTTTCCCCATTCTGTGCCTGCTCTTAAATGAACTAGTGGATGTTATGAGTATTGATTTGGGAGCTATCAAATAAATTTACTAAAGAGGTTAGTTTATGAAGGCGAGAGCCTGAATAATGAAAATCAACTATCTTCTTAGATATATAATCTGTAAATGTTACAATTTTAATCTTTATAGTATTCTTTGATACACAAAGTTTTTAATTTTTGAAAACAAATAGTGAGGGGCCAGTGAGATGGTTCAGTGAATAAAGTCACTTGCTTGCTGAATATAATGGTGCACACCTCTAATTCCTGCTCTGGAGAGACAGAGCCTTGTGGTTCTCTTTGCATTCTTGGCTATCCTGGCCTATAAAGTAAGTTCCAAGGCAGTCAGAACTATATAGTGAAATCCTGTCTCAGGGAAAAACAACCACACACACAAAATCAAAGAACAAATAAATGAAAATAACTTGTTGCCAAACCTGATTACGTCTTAGGACCCACATGGTGAAAGGAAAGAAAGAACCAACTCCACAAAATTGTCATGTGCCCTCGATGTCAAACCAAATAGTATCATATATACTGATGTAATACAGTCTATTAAAGAAGCTTTGAAAATATACCACTATTATTTCAAAGGAACATTCAAGTTTCCTCTCCCCCCAGTATTTGCTTAGCTTCTGTCATGTTGTATATTTAAGGCTTTCTGTGGTTGTACTTTATCAAATAGAGGAGATTTCTTTCCACTCTTGAATCATTGAGTGTTCTTATATATTTATTTATTTTACAGTGCTGGGGTTCAAACCCAGGCTTTGCAAATGCTCAACACACGCTTTACCATGGAAGCACATTAATATTTTGGTCAGGAAAGTCTGTTAAATTTTGTGGATATTTTTTCCTTATCTATTGACATGATGTTAATTTAAAAGGATTGTTAATATGGGTGAAAGCTGCTAGGAAACATAAGCTCAGTCCTTTCAGTCACTTAATTTTTTATTTAATAGCCTCTTGTAGGATGGATGAGACTAATGGAACTTGAGTTTCCTGGTTCTTCCCTGTTCTGTGGTTTCATTCCCCCCCCCCATGACCTTTTTCTCAGATTTTTTTTTCCTGTTAAATTGTTTCAGTGTTTTTTTTTTTTTTTTTAATTACTTATTGACACACAGCATTTAAAATACTCAATTTTAAGTGTGGGCCTGTGAAGTATGTAATCTGTGTCTTCAAGAGCAGTTTCTCTCTATTGACCAATATTTTTCTTGTGAACAGGCCATACTCTTCCATTTCTTTGTGTGCTTTTTAATTCTTTTTTAAACTAAAAAAATTAAATAGTATAGTAACTCTGGCATAGGTTTTGGTTTAAAGATGGATAATTTTTAACAGTATAGCATATAGATATTTGGATACTTTACTGTAGTTTATCGTTTTGAATGCAATGACTGTCGTTAATCTTATTTTCTTTTTTGAAACAAAATCAGTGTAGTCCTAGACATCCTCACATTCTCACTTGCCTCTGCCTCCTGAGTGAAGTTGTATATCACCATGTCTGTCTAATCATTCTGTTTAGTTTTTTATTTTTTGTTTGAGGTTTTTTTGTTGTTGTGGCAGTGACTAGATGAGAAACAAAAAGTGGATATGACCTCCTTATGACATGCCTTCTTTATGGGATGCTGATAAGTGTGTGTCATTTTTCTTACTCTTTTAAATGTGATCACTATTTTTTTTTTTTTTTTTTTTTTTTTTTTTTTTTTTTTGGTCCAGAGTTAGAGAACATGAAAACCTTTTTCTTACTATGTGTCAGCAATTAGGGTATTTCCTAAGTTTCAGTGTGTTGCACGTTCTAATAGAAAAGAGAGCCTTTTATGCTTAAATTAACATAGGACAATTTTATATTAATAATGTTAGAAACTTTGACACATAACCAATTTAACGTATTTTAGAGCTAACAATATAAAAAAAAAAAACCAACAATGAATAAATAAATGGTTGTTTGATTCACACTATGTAAAATTCCTTCTGTGGTCAGTATGGATTTAAAATCACAACCTCAAAAACTTCAAGAATTCCATGACTAAAAATTATCTTTTAGAATGGGAGAAACTGAGACTTTAAGATAAGTTCAAATGAAAACTCTTCATGTCAATCAAGCTAGTTTTCTCACAAGGCCCACAAACACACAACAGAGACTCTCTCAGTTGCAGAAGCACAGGAAATTTCAAGCAGAGAAAGAGTAGATGAACCGCAGAAAAATAGGCAAATGTTGGTTGTATTTTCTCACTCAGCTCCCAAATAAATCACATTTGGAGGCATATTCTTAATTATAAATGCCTGGCCTTATCTTGGCTTGTTTCTAGCCAGCTTTTATTAAATTATCCCATCTACCCTTTACCTTTGGACTTTTTTCTTTTCTTCAGTATAATGTAGTTTCAACTCTTACTTAGTGGCTATCCCTGTGGCTTGTGGCTGTTCCTAGCATTCTCCTCTTTGTTCTCTTGTTCTTTATTCTTTTCCTCCCAGATTTCTACTTCTATATTTTCTCAGCCTGCTAGCCCTACCTATCTTTTCTCTTGCCTCAATATTGGCTGTTCAGCTCTTTATTAGACCATCACATGTTTTAGACAGGCACGGTAACATAGTTTCACAGAGTTAAACAAGTATAACGTAAACAAAATTAACACACCTTAAAGCAATGCTCTACAAAATAAAGTGTTTATCACATGAGCATAAGCTTGGATCCCGAGTACTCACATAAGAAGTATGAAAATATGTGCCTGTCTAGTCTGTGCACGGGGGAGACAGACATGGTCCTTGAGGCTAGCTAGCCAGGAAGTGTAGCTGAATTTGTAGTGCCTAGGCTCAGTGAAATACTGTTGTCAGGTAAATTACAGCTTAAAATCATAAGATACCAAGAACTTATTTTTATACAGATAAATAGCTGCTGTTTGTGACAAAAACAGAAAAACCTACATTATTAAGGGTATAGTATTTAAACTACTGATGATACTGATGTTTATACTGTGCAAAGGCACCCAGCTTACTAGCAGCTTTTTCTGCATGTATTCCTATTTGTTTTTAATATTTAACAAAAAGTTATTTCCTTTTTATCATGGAGAAATTTTATTTCCTTTTTATCATGCAGAAATTTTGTTTACGTTGTTAAGGTATATATCCCAATAATAACAAAACAGGTTTTTATACTAATGAACTTGCAGGAGGTAGGAATGTTTTAAAATAGCCTTTGCTGTGGAATTTTAAATTTTATTTTTCTCCCTGAGGAATGTTGCTTATACTGACTTATTAAAATCCTGGGATTGATTTAGGAAGAAGAATTTGTCGTTGATAATTCTTCTAAGCAAGGAGGTCAGTTCAGTCGGACCCATCTGGAGGTGATGGGAGATGAGTTGGCTGGAAAACAGCATGAGATTGAAGAATTAACTCAAGAATTGGAAGAAATGAGGACCACCCAAGGCACGGAAGTGCTGCAGCAGGTGCATTCACCTCTTGTGACTTTGCTTTGTTAGGCATGTGAATGGTAGTGTGTATGCTTCTTACAAATGGAGCTTTGCAATGGCAACTTAGACCTTCTTGTAGTTTTTGTTCTTGTACATAGATAGCATAAGCAAGCCCATTTAAAATGAAGATTACAGAAACACAGCTGAAATATTCAGACTTTTAAAATTTAATTATGTAAAGTAGCTAAAGTGAAATCACTCCTGTAAGATAGATTTTTTTTTTTTTTGTAATCTGTCTGAGAGAAAATTGATGCAAGACACAAAAACATGTGACTTAAGCCTATTAAGAGTGTTAGCAAGTCCTTGTAAGTCATCTAGCTGGTTATAGTGACATATGCTTTGCAAGGAAGTTATGATGAAGTCTAGATGAAGAGGGACACTGATGAAAATGACAGCATACTTCCATTCCATCTTCTTCAGAAACAAGCTGGGGTTTTAAATGTATGCTGATGTTACCTAGAAACACATTGGGACACTCCACACTATAAAGATGGTTCTTCTATAAGAAAGTTTAGAAAAGTCAACCTCCTTAACTAACTAACTTAAGTTAGTTTTGAAGTAAAATTAATTTGGACAGGCCAGTAGCTTTCATGGAAGATTACTTATTTTGCACACACACACACAAAAACCCTAAAAGCTAATATTTACAGTTTTCTCTGTTTTCTCTTAGTTACAAGAATTTGAAGCTGCTGTTAAACAAAGAGATAACATCATCACTCAGCTTATTGCTAATTTGCAGCAAGCAAGGAAAGACAAAGATGAAACAATAAAAGAATTTTTGGATTTAACAGAACAGAGTAAAACCTTACATATTCAATTCCAGCACGTAAGTAAAGCTAAGTTTATTGGTTTTTTTTTTTTTATCAATGATTTATGTACTTTTTTCACTTTCCAGAACAAATCAAAACTCAGTATGAAGCCATTTGCTTCTTTTAGTGTAGTAAAATAAATATTGTACTGCAAAAAACTGGTAAATTTGTGTTGTTATGGTAACCAGTAATTTTTTGTTTGTTTGTTTTGTTTTTGTTTTTTGAGACTAGGTTTCTCTGCTTACCTTTGGGGCCTGTCTCCAGACTCTGTAGACCAGCCTGGCCTCCTCAGAGATCTCCTTGCCTCTGTCTCACAATTACTGGGATCAAAGGCATGTGCCACTGCCCTCACCACCACCACCTACCATAACCAAGAATTTTATTTCAGATCTCCTGAGTGCTTCTTGCTATTATTTAAACTAAACTTTCTATGGATATGGAACTGAACCTGGGAAGTCCTGCCATGGCTTTAGTTAGGTTATAAATGATAACTGGATGTATACTTTCAGTTTACTTTTTTTACCTTGGGAATTCATCCTGGCTAGTGTTATGTCACCTTGACACACAAACTAGAATTATCTGAAAGGAGAAAATGTCAATTGAGAAAATGCCTCCATAAGATCGAGCTGTGAGGTATTTTCTTAATTAGTGATTGATGGGGAGGGCTTAGCCCATTATGAGTGGTACCATCTATGCATGCTATAAGAAAGCAGACTGAGCAAGCCATAGGGAACAAACCAGCAAGCAACATCCACCATGGCGACTGTATCAGCTTCCTGCCTCCAGGTACTTGCCATATTTGAGTTCCTGTCCTGACTTCCTTTGATGATGACCTGTGATGCAGAAGCATAAGGCATATATACCCTCTCCTCTCTTGCTTTTGGCCATGGTGTTTAATCATTCAGCAGTAGTTACCCTGACTAACACAGAGTCTGATTGGTTTGATGACAGTTTGATAGCAGGTAGCACAAAACAGCTATTAAGTATACAGGTGTCTTTCAGAATTTAGGGGCAAGAATATAATTAAGACTGGAAGAGATTGGAGCTAGAGTTTGAGAAGTCACTAGGATGCAGGCACGAGTGTGCTCCTGTCCCACTTCTCTTGGCATTGTGGCCTCAGTCCTATTTCCTTCACTAGATCTACTTTTTCTGAATTATCATATGAAAGATTATTTATTGGCTCTGTCAGTTCAGTCATAGCAACTACAGATATCAAACCCCTGAAGTGAACAGAGATCACAGAGAGCCAGTCAGCAGCATAAGACTCCAGAAGTCTGTTTGCAAATGTCAATTGAAGGTTTATGGTATTGAAGGTTCTTCCTGTTTTCCAGTTACAGGCTAGTGAGGCTCTTCGGAGGAACACTCACAACAACACCACTGCAGAGCTATGTCAGGTAAAGCAGCAGTTGGAAAAGCAAGACCATCTGTTAAAGGATTATCACAAAAGAGAGGAGGAGTTCAAAAAACAAATTACATTTTTACAAGAGGAAATTAAAATATATGAAATGGTAAGAATGTTAGCTACTTTTCGGCAACTTTGTAATTTTCTTATTTATGTGTCTTATGCTTATGAATTAGAAAATTTTATAATTAAGTCAAACTCTTTGAATATGGAAAATAATTTATTTCAAAAGCAATTGAGAATCTCAAACTAATACAGTTGTTAAGATAATATTGGCCATTATTGTGTTCCTTAAAGTGATTTCCATTACAAAAATAAATGCAGTTGACTCTATTTATACAAGTTATATTCTGCTTCTTGGAAACATTTAGGAATTAAGGCTCTTTGGTGAACAGGATGTGATCTAAGAACAACTCATCCTAAATTGCTTTCATTGATTTTCAAATGAGAAATGAAAATTCAAATGTGTGGTTTTTTGTTTTGTTTTGTTTTGTTTTTTTTCTGGTTGCTCTACTCCCTACCAGAATTGGGATTCAGACTCTGTCCATGTGGCCTGGGGGCAGGGCAGAGCTCTTGTACCACACTACCATTTTTATATGTAAAAAATGTGTTATAAAACATAGCAAATCAAAAGCACAATTTGATTGTGATTTGTAGGCTCAGAAAACTGATTTTAGGTATTATCTGTGTCCTCAGCTAAAGCAGAGGTAAACTCAGATTGTTCCAAGTTCAAGCTGTTTAAAAATTCATCCATAAGGTTTGCAATAATTAATCATGGGGAACCGTATTTTTGGCTCCTTTGGATTTTATTTTCTTTCCATTGACAAATCAACCTAAAAAGACAAATACTAGTTAGAAGGTTCTTTAGTAAGCAGATGGAAGGGTGTTAGCACTCAGATACTGTGGCATGAGACTGAGATAAAGTGATTTATGCATCTCATTCTAATGAAGTTTATGCTTGTGGGCTAGAATTCTTAGTTCTGTTTACCATAATTTCTCAACATTTTTTTTTAAATGGAGTATTTATATTGAGTATGATTGGGCCATCCTTCTGCCTTTTCAGTGCTGTGAATATGTATGTATATGCATAGTTGGCTGCAGGTATGGTTTTTCTAGAGGGACCATAATTCTCAAAGGATGAATTGTTTTGTTTTTTTGTTTTTTGTTTTTTTAATAAACTATACTTAGAGGGGTACTCCCAAGCACTTCTTTAAAAGGTCTGTCTTCTGTCTGAGCTTGGACATTTTCTTCTTAGGTGTAGTATAAATTCATCCAGAATTCCTTTGAATTTTGTTTGCCAAGGACCTTTGTAATGTAATTCACCTGCTTACAGTAGCTATGATAAGTTCTGCAGACCTTTATTTCATGCTTAGTATTTGGGCCTGACACCTTTACTCACAGAGAAAACTAAGTAACAGACCCAAAACTCTACTTAGGCCTCTGCTCAACTTGGTGCTTTGATGTGATTGTGATATAACTGTGCTTGGTATTTGGTCTGTGTTAAGCTGTTATCCGCAGTTGCATAATTGACCTGAATGGGAACTGGAGAAAAGTTTCTGTTTTCAAGTTTCTGTTTGATCTGAAATTATAGTTCCAGCTCATTATGCTATAAGTACTTTAGTTGTTGTAGATGGCACTTAAAATGCCCATCAGTAAAATTAAAACAGACTTATGTAAAGGATTTTCTTCTTATTACAGACCTATTGCCATAGGAACACCTTCAGATCACTAGAATTTATGGGAATAACCTGAACTTATTTTTAAATTTTTTCCTGAGTATTCAGAGTGCATAATAGTATAATTAGCTATCAAAATGTTAAATAACTGATAATAATCAATTAATTTTAAAAGTGAAGATAAAGTTTTAGTGAGTTTTGTAATTACTACAATGATTTATTTGTCTGGAGATTGAACTGAACTCAGGTCACCAGAGCCACCTCACCAGCCTAGCTGTGTTTTCTTTTCCTTCTTTCTCTCTTTCGTTCTTTTTCGGCAGTGCTGGAAGTAGAACCTAGAATCTCATATATGCTAAGCAAATCATGATGGATATTTTTGACTTAAACATTGGTTACTTTTTTATTATTTTAACTTTTTTATACAATATTATCATAGTCTTTCCTGTTTTCTCAGATTCTCCCTACCTTCATTAATTACCAATTTTAATCACAGCAAATGCGGTTCAGTATTTCTTCCTAAGAAGGACTAAACTGTTGTAAACTGTTGTTTGCTAACAAGTGTCCAGGTAGAAAAATCTTATCATGAGAACAAATGCAGGGTGGGCAGAACAGTTACTTTCTATAGAATAATGCAAAAATATGATTTTTATCTGTCTTTTATTAATAAAGTTAAGCTGAAGTTATCAGAAGTTGTTATACTTTCTTTTATTTTTCTTCTGAAGGAACAAGATAGAAAAGAAACATCTACTAATGAAATACAGAAAAAGCAGGCAATCATCGAAGCAATGAATACAAGAATAATAGAAGAAGAGAAAAAAACTACTGTCCTAAAGAATAAAGTAATAACTCTTGATAAATTAGTAGAGGACTTAAAAGAACAGCTTACAGGAAAGAACCGAGAGACCAACAGCTTAAAATTGGAGCTGGCCAACTCTAAGGAGAAAGAGAAGCAATGCTCATTAGAAATTAAACAGCTGATGGAAACAGTTGAAGAACTGCAGAAGAAATATTACAAAGATAACCTAGAAACTGCCTTAGTACAAAGAAGGGAAGAAGAAACACAGCGGAAATTAGGCCACCTCCAAGCAGAGCTAGATGAGATGTATGGCAAGCAGATAGTGGAGATGAAGAAAGAATTAATAAAGCAGCACATGGCTCAGATGGAGGAACTTAAATCGCAGCATAAGGGAGAAATGGAGAAGACATTAAAGTTATGTGCAGATGCTGCTGCCAGTGAAGAGCAACTAAAGTTAATGAATGTGGAGATTAATGAACTTAACATAAAACTGCAAGATAGTGTCTCTCAAAAGGAAAAACTTAGAGAAGAACTTCGTGTAGTTAAGGGAGAAAAATGTGCTCTACAGAGCCAGTTTAATGACCTTTCAGATGAAGTAAGGTTTTTAAGAGGCCAGACTCACAGAGCAAGGCAAACCATAACTGAACAAGAAAGTAAACTAAATGATGCCCAGAAGTTCCTCAGCATGGTTGAAGACTTGAAAGCTGAGATCACCGCTTTGTCTGAGTCCAGGAAGGAGCTTGAGTTAAAACATGAGGCAGAAATTACAAATTATCAGATTAAACTTGACATGTTAGAAAAAGAAAAGGATGCAGTATTAGACAGGATGGCAGAATCCCAAGAAGCTGAGCTGGAACGTTTGAGAACGCAGCTCCTCTTCAGTCATGAAGAAGAACTTTGCAAACTAAAGGATGATCTAGAAGTTGAACATCAGATAAATATTGAAAAACTTAAAGATAATTTGGGCATTCACCACAAGCAGCAGATAGATGGCTTACAGAATGAAATGAGAGAGAAGATAAAAACCATGCAGTTTGAAAAAGACAACTTGATAACTAAGCAAAATCAGCTAATTTTGGAAATTTCTAAGCTAAGAGATTTACAGGAGTCACATATTAATTCAAAATCAGAAGAAATGGCTGAGATTAATGAACTGAAAAAAGAAATTGAAATCCTTAGACAAGAAGAAAGGGAGAAGGGTACCTTTGAACAGGGAATTCAGGAGCTCCAACTTAAAACTGAACTATTAGAAAAACAACTTAAAGCAAAAGAGGAGGACTTTCAAGAAAAATGTTCACAACTTGAAGCAGAGAATAGTATTCTTAAAGATGAGAAGAAAGCCCTGGAAGACATGTTAAAACTTTACACTCCTACAGACCAAGAAAGAGCAGATGCCTTAGATTCTAGTGAATACACTTCAAAAAGCTGTAACTGGCAAAAACAGATTGATATACTTACAAAGGAAAAGGAGGATCTCAAACAGCAGTGTATTAATCTAAATAAAGAAATTGAAAGGCAAAGGAATACATTTTCTTTTGCTGAAAAGAACTTTGAAGTTAATTATCAAGAGTTACGGGAAGAGTATGCTTGCCTTCTCAAGGTAAGAGACAATTTGGAAGACATCCAAACTAAGCAGGTATTGGAGTATGAAAGTAAGCTTAAAATGCTAACTGAAGAGCTCCATTTGCAAAGAGGAAGCTCCAAAATGCAGGAAGAGAAGCATCTTGAGTTTACTGATGGTAGAATTTGTATAACTGAACCATTAGAAGTCAGTGAGGTAATTGAGAAAGATGCAGTAGAAATTATGGAAAAGCTGAGAGTAACAGAGAAGGAAAAGCTAGAGCTCTCAGAGAAACTTGATCTTCTCTCAAAACAACTTAAGCAGACACATGCTGAGGTAGACTTTCTAACTGCAGAGCTTCGAATATTAAATCAAGACAAAGAACAGCTTTTGTTAAGATGTAGAGAGTTAGAGGTACCCATTAGCCACAGGGGTACAGAAGATGCTACTGTGCACTCTGCACAGTTGAGCTGTTACAAAGCTGGGCTTGTGACTATGGCAGATGGCCATTCTGAAGAATGTGATTCCAAAGTCAGTAAAGACTTGCCAGAAGAATCAGAAGTAATGATAGAAGATAAAATTTCCTTTAAAGAAAGTGAGGAAGAAAAGTTCATACTGCCAACAAGAATTGAAACATCTCATGCTGTAGTTGAACCATGTGAAAATGAAAAACTCCAGCATGAGCTTAATGACCTCAAATCCAAGCAGGTATGTACACGTGCTCATGGAAATTCATAGTGAAAATACACATTTCACACTAAAATACTTCTCACTTTCATGCAGTAATTTCATACAGTAATTCCTATTTGTATCAGGAAGTGAAGGTGAACCTTTTTATGTTAGTGTTATTTCTGCAAATGAGTTTTCATTTTCACTTAAATCATGTTGTGTTAATTAATTTCTTACATATGCTGCTCAGAAAATAAGCTAAGCTGATCATATATATATTTCTTTGTAAAGAAAAGCTAAGAGACATTATTTTATATATAATCATTTTTTTAGTATCAAAAATTAATTTTCAGGGGTTTTCATATTTGAAAATGATGTTTTCTAGTATGAATCTTAAGTTTTCAGTTAGAATTCCACAATTATTTAAAATAAAATCTTTAAGTTTTTTACTGTCCTATAATTATTCAGTGGTTATGGAATTATATATCTGGCAGGAGGAGCTTGAAAATGGAAGTTTTGGTCCCACCAGCAACTCCCAAATACCAGAAGCCAATTCCCAAATTACCACACAGAGGCTTATATAAATTATAAGTTCTTAGCCAGTAGTTTAGGCTTATTACTAGCTAGCTCTTACACTTAACCCATAATTCTTAACTGTGTTTAGCCAAATGGCTTGGTACCTTTTCTCAGAACAGAATTCTTGTGCATAGCTGGCAGCTTTTGACTCTGCCCTTCTCCTTCCTATCGTTTTTAGTTTGGTCACCCAATATACTTTCTGGCCAGTGACCAGTCAGTGTTTTATTAAACCAATTTGAGTGACAGCTCTTTATAGTGTACAAATGGATTATTCTGTAGCAGGGGCTTAAACCTAGAGCTTTCTGAGTCTTATACCTGAATGAGAAAAAAAATGATATTAACTCTTAGTATAAGTCAAGAATTTTAAAAATGCATATAATGTATGTTCTAGTTTTATTATATTGCTGCCTTAAAGCTGACCAAAATTAGCTTAGTTTCTGGAAGTATTATTTGGCGTGTAAGTATTACTTGGCCATAGTTCATCATTAGGAAGTGGGAGCAGAAACTCAATCTGGATTAAAGTGGTTTGAAACTAGGAGGAATGCCACTTGCTACCGTAGGTATTGACTCATACTTACTTAGCTTTTAGCTTTCCTCTGTAGCTTGGGACTACCTACTTACATAATGGTGCTGCTATTCACAGTGGGCCCTTACAGCCATTGACAGTCAAGATGATTACCCACAGATATGCCCACAAGCCAGTATGATCTCAGCAATACTTTAGTTGAGATGTTCTCATCTTTTCTCTATTGACTGTAGACAGTTGTAAAGTTGACAAGTAATGCTAACTAAGACAGTGATTAATAATGAATCATTTATGATAGTTTATGTTTGTTAAATACTTATACTAGACAAAACAGCAAAATTCTGGTAGGTTATCTACAGTATAAAATGTTAACTAAGGTTTTATTTTTTTTTATATTAGTGGGACATACGTTTATTGAATCTATTCCAGATATTCAAGTATTGACAAACACAAGAGTCCTAGTCTCAGGAAGCATGTGTTCTAGAAGGGATGTGTGTAGTGTGGTTAGCAGTGGTGTTGAGTATGTTAGGCAGAAGACGTATGGTGATTAAGAAAGGTGTCTTGAAGGAGTTAGCCTTTGAACTGAACTCTGTATCCCTAGGAGGGAGGGTCCTGCAATGGGAAAATCCCTGGCAATTGTAAAGATGTGGGTGAGTTGGAGGGTGAGGATATAGGCCTGTGTGGTTGGCTTTGAAAGGACATGGAAGGGTAAAGCAATCTTTGAAGAGGAAGAATGTGTGAAGCTAGGATTTCACTCTAAGTAGTAAGTCATGGAAAGTTTTGTCTTTATTTCTGGTGACTTTATTTCTGGTCGTCTATGAAATATAGAGATAATTTACTTTTACAGTAATCTAAAGAGAGTCAAGAAATTCAATTACTAGTTACTAGTTAAATATGTGGAATTGTTTTGAAAATTATTTTTGATAATTATCCCAAAGGTATTAAACACCATTTTAATTTTTTTAAAATAGGAGAGGACCTGATTTCCAACTTTAGCTGCCCTGATCTTGATATCATCACTCACTAAAATTACAATATATCTGACCATTATAGGCTTTCTTTTAAACTGAAAAGAAACACATTTGAAGTATAATTTCTGTTTGTTTGTCTTTTTAATATACTTAGCTTCTTTGGATAGAAGGAGAAAGAAAAGCATCCTAAAAAGTCTTATCAGTGTTGGCATGTGAGGCAGCTAGGGGACTGGCTGGCATTGATCTTTTCCTTATGTGGAAAGACTATAAAGTGAAGGGTGTTTGTAACCACAGGAGGAAACTGCTAGTCTGCTGATGTTCCTTAAGGTTCTATTTGCTGGATGTGCAGTATGTGGATATTTATTACATATTTAATAAAACCTGAATATTGGGGAGAGAGCACCCAGTCAAATCCTAAGCAGACAGCTTAGGAAATTCTTAAACCTTGAATACAAAGATAAACAGCTGGGGCTGGAGAGATGGCTCAGCGGTTAAGAGTACCGTCTGCTCTTCCAGAGGACCTGGGTTCGATTCTCAGCACCCACATGGCAGCTAACAAAGATAAACAGCTGAGCCAGTCACATACACCTTTAATCCCAGTACAGGGAAAGCCTGAGTGGTGACCTCCACCCTTGTTCCCACAACTCTAGAAACAGAAGTTCTTCAGTTTCTGTGAGTTCAAGGCTACATACCTTTAATCCTAACCTGGATGGGAATATAAGGGCTTGTAGAAACCCAGAGAGAACAGAATCGACTGACAAAAAGCGCATCTGGCAGAAGCAACCAGGAACAGAGGCTGAGGAAGTTGCAAGACAGCTGGGTGAGAATTGACTGTGGTGCTTCCTCTCTCTGATAATTCAGCCTTCCCCTGATAATTGGCTCTGAGTCTCATTTGTGATATTACAGCAGTACCTAGAATAGATCTGCTACAAAATAGTAAAATTTTAAAAATAATGAAAATAAACCTATTTTTCAAGTGTCAATGGAGAAACAAAAGAGAACTTAATATGAGGAAGAAGATGAGACTAACTTTGTCATTTATTGCGTAGCATTTTCTAAAAGTCCTAACCATTGTAAAGACAAAAGGATACATGACATCAGTGGAGAGACAGCTAAATATGATAAATCCAGGTGTCATTTAATAAAAAAAATAAGGGAATGAGTTAAAAAGTTTGAAAGTCAAATAACGTAAAAAAAAAAATCTTAATGCAGAAATGTTTAATAGCCTGGTTGTGGTGGCCATCTGAGCACTCAGGAGCAGAGGGAGGGAATGGAATTCCAGACCAGACTGAACCACACAGCAATACCTCTTAACAGATAAATAACATGCAGCCTTGCTGAACATAAATGAAGGAGGATGAGACCTGAGTAGATGAAAACTTTCATTTCTGAGTAGCAAGTGCTTAATATGAAATACAAGTTTGCTTATTAGTATTTTCAATCCAGTTCACAGCAAAAATTTATTGAAATTTAATATAATTGGTTTACAATTGACCTGTAAGGACAGTTGTAGAAGAGGCAAGAATATTTTTAAACAGACTATATGGTACATGACATATAGAGGACAATTTTAAGTGCACCAAGTTTTGTTTTCTTTCTTTTTTGACATATGTGCCCAGATAAGTATATCTGACATGTAAATAATGTCAGAAGCCAGAAGAAGGCATGAAACCCTGAAAACAGAGTTAGTGTTGGTTGTGAGGCACCTGAGGTGGGTACTGGGACTGGACCTTTGGTTTCC
Organism: Sigmodon hispidus; assembly: GCA_004025045.1. Lineage (NCBI taxonomy): Eukaryota > Metazoa > Chordata > Mammalia > Rodentia > Cricetidae > Sigmodon > Sigmodon hispidus. Next base: position 70,081 of record PVIH01002202.1, read on the forward strand.
TCTAAGACAGCTCATGCTCTAAACCACTGAGCTGTCTGTCTTTACCCTGAACATGCCAATATAATAAATACTGAAAACGAGTCAAACTATTCAAAAAGATAAAATAGCATCCAAGTTTTCACACTTTAAAAAAGTAGGCAGAAGTAATAGCAAATTTAGAGCAGAAATGAATGAATTTTGAATAACCAAAAGGGAAAGTTTTAAAGAAGTTTGATGGTTTATCATTTGAGAAAACCAATAGGTTGCAATTATTAGATCTCCATGGATATAATCAAGGAAGAAACCATAAACAAAATGAAGAATGGAAATAAACACCTAAGTACAGATACTACAAGGATTTGAAAATATGAAATGAGTACTATAAATAAACTCTACTGATGAAATGGAAATTACCCAAATTGACTCAAGTAGAAATACAAAGCCTTAGTAAGCAATAAATAATGGAAAATCTGAATTCTTCTAATAAGGAAATGAGGAGAAGAGAGAGTGACTGGGAGGGGCAGAAGGGGGAAGGGAGATTGAACAAGGGGATACATGGATAAAAAATGAGACTTTATTTATAATAATAATAAAAAATATTTCACATAAGAAAAAAATCTGGAACTTCAATTTTTCTTCTCACCTCTCCAACTAAAACTGCTGCAACATGACCATTGCACAAACTCTCAGTGGCGAGTATAGGTACTTACTAAAATAGGACTTAAAGAGAGCATGAGGAGCATGAAAAGAAAGACACAAAGAGCTCATGTGAGGCTGGTTAGTATTGAGATACATTGGGCAATAATGGCTCAAGAAAAGAAAAATACAGACTGCTATCTCTTATGAATGAAGCTGAATGAATTCTTAATAAAATATTACTAAGCTATCCCAAGAATGTAAGAATTTTTCAGCATCTGAAAATTCTGTTTATTTAATCTCTACATAGGTAGATGGAGACAACATACTCATTTTAAATTCTGTTGGGAAAGAATCTACAAACATTACCAGCTTTGCTTGTTTACAGTTTTAAATTAAAAAAAAAAAAAAAAAGAAAGCTATAGGTACTTAGGAATAGAAGGAACATTTGCTAAGGGTGACTGTGGTTTCTAAGGTGATGGTTAGAAGCATTCTCAGTAAAGGCAAGTTGTCAGCTTTGCTCTCCAACTGTTTTACAGTTCCTAGTTAGGCAATATATTTTGAGTAAGAAATGAGAAAGACTATGAACAAGTGAGAGAATATGCTAAATCATAGATAAGATATTTGAAACTTATACAAGTCTTCAAAACCTGGTTTATTGCCGTGGTCTGTTCGTTACATTCTTTAATGAAAATAAAAGTTTTTATATTAAAGGTGAGAAGTTGGGAATTAGATACTTACTTTTTAGGAAAAATTAGCTCTAGGTTAGTTAAAGGCATACACATAGGAAAGTAGGGTTATGATCTTAAGACAGAGGAAGCCTTTAATTAAAAAGAACAAATTCAAAGGAAAGCATTAGTAAGTTTGATCATGTCTCCTTTATGAACAGTACCTAAAACAGGCTTAACTATTAGGACCAGATATTTGCCACATTATAAACAGAGGATTATAAACATGGTGTAAATATATGAAGAAATAAAAATAACTTAATGAGCCAAAGATATAAAACAGATATGTGTCCCATATAATAAACCAATGACAACATAAAAAAGTTTTTAGGCCTGGCAGTGGTGGGTTTATGCCTTTAATCCCAGCACTAGGGAGGCAGAGACACCTGGATCCCTGTGAGTTTGAGGCCAGTCTCGTGTACAGACTGAGTTTTGGACAGACAGGGCTGTTACAAGAGAAACTCTTGTCTCAAATCCCTCACCCCCAAAATTATCCTTACAAATTCATATGATTAAAATAGCATTTTATGCCCATCACATTGGCAAAGTAACTCTGACTTATTGATATGGATACAAGGATGTGAACATTCACATTTTTATTATAATTAAAATTAGTTCAGTTATATAAACCATTTGGCAAGATCTACTAACATTAAACCTGTGTATTGTCTATGAGCAGCAATTATAAACCTGGATAGATGAGTGTGGTTGCTGGATAGCAGCAGTAACAGCAGCCGCAGCACTTGGAAACAGGCTACAACTAGAATATTTTAGACTTCTGAACCAAAACTCAGAGGACAGATACCATGAAATTGTATCAGCATGCATTTCAGATGAGTTCGATAGATGCTGGACAGTGGAACATTTTTTCATCTGTCTTAGGTGGAGCTATGGAATAATTTATTGCCTTTTGGTAGTACCCCTAATTTAATAATAATCCAGTAGGTCTCCAGAAAGAGAACTGGACTGCTTGTGGTTTTTTATACTATACTATAATGAAAATAAATTAACCTGTCACTTATATGGATTGATTTCAGAAGCTTATTCATATAGAATGCAACAAAATTTACAAAATAAATGCTACTTGTATAAATACACAGTGTAATGTGCTGTTTACATGTACACTGAGAAATGACAGTAGACACATTCCATAGGTTTGGTAACAGCTAGTTGAGTGTGGGCAAGGAATAATCAAACATCATGAATTAAATTTTGTCTTTAATATTTTCTTTCAAAATCTAAAGATATACAAAAGAAATAGAATAAACAAAACATAATAGGATTTATCAATTTGAGTTTTGAGGACAATGGTGGTTTTTTTCAATTTCAGCATTTAAAATATTTTAAAAGTAAAAATTTTGCTAGTTATACTAATTTTCAGTTTACGATTACATTAAAGTAATGAATAAATACATGACACTATCCTTCTTGAGAAAGACAGTTAGGTGAGTGTACTTGGATAAAGACTAAAGAAGACTATCTCCTTCATATGGATTTTAAAACTATGAAGTGTTTTCTCCTTTGAATTTTAGTGCATGTGAAGAAATAGAAGTTATATTGTTATTATTTTATTTTTCCTAATCTTTATATCTGTTCATATCAAGGATGATTTAAGGCTGCAGATGGAAGCACAGCAGATATGCCTTTCTTTAGTTTACTCAACTCATACAGATGTGGTTCGTGAATATATGGAAAAGAAAAAAGAAGAAGCTCTTTGTAGCCTTAGAGATGAGCTTGTTTCTGCTCAACAGAAAAAGATAGAAGAAATTAATAAAATGCACCAGTCTCGGCTCCAGATTCTTCAGACACAGGAGACAGGTAAACAGGTTCTGACTATCTCCATGAAACACGTAATCAGCCATCAAAATGTATCAGTCTATAATTCTCTCCTTGTCACAGACCCCACGGGATAACATCTGATACGTGGATTTGTTTATTAATATCATTGAAGTACCCAAAAAAGTGAAAATCAATGCATTGATTTTGCATGGAAGTGTAATTCATTCAGAAAGTGCCTGGATAGCAGACTGACAACTTGTAAACCCTGCTGTATCACAAATTCTAGTTGTTATTAAATGAAAACTCAAAGCCAGATATTGGGGAAAAGGCTGGAATGTCAGAGAGAGAGGAAACAGACCACAGTCGATTCTCCCCCAGCTATCTTCCAAAGTCCTCAGCCTGTCTTGTTGCTTCTACTGAATAATTCTCTATCTTCTTACACTTGCCTTAAATAGCTTCTTTGCCCAGGATAGACTTCCAGGTCTAACTCTGAATCATATTCTAGAGTTAAGGTTAAAGGTGTGAGCTACTACTATTTAGTAATAAGGCCTTGAACTCACAGAAACACAGAAAGATCTCTGTCTCTGGAGTTACGGGATTAAAGGCATGAGTTATCACTCTCTGACCCTCCTGGCTTGACTGTGGATGGATCTGTTCTCTGATATTCCAGACTGGTTTTATTAAATATATAATGTTTTACCACACCCTGCTGCACCATACATACCAAATCACCACTGGAGAAATATTAGCATATCTGTCTAGGGCATATTATAATGACTGGTTGCATTTTAACTTGAAATACACCGGACTAAAAATAATCCAATTAACCTCCAGGATGAACCAACACAAACAATGGGAGAGAAAGGAGAGTAGTTTAGTGCTTCCTGTGACAATAAAGCAGGAGAAAGTAGGTTAGAAGTTTGGAGATTCATGTTGAGCAACTGAAAGTTCGAGTTGCATAAGGAAGTACTGAGGGATAAGCTGAAGAGTGTCAAGTGCCTGATTAGACTGTTTATACGTCTTGATGAAGTATGCTTAAGTTTCCTAGTAGCAATCAGACATTTGACTGCAGGATTCTTGAGTAAGCAACAGATATTTTTATTTAAGATGATCAGTGTGATCAGTGGGAAAATATGAATAATTAATGAGAGGATCAGTTAAACAGCTAGCGATAATCCCAATAAAATGTTCTTGAGACTGGAAAGGAAATGACAGTTAAAGCTTAATGTCATCATTGGCAGTTTATAGCATTTCTAGTGGTGGGAGGATTGGAGAGTGAAATTTAAGTTTCTTACCTAAGTAACCAGATAAACATGGTTTCAGTTAAAAGGAGGAGCAGAGCATAGGCAAATAATATAGTCAGTTTAGAAAGACTAAGTTAAGTATATGTGTTAACTTGGAAAACAGTCACTAATCAGCTGATAAGAGAAGTTTAAATCCCAGGGCAGATTTTAAGCTGAAAATAAGAAACAATATCACCTTGAAAGTGAAAGAGCAGAGACCTTTTAAGGCCAAGAACAGAGTGACATCCTGGAGACAGAGGATGATCAAGGAATCTTGATGAACCTGTGGGAAGTACATTTTAGGAGCCTAGTGGAAGGTGGAACCATTTGTGGGGTAGTGGCAGTTGAGGACTTAGTAGTTGTTTACTGTTTTCCCGTCATTTAACCACCTTTGCCTCTCATATTTACCATTAGGAATGAGATACTTCTTAAGTTTCCAGTAGAACTGCTCTGCTGAAAAATTAAGATTTGCAGAGTCACTTAAGGAAGGTTGCCAGCTTTTCATTTCAAGAGTTCTTTGTTTTTTAAAATTTATTAATAGTTTCTTGTATTTGCATGCATTATTTGTATTGATACATTCAGAAAGTCTGTCCAGTGCCTTCTATAGACAGTTGATTATTCTGTTAGAAGGTGATTAAGCGGTTTAGTGAGTAGTGATTATTGTTTCTGAAAAGAGAACAGATTCGAAAACATTTTTTAAATTTTATTTTAAAAATTAATTAATTTTGTGGCACTAGGTCTGAAACCCAGGGTCTGCACATATTAGTTAAAGTGTCTTACCAATGAACTGTGTCACTGGGCAAAAATTAAAGACTCATTTGTGGAAGTTTTATTTGATAAGTGTATAGATGTATTTCTTGTGTTGGAGTGACCTACACAAGATACTGTTTATACCTATTTATACCAGTTTATAGAAAAGAAATTGCAAATCTTACAAATTTAATCTCAGACAGTTACATTGCACAATGGAAAATAATTTTGAAGAAATTAAAATGTGTCTTGTGTTAGGGAAGCTTCTAGTTGAAACACTTAAATATGACAGTATTACTTATACATGTGTTTTATTTTCCTGCTCACATGTGATATATTTTCTGCTAGGTGGTAAAAAAGAGCCTTTACAAGTACTCATTGGACGACTTCAAAAAGCAGTGTCTGAAGAATGCACTTATATCACAAAGGTAAAATATTACTTTAAAGGTAGTTTTGGACAAGAGATAAAGTTTAAATTGCTGCTTATTTAATGAGCAGAATCATCCACCCATGTTTTCCTTAACTATACTCCTGAGTTCTACTCTTTAAATGAACATTTGCTTCCCCCTTCCCGCCAATTTGGTATAGAAGGAATTAGTGCTAGGGATGTAACTCAGTGAATCAGTGCTTCCCTGTTATGATGAAGGACTCAGAACCAATCTCTGTCAGCACAGAAAAAGAACAAAGAAATTCAGAAAAGTTGTATCTCCAACAGAACAGATGCCTTAAGCATTGCTCTAGACAGAGAGGTGGTAGTTAACCTTTCTGCGATCCAGCTTGCTCATCAAAGGTGCAGTTGGATAAAATCCTATCTTTGTGGCTGTGCTAAAAGTTAATATGCTCAATCATGGTTTAAGTTTTAAAAAAAATTCAAGAGATAGCAGCAATAAACAATTTGGCTTTTAAGTCTTTTAAATCAGTCATGGTTATTTCCAATTGTGTGAGGGACAAAGTAAAACTAACTTACATGGCTTATCAAGTCCTGGAACATGAAATGGTATTTTAAACGGTAGTGGTATTATCAGTTGCTCTGAAGAACTCTGTGCTAGATGTTTGTGTATATACAAATGTCAGAAAACACTCTTGCATAGTATAGAAAGGACACTAGTATAATCACTTCCTTGACATACTACCATTGTGCTAGGTTTGACAGGCACAGATGACATAGTAATGAGATGTTTTCAAAATAGAGTGTAGGAGTAGGAGACATGCTGTGGAGTGAATGCCTGCTCATACTTCATGATATGTCTTAATGTTAAAAGGAAACAAAAAACCTACTTTTGTATAATTCAGATTGTCAATATTTTTCTGATAACTGAATAAATTCATGTCAACGAGAAACATATTTTTCATTTGTGGAAGAAGAGAATTAAGATTCCATTCATACCATTTTGACCTTTTGCCTTTAGGTTAATACTGTTTTATAATAATTAGAAGACATCAAAATTTTAATTTAAAATATTTAATTTTGTTAACAGACTCTAAACAGTTTTCTTGATGAACACTATACTCCTTTAAAATGTGAAATGAATATAGAAGAGAAAGACAATTGTGCTGTTTACAATTACAATCAAAGACTAAATTTGCAAGAGTATACATACCAAGTTCAAGGTAAAAAGCTTACCATACAGTTAAACAGTATTTACTTTGCTTAAGTTAATTGCTTATAAACTTAGCTTTAATCACAGCTTAATTATAGATCAGTTTTCTTAGTATTTTATCTTTAGCCATGAAGTTTATATTGAGTGTATACTATTAGTCTTTATAGTGTAAAAATCATACTATGCAGATAATTTAAACATAATCCCTTTGCTCTTATTTTTCTCCTCTATTTTTCTGTTCCCACCTTTTTCTTCACTCTAATTCTTTCTATTAGCAGTTCTAACTGTAGATCCTTTTAAAATCTTTAAAAATTACTGAGCTTTCTAAGTTTAAATTAATGGTTTATAATTTAAAAAGTGAATTACAGAAAATTGAGTAGTGAAATACATTAAGAAATACTCTTTGCAAGGTGTGGTGGTGTATACTTTTAATCCCAGTGCTCATGCTCAGGAGGCAGAGGCTGTGGACCTCTGTGATTCCTTGGCTATCCCGTTCTGCACAGCAGTTTCAGGCGAACTAGGGCTAAAGAAGAAAAACAATTCTTTATATAAATGGGTGCTTCTTTTTATTCTTCACAAATTAAAACTTAAAATTTCTTGGTGTTTCTTTACTGCTGTATGTTCTGAGTGTATTTGTATAGCTAGCTAATATTAGCCCTCTAATACATAGCTACAGAAACTAATGTATCTTGGGATAAAGTTTTAAGTTAATGTTATACTACTTATTTCATAGTAATTATTCTCAAATTTTTTATTACTAGATATATGGGTTTTATTACTACCAGATGTTTTTCTAAAGTTTTAAGTAGGTAAATTATATTTCCTTAAAAAGGTCAACTTGTACTGTGCAGTGAAATTATTTAATTTTTTGTGTTTCATCCAGATTTTCAAGATAACATGCAAACCCTTCTCAGTAAAGTAAAAGATGAATTCAGCAAGCTCAAGATACTGCAGTCACAGTTAAGCAAGGTCCGTGCATTAGAAAATATGATATTTGAATTTATCTTATTAGCCACTGTTCTGTCAGTCATGAAGTTCTAAAATAAGTAAACATAGAAAAGGACAGTAGAAATACAAACAATTTATGTGTTTGTGTTACAGCATTTATATCAGTAAGCTGAAGAAATTGTCAGAAATTGGATGCTTTTTAACTCACTTAGATGGTATTTTTAAGTCATGATGAAGTGCATATGAATGTAAGATGTTAAGCAAATGAAACATTGTATTTAATTGTATAATTGTCTTTTTTATTTCCTGGAGTTTGAACCAAGGGATATTATAAGTTCACTGAACTATGCTATTAGTCTGTTACATGTAATGTTTTTTAAGACAATGTGCCTGTTTTTGTATATATTTTTATTTAAAAGGTTTTTTTTTTTACGTGCTCACAATAGTTCCCTTTCTCTTCTTCCTGCTCATTACCCTCCCCCCCCGATTCTTCCCCTCCCCCCACTCCTCAAAGGGGATATGGCCACTTAGGGAGTCAACAAAATCTGAGATAATAGGTTGAGGCAGGACCAAACGTCTCCTGTCTTTATATTTTAAAGAAGATAATTTATTTGTTTTGCATACAACCAATATTATCATATACTCTCATTGCATAGTGTTATCCATATGTGTCAGTGTTTTCTGCTATAGTTACTTTTAATGTGTTCTTAAAAATCAGGTTAGATGACATGTATAACATGATATAACTTAATAACCATACCACAAAAATAAAGCACATATTGTATGTGTTCTAATTTTCAAGTTGTAGAAAAAATGGCAAAAGAGACCTTCACTTATTTGGGATACTTTTTGACATTAATTTCTGTTTAGAATGCTTAGGGTAAATTTTCAAGATTTGTAGTTGTACAGGACCCATCACAGCAAATGGACACGGGACAAAATGAGCTTTGAGAGAACTTGAAAGGGTGCATAGCCAAAATCCCAAAGAAAGAAGATGCACACGTCCTTTCTCAGGAGAGTCATGCTACATACCACTTTAAATCTTTTAGTGTGATTATAATAACATGTTCAAATTATGTACCATCTGCTCACCTAGCTTAAGGAGTCCACAGTTTTTATCATGTGGCCATTAAGCAACCTCTGCAAGTATTCACACAGTCCATATTTCTTTTTTATGTTTAATAGTAGCCTACAAATACCATTCATGAAGGTCTATATTAGCATAAAGAGCTCTTTTTTATGTTTTCTAATGACTGCCAAGAGAAAAGCTTGCAAACAGGCCTTTCTAAAGACAGATGTCTCAAAACTGCTCTCTAAAATCTCTGCATATTGGGTAATGAGTGGTTTTAACGAAAAGAGTTAGCTGTGACTGCAGAAACATTCCAAATCCCTCAGGCTCAGCTCAGGACTGTAATATATCATGGTCTGGGCTTTGCTGCATGGTATTTCTTTTGCCTAGTGGTACCCATCCTCCTCTAAGTCGTTTTGGCTTGGTGCTATTTCTTGTTACAGTTGGCTTACATGTTACTTTCTTATGTCATCTTCTGCCTTTCTAGGCTTAGACAACTTTTCCTCCTTTCCTCTGGGCTCCTCTTAGCCTACATGCCTGATTACCCTTCTTTCTTTCAGTTTCAAATCTCTCTGTTAAGCATATATTTGTATGACATTACTTTTCATTTTATTATTGTTGTTTACTGATCTCTCTCTTTTATAAAATTCCAAACTTTCAAATCAGAGAATCCTGTGCTTATTCCTTCCTGCTAGCACAGCACCTAAATTGCACATGGTAAAGGCTCAATAGGTGTTTGTGAATAAAATGAATAAAGATATAAAAATATTAGGTTATAAAGTTATTATATTGTCTGGTAGTTTTTATTTATCCCCTGGAAAGTAATAAGGTAGATTCCTCTGTTTAAATGTACTTAGGTGGCTAGATAATAGCTCAGTAAACTACTTGCTATGCAAGAAGAGGGCCTGAGTTTAAAAATCTTTAAATCCATGTAAAAGGTGACATGTCCTATGTCCTAAATTAGAAAGAGGTAAAGACAGGAGGAACCTGAGCTTTGCTGGCTAACCAGTCTAGCCTAATTGACAGGTGACAGGTTCCAAATGCATGGAAAAACTGTCTAAAAAACTGAAATAGAGACTGAAAGAAGAAAACATTTGCTATTGAACTCTGATTTCCACGTGCATGCACCTCCATATAACATGTATATGCACAAATAGGCATGTATGTACATGTAGACACACATACACACACAAGAAAGGAAGTAAAAACATACTCAGGGAATAGGAATATGGTAAAGGATAGCTTATAAAGAGAATAGTGATCAATTAAAATAGCCTCTTGGTATCTCAAACCCAGAAAGATAAACAGGGAATGTATTCACTCATTAGTGGACTGTAAACAAAAAAGCAAAAAGCAAAGCATGTCTAAGCTGCAAACCACAACCACTGAACAGCTTGGGATCTGAAACACCTTGGAGCCCATTTCCTCCAGAGGAACACCTGACTCAGTCTTGATGTTGGGGTGAGGAAAGCGGATCTGCCAGGAGCGGATCTTGTACTGAGCAATATTGGGACCTTGGGACCTCCTGCCCTTGCTGGGGAGGAGATGGGGAGATGTGGAGACGAGAGAGTGACTGGAGGAAGTGGGAGAGGATATACACAGATAGAAAATATGACTTTATTCATAATAAAAAATTTAAAAAATTAAAAAAAAGACATGGTTTTTTTTGTGTAGCTCTGGCTGTCCTGTAACAAACTCTATATATCAGGCTAGCATTAAATTCAGAGAGCTACCTGTTTCTGCCTTCCATTGCTGGCATTAAAGGTCCTGACTCCAGGTTTCTGCCATTACTTTTCTCAGTGATGGACTGTGATCAGGGCATGTAACTAATTTTCTTCCAAGTTGCTTTGGGTCATGATGCTTATCACAGGAAGAAAAAGCAAACCAGAACACAATGACTTTGGAAAACTAATGCCTAACAAGACCTGGCATGCATAGCCATATTCAGAATCAAGAAGGCTAACAAGAAGCTTACAGTGTTTTTCAGTGCCAAGATAAACTTGTTCCAAGCTTCTAGGCCAAGCTGCTGAAGACAAGAAGGCTGTGTTTTATATACAGAAGACTTGTGAGGGAGGCTATAACTTTAATTGCCAGACTAAAAGAGGAAATAAATTACTAACCCTTATATGGAGTTATAACTTTCTGAACATAGTATCTTCCTGAATATTTAATAATTTAAAGCCAGAAACCCTAAAAAGATACATTCCAAGTCCTAAAATTTACAGCTATTGACCGATACTATTATACCTATCAAAACTATCCATTAAAATTGAAATAGTGAATAAAGTCATATTTTTTATCCATGTATATAAATAAAAAATGAATATAAAATAAAATAGCCTCTTGGAACATAGATTTTTATCTAGTTACTCACTGGTTTTCATAGATTCCTATATTCATCTTGTTTGGCAAGTCAAGACTCTTTCCCCTTACTAGTAAAGTCCTTTGTAATTTAGATATGTTTTACTTAACTAGCTTTATTTTCCCCTTTTCATACAATTTAAGCCCCTGTCAACAAGTCTTTGTTTTTACTCCTTAAAACATAGCTCTTCTTTCAGAGCCTTTTCAGAATGTCATTGCTATAAAAGATTAAGGTTCAGGTCAAATCTGAGTTCTTCCCCAGTTGTTCAGACTCACTTCAGTCTTTCCTCCGAGTCACTGTCCTTGTAGTCAGACTTCACAATTATTGCTTCTCGAATAGTCTTATTTCCTTGGCTAGTTAATAAATTGTATGAGGACATATGCAGTACTTTTTAAGCTGATTTTCTAATCTTCCTCTTCCTTGTGTCAATGTTGCACATACAGATTCTTAAATTATTGAACAGTATGTTTATTGTAATGAGCCTCATGCCACTTGTCAGATACCTGCTTAAACCCATCATCCAGAGGAAAAGTAAAATTATGTTGTCAAGTGTTGATAATAAAATTCGTTGCTTGCACTAAAATTTCAAAGGACTTTCAGTTCAAATTTCTGTAAAACATTTGTTTTTGGAAAGTGAACATTTCTCTGTATGTAAAAGAACATTAATAATACAATTTCCTTCTCATGGGTGTGACTTGTAAAAAGGCTATGAAGTGTTAGAGCAGCACAATTATTGAGCTTGAAAAAACAAACTGAATGCAAAGTTTTTTAATTGTTCTTATATAGATTTCAAAGTTCTAGATTGTATATTTATGTCATTGTTCTTCTATTTTCAATAGATACATGAACAGCAAATAGATGATGTGAAACTTGAGTTTACTGAAGAACATTTGGCAAAAAAGGAAGCAGGATGTTTTTCAATTACTACTCAGGCTGATTTACAGAACACTGGTAAGTTTTAAGTGTATAACTCATTACTGTACTTTTGTAGCAACTGTTTACAAATGAAGTTTTTATATCAAAAATTTTATTGTCAACCTCTTGTTTAATTTTCTCAACTTTAAAGTGAACATCCAGACTCCTCATCTCCTTTGTCTTTTGTCATTTCTTATATTCTATGTTTCTAAATTGTTTTAAACTTAAGGATATGAAAATGTTACATTCAGTGATACTACAACCACAAAGATAGAAAAAGTGATCTTGAATCACACTGTTTTCTTTAATGAGAATAAGTGAAACTGAACCTTGAGTTATCACCAAAAGCACATTTTTAAAGAATCACAAGTGTTTTATGTATGCACATGTAATTCTGCTTTGTCGTCAAGAAATTTATACCAAAGTGTACCATTGATTCTGTTCTGCGACTTAAACCTCAGTCATGAGAGAAAATTATCTTTTCTGCCAGGGGCTGAGAAAATTAAAGACTGTGAAGAGCGAGGTCAAGGGCTAGAGAGCCTTGTGAGCACTGTGCCGGAGCACCTCAGAGACACTGAAATGCATTGTGGAGCAGAGGTCCAGAGTTGGCAGGAGGGACTTCAGACCACTCATGAAATTACAGTGCAGCCAAGGTATCCATGTGCTGTCTGTCATTGATCAGCATTTTGAGAGGTCATTTTAAGACTAAAATGTAACATGAGAAGAAATAAACAGGAGATCATTCTTTGCCTTTGAAATATGAGAAATAAATGAGACCCAAAGACACTTTGTCATAGAAATTTTGCTTTTATTTTCATAAAGATGTTATTCTGGAGGATTGTGGGTGTATATTTGTTGTGTATTCTTTACCTCACCCTCACTACTTTTATATGGCTAATAGCCTCCCTTGTAGTATAAGGTATCATTCCACTGAATTTCCTTCACTTTGTTATGGAATGGTGACATTCACCAGTGTCTAAAGTAAACCTCCTTCATTTCTTACCTCACTCCATCTGCCTTGACACCTCATTTTCTATTACCTGTCTTCTAATCTATGACAAATTTTTGTTTTCTCTGCCTTCAGAGTACGTGGAAATCACAATCCTTCTCACTACCGACTAGTCCCTGCTCTTTGAAGTGGACTCTGATTTTTTTCTTATAGTCTGCTCTGTACACAGTCAACTCAAGGCCAGCACTTAGCTCCTTCAAACTTAAGACAGACTATAGTACTCAAGTCTCTTCTGTCCTGCACAGTAGATGTCTGTGACCTCCCTGACTATTTTCATATACTTAACTGTCACTATTGTGAGACTAAGCCTTTTCCTTGGAGTTCTTAAATATATCAGTCTGCTTCTGCTTAAGGATTGTGTGTGATACTCCCTTCTACCTGGAATGGATTCAGCACTTGCTGACATATCTACCTTTGAATACTCAGTTAGCATCATTGTCATGAGGCTTTTCTTTCATCAGAATTAGCATTGAGTCTGATGAAGATTTATAAACCTTTAGGAGGAAGGGAAAGTCATGTATTATTAAGTGATTTATTCTAAGGATTTGTAATGCCTTACACACAGTAGGTATTCAGTATATTCTTGATGAATGTTTTATAATTTACTTTGGAAATATGCTTGAGCCTATAACTAGTGCTATAAAAATGGCAGGTTTATTCTGACCGTGACTGACTCTGCTGTTGTAGGGCTTGTGTCTTCATAGGCACTTGTCAGTGGAACCACAGCACAGTTTTAGTGATGGAAGACACAAGACACTGAAATTTTACCTCCTTGAAAGCAGTCTTACTCTTCTTTTATTCTAGAGCTATATGTAGGCTTTGGAGCTGCTCATTCATTTTGGCAATCCTGTGAAGCTCCAGGTTCTTTGAGCCTAGTACTTCTCAGATACCCCCATACAACAAAAGCACTGCAGATTTTTCAGATTTAGTTTATATTTTTAAATGTACAATAATAAGAAATTACATGAGTATCCCTTTGGAGTTAGACTGAAAAGGAAACCTTACAATTTGTATATTTAACAGGATAAGTAATGTATACAGTGCAAGGATTGACATAGCACCCTCTGGTACAGTATTTTTGAGTAAGAAATTTGTGCTAATCAGTCATTACATTTCCAACAGTTTTTTATTAGTGATTGATATTTAGTTAGTTATACTAAACTGTCTTCACAATGTATGAAGGAAAGACAGCAGTGGCGGGGTAGTGCCCTGAGAGTATAGGATACTCTGCTCTTTCTGCATTTAGACTTGTACCAGCTTACTGCCCTTTCTTACATTTTTAATTAAGAGCTTACTATCCTTTTTAATTGACTTGAAATAGTTTCAGAAAAACAGAATTTTTATTTAACACATATCTAGTGAATTCAGATCACCAGAACTTCTTTAGATACATATTTGAGTTGGGAAGTCCATGAATTTTAGATCAACCTGACCCCTGCAATATTTGTTGGCTGTTTTTATGATCATGAATAAATTAAAGCACTTCTAAATAGTAACAGTATTCATAATAGTCTGTTTTAGGATTGTGAGGATGAAATGAAATAGAACTTGTGAGGTGTGTTGAGTTTATTCTCTGGAAGGAGGATTTCACCTACAATGAATATTAGGAAACTATCACCAGAACAAACGTCTACCCCAAAATGGGAGAAAAACCTTTGTCTTTGTGGGTTAATGTCCAGCATTGAGAAATAGCTGCAAAAATTTTAACACCCAAACTGCCAATTAACAAATAAGATTAATGAAGTAAACAAATGTTCTTCAAAGAAGGAACAGAAATGGCCAATAGTTATTTTTTTATGGTACTTGACATCCTTTTCCATTATGAAATGCAAATTAATGATTCTACCTCACCCCACTCACAATGGCTCAGATCACAAAATCAGATAACAAATGATGATGCAGATATGCGGAAACAGGAACCATTATTTGCTGATGGTTGCAGTACAAACGTGGACAGCCATTGTGGAACTCAATATAGAGTCGTAAAGTTAAAACTAGTGCGAATGCATAACCCAGTTATACCAATCCTGAGTGCATACCCAAAGGCCTCCATATACTACCTCAGAGATAACCTACACATTCATGTTTCTTGCTTTCCTAACCACAATAATGCATAGTGGAACCAACTTTTATTGTTGCCACAACCAACCAACAGAACCAACCAATCTGTTGCCCACCAACAGATGAATGAGTAATCAAAATGTGTAGCATATTTAACAATGAAATGGTACTCAGTTGTAGAAAAACTTAAAATTATAAAATTTGCAAGTAATGAATTTGGAAAGTATATTAAGTAAAGTGACCCAAACTCAGAAAGACAAAATGTTCTCCCTTGTATGTAGATCCAAGCTTGTAATGGCATATATGTCCATATGTATGGGGGGGAGGGAGAGTGTGTAAATGTAAGGCTTTAATGAGTAGAGACTCTGGGAGTAACAGAGTTCCTGGAGAAGATGGAGAAGGATGAGGACGGCATTGTGACCTGAAAGCAGAAGAGAAAGCAGGAGAAAGGAAGGGCTTAAGGGGAGGATGAGGACAGCAACATCAAGGAGGAGAATCTGCTAAAATACATTGTGTCAGAAAGTACCATGATGTTATTGAAAGCCTTAAATATACTAACTTAAAAACTTATTTTTTTAAAAAATGAATGATATATATATATATATATATAAAGTGGCTCTTCTCAGGCGTCTTAATGTAATTATGAAGTGAGCAGTATTCATAGGTAATTAGAAGAGATACAGTGTTTGGGAATATAAACTAGTGACATAAGGAAAGTTCTGGAAATTAAGTCCATGTCTGTGTAACATTTTCACTACACATTTCTATAATGTTGCCTACTAGGAGAGGAAAATCAAATAAAGGATAAATTCTGATACATGTGATAGACACTTTTGTAGAAGCATAAAGAAAAAGCTATGATTTTATGGTGTTTGGTAGAGAATATGGAACTTGACTGTGTGTATATAAAAGGAGAAATCAGATAAGAAACAACAGGGGACACATCAGTTCTAGAGTTTAGCAGTGAACTTAGGGTTAATCAAACTGGTCTTTTCAATTTGAGATAAATATCAATAAAGCTTACAAAATGAAGTCATTGCCAATGATATGTCAGAATTTCAGGTATTGTACCTAACAACTTAATAGCTCTAAGATTTTTATCATAGAGAAATAAAGATAGAAGCACTAAAGGTATATTTGAAATATTTGATATTGTAGTATTGTTTATATTACTGAATAAGTGAAAAGGCTGCCATCAGAAGTTACATTACAAAGCTAGACAGTGATGTCATTTGTATATGGTCAGTTTAGAACAAATGAGAGAGAGTAGGAGAAAGAAAAGTAGAACAGATCAGACAAAAGAAGAAATTGGAAAAGCAGATAGGAGGACGGAGCAAAGAAGGCAGTATGGATTCAAATGAATGGGGAGTGGGTAATTATTTTTTTCTAAAATTGAAAATTATAATTTTTTCCATTTATCTTCTGCATTTCTAAATGTTCATGTTGCTTTAATTATATTATACACACTAAGCATTTTATTAAAAGTTGATGAATTAATGACTGCTTGTAGAACAATGTAAAGCAGAGAAATTTGCTGAAGAATGCACGAAGAACAGATTAAAAACAGCAAAGTTCAAGATTAACTATGTAAACTAGGAACTTTCCCCTCCTGCCACTGTACCTCAGTCCCACTGCAGGTGTTGACTCTGATTTTTGGTGTCTGCCTTCATCCAGGCACGCACTCGTGCATGCACACGTGTGTGCATGTGTGTGTGTGTGTGTGTGTGAGAGAGAGATATGAATGTTTTAATAAGATTGAATTTTTTTTTACTAGACAATACATCTTCAATAGCCTTAAAACTATTGCCTGTACAATATACTTTATGAAATGATGTAAAGTTTGTTGAATTGCAGAAATACTCTTTTAATTACATTACTTTAAAATATAAAAGCTAGACAAAAGTGTGACTAAGTTACACTATCTGTAAGTCTTGGCATATCACTTGTGTTTTTCTCTTTCCCAGTACATGTATCTTATAAACTTTGGAAAGTGACTCAAAACCCTAAATACTACCAATCATCTTCTTTCTATTTCTATCTAGCCTCTGCACTGATTCAGTGGTGTTGAAAGAATCTGATGTACAGGAGACAGTGGACTGTGGAAATTGTCTAAATGATCATCTCACCAGGTCTATAGAGGTAGTACACTTCTGCTCCTTATATTTAAACATTTAAATACTCTGCTTTTTCTTACTGTCCTTTTTTAAAATGTATTTTGATAGCTATCTACAAAAGACAAAAGATTTAAAATATTTAAAGAAACTTGCATTATTTTCTTATCACAAGGAAAACACTGAGAAAGAGAAAGGAAATGTGAAGCCTTTTGTTTTTTTCTTGTTCAAGTATAAATTTAAATTTTGTCCTCATTTTTTTCATTTTGATGAAAGTATAGTTACATCATCTCCCTTCTTCCATCCTCATGTCTCCCCCATTTGCCCCTCTTTCTTCTAAAATTCATTTTTTTCTTTATTATTGTTAAATATATATGACTGACTTATGCATAGGAAATTAGTTTCAGTGCCCTGATCTTCCTACTTTGGGAAACAGGACAGGCTATCTTTCAACCAGTGTCCAGGAATCCTCAAGAGCCCAGGTTCTGGTGCTGATGTATGGGTCCTCATCTAGCAGGGTAAAGCTCTTTGAACAATGCATGCCACACAGGGAAACAACCTGCTCCACTCTTCAAATTTCCAGCATCAGAACTCTGATCTTCATATGAATTCAGAGAAGATAAAGATCATTGCTCTCTTTTATTTTGTGCATCAAGGCAACATAATAACTATACTTTGTTTTCTCTTGCACTCATCTGAATTATATCTTTGGATAAAATTCATATAAGTTGGCATGGATTGTTGTTCTGTACCCAAGATGGAGACAGCTTTCAGGCCTAACAGGGGTATTACTTGCAAGAAATACAGACAGCAGGCCAAGAGGAAGAATTGAGTTGTAACTGCATAGCATATATCTTCCTGCTTACTGCAGTGCCTCTCCAGAGCCATCTTTGAGGAAGAGGACCACTGCCCTAGCCAGCACTCAGAGGCAAAGGAGCACTAACAATTCTATGAAGTCCCAGGTTCCAAAGAAGCTAAAGCAAACTTTTGTGAACCAAGAACACATTTCCAGCCCCCATCCCACCCTGGCCTGTGGCATGGCCTAGAAGTTCTGTCATAGTGATAGATTTAAAATGTCCCCACATTTGAAGTCTGAAACTCAAAGCAAATGTGAGATACTTGAGGCTCATAAAGAAAAGGTGAGTGTTGGTCTATGTTGCCAATTGCTGAACTCTGGTTTTGGGAAGGAGAAGATAGGAAGATAGCAAAGATAGCTATGGACTGACATCACGGGAGGTGGATGCACTGCAGATGATGATAAGCACCTTGGCTTGATTGTGTGGCAGTTTGGACCCTCTTCATTTGAATACTTTCAGAACTGGGATACACTTGGCTTTAGGAGAACATCTGGATCATGTGACTTTTCTGAGTTGAGTGACATCGCTCATAAGTGAGATCAGCATCATGGAAACAGTGTTCACTGTGGCCCAGATCCACTTGCTTTACATCTGTGGCAGACAGCTAGGGTATTGTACCCCATTGTGACCATGTAACATCACTTAAGTTCCTTCACTTCTTCCTGGTTCCAGGTTCATGGACTTGGTTTGTGACCTCTGTAGGTCAGTCAGAAGGGAAGATTATTTCAGCTCTAAATTCTTGGCCTGGTATTCATGACGCAAAACTTTTCAATGCTTCATCTGTCTATCTTGAATACACACACACACACACACACACACACACACACACACAGACACACAACTTTATGGATGTTGAATGAGTAACATTCCACATATACCTAGGCCTTCCTTACCCATCTGCTCTCAGACCACTTACATGGACTATGGCTCTATTCCTTCTGAGATGTGCTTGAGATGGGGCTGAGCAAGAGGCATCACCAGCATGCTTATACCTGGGGATACTGACCCAAACTTTGATAGCCTGGTTTATAAACCAATAAATGTTGGAAGCAGCACAAGGACTGGAAGGTGAAGACACTGTGGGAGAATATACCTGCAGAGCTCATTTGTCTGAACCCCAAACTCTGGCAGATATGATCACTTCAGAGCAGCTGCAGAAGTAGCAGTTAGTGAAGCAAGGTACCACCCCGATCCTAAGGCTATATTTTAGTTCAAGCCAAAGTGGGAGAGATGAAACTCCACAGCAGACCTGATGAAGATGAAAAAGGCATCTTGAACTAGAAGCACAGGGACTAAGTCAGGCCTTCCGCAGCCCCAGCCCCAGCAACAAAGCAAGCGGAGGCCAAGCCTACCTGATCCTGAACATCTGCACTGAGTAGACTAGTATCCTGAGCCAGAGACTACAATACCAGAGATGATTCATAAGGAATCGCAGATGGCTCAGTAGACTAAGGCACTTTCTGAAGACCTAAATTTGATCTTCAGGAAACACAGTAAAAGGAGAAAACACACTCTCTCAGGTTGAATTTTTGACAGTAATGTGAATACACATAACTCACAAAATGAACAAATGTGAAACAACACACTAAAAACAAAACTGACGTATTAAATGGAATTCAAGTAATTATTAAATACTTTGATGCTGAGAATGTGCTTATATTTCAGGAAATGCTTAATGTTTGGTATGCTGAAAAAATTTATTTGTATTTGTGGAAAATTGGATTATATGAGTAACTCAAG
Source organism: Sigmodon hispidus (assembly GCA_004025045.1). NCBI lineage: Eukaryota > Metazoa > Chordata > Mammalia > Rodentia > Cricetidae > Sigmodon > Sigmodon hispidus. The sequence continues at coordinate 89,909 of PVIH01002202.1, forward strand.
AAAAAGGAGGAGGAAGAGGAAGAGGAGAAGGAGGAGGAGGAGGAAGAGAAGAAAAGGAAGATGAAAATTTAATGAAGATTTGTAATCATAACTTTACATTTAACATAAAGAAAATATAATCTTATTTTAAGTACCCTTAGTCTTTCTTAGAATTGTTCATTATAAGCATAATTTTTTTCTCTCTTCATAGTGGTAAGTATATTAGAATTATTAGAATTGATGATTTTAATTAGAAATAACTGAAATTTGCTTTTTGTTAAAAGGATCCAGAAGTTTGCTAAGATAGGCATTTTAGAAGCATTTGAAACAAAGAGATTAAAAATGTATGGTAATACAATTTATATAAATAAATTTGTCATATTTTGTTTTTCATTTAGTTTCCTTCTGAATTTGGAGGGAGGAAAGAAACAAATATGGTTAAGTTAACGGATAAAAAATATAAAGAACGATTAGAAGAAGAAATAGCTAAGGTAAGTATATAGTTCATATGGAAGGTGGTCTCTGTTCGTTTTGAGTCTTCAACAGACAGATTTTATTAATGGTATGTAATACATTTTGAGTCATTAAGTTTCTTACATAATTTACATGTAAGCTGTCAGTTAATAGTATCACCTAAAAGTATATTAGATTTTTTCTTTTTTTTATTTAAAAGTTTTTTTTTACATTCATACCACTGTTTGTCCTTCCTCCCCTCTTCCCATTCATCCCCCAGCTTTTTCTACTCCATCTCCCCATCCTTTCCTCAGATAGGATAAGGATTTCCAGGGTGAGTCCTTGCAATCTGGCTTATTCAGTTGAGGGAGGACCAAGCCCTTCCCCCTAGTATCAAGGTTGAACAATGTGTTCCTCTGTAGGAAATGGGCTGCAAGAAGCCAGTTCATGCACTAGGAATAAATTCTGGTCCCACTGCCAGAGGCCCCATAATCTACCCAAGCCATTCAACTGTCATCCACATTCAGAGGGCCTAGTTCTGTCTCATGGAGGTTCCCCAGCTATTAGTTCAGAGTTAGTAAGCTCTCAGTAACTTAGATCAGCTGTCTCTTTGGGTTTTCTTATCATGATTTTGACCCTTTTGCTCATATAATCTCTTCCCTCTCTTTGACTGGACTGGGAGCTTGACCCAGTGCTTAGCTGTGGATCTCTGCATCTGCTTCCATTGTTTGCTGAATGAAGTTTCTATAATGACAATTAGGGTGATCATCCATTTGATTATAGGGAAAGGTTGGTTTAGGCACCCTCTCCATGATTGCTTGGAGTCCTAGCTGAGATCCTCTGTGGTTTATTACCAGATTTATCTCTGATCCCACAATGGCTCCATCTATCAAGCCATGAATCTGTTTCTTTGTTCTCCCTCTCTGTTCCTTCCCAAACTCAACTATCTCATTCTCTCATGTTTTCTTCCCATCTCCCCTTACCCCCTCCTTTCCTCTCTATGGTCTCAATTTACTCAGGAGATCTTTTCTATTTTCCCTCTCCTCAAGAGGTCCAGGGATATTGCCTTAGATTCCTTTTTGTTACCTAGCTGCTCAGGAATTGTAGATTGTAGCCTGGTTATCCTTTTCTTTATCTGTAAAATTTACTTCCAAGTGAGTACACATCATGTTTGTCTTTCTGGGTCTGTATTGCCTCACTCATGTTTTTTTCCTAGTTCCATCAATTTGCCTGCAAATTTCAGGATGTCTTTTTTTTTTTTTTTTTTTTTTTTTTAACTGCTGAAGAATATTCCATAGTGTAAATTTACCACATTTAAAAAACTCCATTCTTTTATTGAGTGGCATCTAGGTTGTTTCTAAGTTTTGACTATTATGAATAATGCTGCTATAAACATAGTTGAGTTAGTGTTCTTGGGATAAGAATGTGCATCCTTTGGCTATATGCCCAAGAACAATATTGCTGGATGATTGAGTAGATTGATTCCCAGTTTTCTGAGAAACTGCCATACTGATTTCCAAAGTGGCTATACAAGTTTACATTCCCACCAGCAATGGAGGAGTGTTACCCTTACTCTACATCCCCTCCAGGATAGGCTGTCATCAAGGTTTTTGACTTAGCCATTCTGACAGGTATAAGATGATATCTTATAATTTTTTTGATTTGTATTTGATGGCTAAGGATGTCAAGCAATTTTTTAAGTGTCTTTTGGCCATTTGAGATTCTTCTGTTGAAAATACTTAGCTCTGTACCCCATTTTAAAATTGGGTTATTTTGGTTTTTTGATTTTTTTTGAGTTCTTCATATATTTTAGAGACCAGCCCTAAGTCAGATGCAGCTGTTGCTGCAATGGGTTTGGGGGCCATATTTGTGCTCTGTGTCTCAGATCTGGAGGCTGGCCTGGTTACCAAGCTAGGAGGAGGATAACTTGCCTCTTTTGATGGAGTTCTCCAGAGTCTCTGTCTCAGACAACCACTGAAATTAGGGGGATGTGTGAGTTTGGGTAATGGAGTGGGACTTACTGGCTAAAGGGTAAAGAAGATACATGAGATGTTAATGTTATATGAAGACCCAGGGAACCATTTAAGCTATGAAGACTCTTATTTATTGTGTAAGCAAATAAATAGTTTTTGGAGGTCTCAGTGAAAAGTGAGGCATGGTTTGTGCATCAATCATGCGATTCTTAGAGAAATGCAAATCTTCTCTTGTGCTTAGTGCCTACAAAGTCTCTCAAATAGAATATTATATCAGAATCTCAAATTTTACATGAGATTTGCTGTTGGACATGTTATTTTTTAAATTTGTGAACTTAGGAAAGTTATTTGACTTGCTAATGTCAGTTTTCTCAATGTAAAGAGAAAACAGCAATTTTCATGAGGATCAAATGAGTCATTATATATAGAGCATCTGCTTTTTCTCCTTTTTAAAAAATATGTGGGCTTATCACTTGTCTGTAGTTACATGGGTGTTTCTAGTTTCCTTAAGTTGGAGTTTTACCTGTAGGGCTTTTTGTAAGGTGGGATTTATGGTTAGGTATTGTTTAAATCTGGTTATGTTGTGAAATACATTGTTTACCTATGTTGATTGATAGTTTTGCTGGGTACAGTAGTCTAGGTTGACATCCATGTTCTTTTTGTGTCTGTATAATATCTGAGCAGGCCACTCAGCATCTATGCAGAGCACAGCCCGCCCAGAATAGGGCTGGCATAGTAGCAGCAGGGAACAGCTGAGTCCCTTGGTCCTGGGCACACGGCTCAGAGGTAAGAGACTCGGCTTCTTTGGCGGGGAACTGCACAGACCTTGACTGGTGTAACAGTGGCAAGGAAGCAGAAGAGTCCCTAAAAGCACAAATCAGAGGTCAGAGGTCAGAAGGTGCCTTCTGCCACCTGAACTCGGGCCCTAAGACAGCCACTCGGCTGCAGTGCAGAGCACAGCCCACCCAGAACATGCCTGGCATAATAGCAGCAGGGGAACAGCAAAGTCCCTGGACACACAGCTGAGACATGAGCAGTCAAGAAGTGACAAGTGGCATCATAACACTGTGACCTTATGAGAAAGGCTGACCCTCTGAACATATAGCTGATTAAGAGCCCTCAGACAAACAACTCATTAAGAGCCGACCAAGAACTAACCAAGAGTGAACTGGGGAAACCATGGGTAGATGGCAGTACAAGAATACATACAACAATACAGAGGTCAACAGGACACCACCAGAAGAAGCAAGTAGTTCTATAGCTTCAAGACATGAACATAACAATGAAGAGGGAACAGAAGGAAATGACCTTAAAAACAGCTTTATGAAACTTATAGAAGCCTTAAAAGAGGATATTAAAAACTCCCTTAAAGAAACAGAAGAAAATACAAACAGAAAATTAGAAGAGATGAACAAAGCCTTTAAAGAAAATAAAGAAAACCAAGAAGAAAAAAAAGAAATGCACATCGTTCCAAGAATCCAGCAATACCACTCATAGTCATATACCCTAAAGATGCACATTTGCACCCTAAAAGCATTTCAACTATGTTCATAACAGCATTATTCATAATAGCAGGAACCTGGAAACAACTTAGATGTCCCTCAACTGAGGAAAGGATTAGCAAACTGTGGTACATCTACACAATGGAGTACTACTTAGCAGTAAGAAAAAATGATATTCCAAAATTTGCAGGCAAATGGATGGATATGGAGAATATCCTCCTGAATGAGGTATTACAATCCCAGAAAGAGAAGCAGGGGATGTACTCACTCACTAGTGGACTTTAAACAAAAAGCAAAGCATACCCAAGCTGCAAACCACAACCACTGAACAACTTGAGATCTGAAGCACCTTGGACTGGCACCTTGGAGCCCATTCCCTCCAGAGGAACACCTGAGCCAGTTTTGATGTTGGGATGAGGAAAGAGGATTTGCCAGGAGTGGATGCTGAATTAAGCTACCTTGGGTCCTTGGGACCTCCTGCCCTTGTTGGGGAGGAGATAAAGAGATGAGAAGAGAGAGTGACTGGGAGGAGCAGGAGGGGGAAGGGAGTTTGAACAAGAGGATACATCAATAAAAAATGAGTTTTTATTCATAAAAAAATAAAAATTAAAATAAAAAAGAATCTTTTTTGAAGTGTTCTTAGGTCTTATGTGGCTGACATTGGGTGCTTAATATCCACATGGAGGCTTCTTATTAATTACGAAACTGTTGCCAGTATCTTATGCTTATTTCTATATAGCTCTTATAAATTTAATTGATTCAGATTTTTTTTAAAAAAGAAAATTGATTAAAGGAATATATTTGTCATTTCTTAACACAGAAATATATTTACTGTAAATAAGCCATAACCAAGTTATAATTTAGAATATGATTCCATTTTTGTAGACAATTTCTTACCTGTATGTGTCCATACCTATACACAAAGAGAAAGAAAGGAGCTTAAAAAATATTTACTAAAATTCATAGCAAATTTTCTTGGAAGAAAGACATATTGAAACTTTATTATCTCGTTTTATTTTTTTAACTCAACACTTCTTGTGTTTGTTAGAAAATCTGTTATTCTTTTTAGATTTAGGAATATAGTTTAATAACTATGTGGACATTGTAAAGAGAGAGGTTATCCTTGGCTTTATTGTAGGATTTCTTCTCATTTAAAGTCATGAGGGCATGCGTTTTTCTTTTCTATTGCAAATCGATTTTTTTCTTATGCAGTATGTCTTGGTTAAGGTTAGCTCTCCCTCTACTCCTCCCACTTCCTCCTCACTTACCCTCCCATCCAGATCCATTCCCTTTTTGTTGCTCATTTGAAAAGACTCCTACGAGATAATAATCAGACATAATAAAGTAAAATATAATATGATAAAACAAAAGGTAACACTTTGAAATTAGACAAAACAAGAGAAAGAGCCCAAGAGAGGCATAATAATGAGTGAGATCCACTTACACACTCAGGAATTTCTTAAACATTCTAAGCTAGAAGCCATAATATGCACTAAGGACCTGCTTCAGTTTCTGTGAGTTCATGTGAGCTTTGTTCATGTTGATTTGGAGGGGCTTTTCTTCTTGGTGTCGCCACTCTCCTCTGGCTCTTACACGCCTCCTGCCTCCTCCTCCTCACCAGAGTACCCTGAGCACGGAAGACTGGGATTTGATGGAGACATGCTATTTAGAGTAGAGTGTTCCAAAATATTTCATTCTCTGTGTAATGTCTGTTTGTGGGTCTCTGTATTTGTTCCCATCTGCTGCAGAAGGATCTTCTTTGATGATGGCTGAGAAAGGCACTGATAGGACTATAGTAGAATGTAGAGGAATTTATTTTGTTGCTATAGGTTTTGTTTTGTTTTAATTTTTAAAACAGTGGTATTTGGTTTTTACCCTCGGTTTTTTTATCTCAGGTTCTTGATTACTCAAGCAGTGTTGATTATGGGTTGAGGCCAAGCTTTTTAAAATGTGTATACTCTTAAGAATAATTTTTTTTTTAAAATTCCAGCTGCTGGTTAATAATTGATCTTTTTGTTTGTTTCCTTTATTTATTTAGGTCATCGTGTCAATGAGTATAGCATTTGCTCAACAGACAGAATTCTCTAGACTATCTGAGAGAAAAGAAAATTCCATACAGTCAGAACAAGCACGAGGTCTATGTTGGCAAGAACACCCTTTCAATGACATCATGTTACAGGATCAAGTTGGTCCTCACACTTTTACAGGAACTGACAAGAATTTTAAAGAACAATTTAAATCACTTAGCGAAGAATTAGAGGAACATATAAAAGAAGTTCCTTTGTCTAATCATGATGATCTTGATGATGATATACTAAAGTCAAAAGACCATGGGCTGACTATTTCACAAGAGATATTTTCTAAAGATGAAACACTTACACTTAGACAGTATGTAAGTATGACTTCTAGGATTTCATTTTAAAAAGCAAAACATTCATAAAAGCAAAAATGGTTTCTTCACTATTAATACATTATCAACAGTGTTGCTTAAGAAAGAAGAAATATCACGTGTAGCTTCAATAGGACTCCCACTGTTGTAGTTTATTAATGATAAAGCATATATTAAATGATATTAATCCTATTACATAGACAAACTGTTTGCCTTATAGAGTTTGTATGTACCAGTGAGCTCAGTTCCCAAGCCAGAACACTGAATTTAATCCCTGAGACTCACATGATGAATGGAGAAAACTGACTTCCCCAAATTGTCCTCTGCTACGTACATGTGCACAGACAGGAAATAAATGACTTGTAGTAAAAGCACTTTTGAAATTTTAAACAATAAATCACATATATCACAACTGTCTTAAATTTGTTTCATTTAAATATTATTCTGTAATGTCGTAACATCTACAGAATTTATATTTATAATTGAATTTATATTTAATTGAAAGATTAAATATAAGCTAAACATAAGAACATATAAGGAAGTAGGCACCTATTTAAGAGAATAGTTTAGTAGAATAAAAAAACATTTTACTGTCTAGATCCTAATTCTCTTTTTCTTTACATACTCACAAATAGACCTGTTTTCTCAACAGTTTGTTATCTTATTGAACAGAAATAAATTCTACTTCTCCTAAAATCATTTGAATTCAAATTTATTATTAATATTTAAGATAGTTTATATCTCATTCAAAGGGAAAAATCAAATGAAGCTGCCATCTCTTTAGCTACTATCTCTTCAAGGATGGTCATAGAATCCATTAGTAAGCTGATGTGTTACTTGTCAGAGGAACTTATACATCACTGTCTCTTATGAAGAAGTTCTCTGCAATGATATATAACCATTCTGTTATAGATTTAATAAATAAAATTTCCTGTTTTATTAGTACAGGTTTCAGATTTTTTTAAAAAAATGTCTTCATTTTTTCCACACAAAATGTCAAGAATAATCAAATCATGGCTTCATTAAAAGTAGAGGGAATACTGAGTATCTTTATTTTTCTCCTTTAGAATTAGAGTTTAGCTAACCTAGCTGATAGATGCTTCCCTTTTGGAAAAAAAAAAGAAGCTAATTGTAGTAATTAATTTAATAGTATTTTACATTTTAAAAAATTTAGACTTTATTTAATAATAAGATAAAAATTTAGATTTGCTTTTATATTTATTGAAAATATCAATAGTGGTAAATTTTCACAATTCATGTATGGTTGAACTTTTTATTTTTACTGATAAAGATTGATGATGAAGCGTCTATTACCGAGACTTCTAGACAGTTGGAAGACATGCGGCAAGAACTTGTACGACAGTATGAGGAACATCAACAGGCGACTGAACTGTTGAGGCAGACCCACATGCAACAGATGGAGAGGCAGCAAGAGGACCAAGAACAGCTACGAGAGGAGATAAAGAGGCTCAATGCACAGTTAGCCCAGGTTGGCACTGAAAATCCCTTTTCTCTCCAACTAAAATAACAATGTTTATGTAACCTTTTTTTTTTTAAAAAAAAAAAAAAACTTCAAAGTTATTTTGCTAGACATTAAAATAATTAGGAATATTTAACATTAGAATTACTCCCAACCAACCAACTTGGAGCTCACAGTCAGTCTGACTGAGGTTTATGATGCTTAGCCTCATGCCATCATACATAGCAAAGGATGTGCAACAAGCGTCTCATCAGCTGGGCAGTCTGCACTGAGGTGCTGAGGTGCTTGCATATACAGCTCTCACGCATAGCCAGGCTACCTCAGGGCTACACTAAGCAGTCACAGGTGCTCTACGCTCTGTCTTTAATCCACCTTGCTAATCAATGGAAATCTGGGGTAGCATGTTTCTGGAACTTCGACTAGGGAAACATTTTTTGTTGATTTGAAAAATGCAAATTTATATAACCTCTTAACTTTTTATTAACTAAATTTAAAAATTCTTTGGGAGCTCTATTCTTACTGGTTGCTATGTTAAATGTACTCACAAAATCATTGCAGAAAAGCTTTTGTGAAAGCACTAAGTTTAATTTTGAAAACTAAAATTCTCAACTTGGATTTCTTCATTTATAAAATAATGGGAAAATTGGGATTGGAGAATAAAATATGGATCATTTGAAAAATCTGTTTTGCTTTTCTTCATGTATTTTGTGAATTGACTTCTGAATTTTTCAATGCAAACTTGAAATAAAAGTATTAATTGAACTGTATAAATCCCTGAGTTTTATAAGTTTAATTAACTTCTTCTAAAGTTTCAAATTTTGCATTGAATTTTATATATGCCTTTTAACCTCTTATAATGGAATCTGAATCATAGTTTGAAAAAAATGGACTGTTTTGTTCCGGGGGTTAAAAAAAATCTGCTAATTATTTCTGTTTTCTTCTTCTATCGCCAATGATTATTTGCTTACTACCATTTCTCTTATTTAGAGATCTTCAATAAATACTGAGAACATGGTAACAGACAGAGAGATGGTGCTTTTAGAGGAGCTGGAAGCACTAAAGCAGCTGTCTTTAGCTGGAAGAGAGGAGCTGTGTTGTGAGCTGCAATCCAGCAGCACTCAGACACAGGTAGTATGGACTTTGACTCACTTAGGAGTGATGAATCAACAATGCAGTAGGATTTGTTTGTCTTTCTTGTAGGAGATAACTTTTTATGGGCACTGAGATTAATGTGTTTGTAATTGTACCCGTGGAAGGAAGTTCACCTTGCATTATACGGGTAATTTGATTCTGGTATTGCAATAGCAGCAACTGTTGCTCCACCATGGAACAGCCTAGCAAATTTTAGTGTCACAGTATACAGCATGCCTTCCTTTGAACCCATCCCATTTTTTCATCTGTGCATTAGAATATTTTATCATTTCTTCATAATGCTAATCTCTCAATAACAGAGTGGATCATTATTTCAAGCAATGTCTATTTCATGCACAGACAATTCTGTTTCATCTTGGACCAGTATAGAAGTATGACTTGCTGTTGCTGAGATGACAGGTTTTCTCTTTTGTCTTGTCCTCTCTGCCTTTACACCAACTTACACAGGATGAAGATGACAATGAAGAAGTTGAGGGACATACATTAAAAGAAAAGACATTGGAGAGAAAACCTGAAGAGCCAATTCTCGATATAAACCTGTCCAACGAAAGGTATCGAGTGTGTACTTGATCAGTACAGGGTTAAATGGTGCTTTTAATTCAGTATAAACACTGTCATATTTTTATCTTGTACATTGTACTTTGTCTTAAAAGTTGTACTATGTATGAAATTTGTCCGTATAGGTTTAACACAGGAAGGGTTGATAATTTTTGTCATAATTTAAAAAAAAATTGTTTCATGTACTGAAGTATTTATTAAATCTTGGTCTCGATTCTGTTTAGGTGTTATTTGAATTTTGGACTTTTCTTGATTAACTTTTTTCATGATGCTATTTTTATATACTAGCATTTTAGTTGTGAGTTCTATATCTTTTTCTTTTCATTCATTTTTATGGACACTTATTTAGTACTAGATATTTCATTGAGAAAACAATACAATAAATATTCTATATTTAGATTATTTTTATATTTGCTATATATAACACATGAGAACTTTTAATCCATATTCCAATTTCATAGAAGAATAAATCACCCAATGGTAACAAAACTGTTCCTTACTTTGATATCCCAGAAATTAATATAAAAATGTGTATATGAGAATAGATAACCCATATTAACTTAAAGACCCTTTAAAAAGGCACAGTGTTTTAAATTTATTTTATTCAAACAAATAATTTCTTTAAAATAGCAACTAGTTCTACTAGCAGTTTCCATGATTTCACCCTCCTTTCTCAGCTTGCTAAGAGAGAAAGCACCATAAACCTCAGTCAGACTGACTGTAAGCTCCAACTTGGTTGGTTGGGAGTAATTCTAATGTTAAATATTCCTAATTATTTTGATGTCTAGCAAAATAACTTTGAAGTTTTTTTTTTTTTTAAAAAAGGTTACATAAACATTGTAAACATACATGTTTAGGAGGTTGGATCATCAGTATGGAACTTGAACAAGAAAGTGTATAAAAATTAGAATTACCAAGATATCAAATAAAATATGTAAATATTTTAAATACCTATAATACAATGTAAAATAAGATAAAAAAATGTAAAATACATAAAATGAAATTATTTATAATAGATAAAATATATATAATAATTATTTCATATATTTATTTATATATAAAAATTATATATTTATCTATAAAAATTATTTTATATACTTTACACACCAGTAGAATTTGATTTTTAGAATTTTTATGGTAAGATTGATAAAATGAGTATTAATTCATATTTGTGTTAAACTATTTTATTAGTTTAATTCATTTTCTTAAGTAAAAATAGTTTTATATTCTGATCATGAGATTTGAGACTTAAAGAAAACTTATGTAAAAGTTAAGGAAATAAGACCCTTACCTTCTGTTACTGGGTTTTATTTTTAATATTCTTAATTGTGTAAGCAGATAATTTGGTCAGGGTGTAAAAATAGATGCCTATCTTTTGATTGACAGCTACTAAAGGAAAACAGCTCCTCATCCTAAAATAGACAGTTGATATGCCTGGGAAAGAGACAGCCATTAGTCTGGTTGTTGGTAATCTCCTGCAAAGTGAAGTTGAAGGATAAAGGTCTCATAAGCAAGTACACCTTCACCACAGAAGGCTATCATTTGTCTATATGTACTAAGTACAGAGTTTGCTATTACACTACTTCTGGTAAATTAAGCTATTAAGATTAATTAGATAATTTTTTCCATCACCATTCATGGAAATAAATTTTTTTATGATACAGTTTTAAAGGGTTCGTGTTACTCTAGAAAGAAACCTCATGAAAACACTTGGACCAGAACAATCCTCATTTTTTTTTGTTTTAGAAAAATGTGTATATTTATGAGTAAAATGGAGGGTAGGAGGAAATCTAGGCAATACAGTTTTAATGATTGGGACTTATTGGTTAATAGCACTTAATGCTGTTGCAAAGGATCTGGGTTCAATTCCCAGAACCCAGACTTAGAAACTCACAGCACCCTATACCTCTAGTTCCAAGGGATCCAATGCCATCTTCTGACATTGATGACTCCTGCTTACATGTGATGCACGCAAACTCACACAGGCATATGCACATAAGTAAAAATACATATATAACTCTTACTTTAATTCTGATGATTATGTCTGAATGTGAATGCATTTCAGAGAAAAGTTTACCAGTAGCATCTAATTTTAAAAATTTTTTAAAGGTTGTTATTATCTTTTTATAAAGAAAGACATAATTTATTTCTGTTTAGTTATGTGTTATAGTTAGTAATATGTGAAACTAGGTATAGTTTTGTTTCTAAAATAAATACAATATTTTAAAATCCTATGACACTTGCTCTGGTGTTACCCAACTGAAATTTTACTGTTGACTTTTAAAATCAGAACTGTGCCTATTAGATCTGTTTAAATTTAGGCATCTCATACCTCAGCATCAAGTTGTACAAACAGTGCCACATTTTTATAGTGAGTTTTTAAAATTAGACTTTAAAATGTGTTGTTTGACACGTGAAAGGATGAAATACCAAATCTTTTTATCAATAACCATGGAAAGAATTACCAAATCAATACTTACACAAACCTGGGTCTTACTGCCCTTCATTATTCTTTTAAAAATTTAATCATTAATATAAAAGCATATTTACTTGATTTCTTTTAGGTCAATAAGTTGTAAGCTATGTAGAACTGTTAGAAGATTGTACGTATTTGTGTAATACAGTTTTAAAATAAGTTAAAAACTAGAAGAACTTCATTGTGGTACAATTCCAGGCGATTTTAATATATTTTCCTGTTACAAAGCATTTTCACATTTTTATTTATTTTGTTGTTTCTTTTTCAAGACAGGATTTCTCTGTGCAGTTCTGGCTGTCCTTGAACTTGCTCTGTATGTAGACCAGGCTAGCCTTGAACTCAGAGATCTACCTGCCTGCCTCTGCCCTCAATGCTGGAATTAAAGGTGTGCACCACCACCTATAAAGCTCTATAAAGCATTCTGGGGCATAATCACAGAATATTTTGTTTAGTTTTTAATTTAAGCATTTTAACAAGTGATTCCTTTCTGTACAGACATGCTCTCCAGAAAACCAATAATAGACTTTTAAAGATCTTATTAGAAGTTGCCAAGACAACAGCAGCAGCTGAAGAAACAATTGGCTGTCATGTAGTTGGAATTTTGGATAGATCTAGTAAAGGTCAACCAGCTTCCAGCCTGCTTTGGAGATCAGAAGCAGATATAGCTACAAAACTTTATGACCAAGAGGAATATGCAAGAGGTAATGGTTCCATATACTGTTTAAGTAGTACACCTCTTAACATAGGCATAGGTAAAGGTACTCCCAATGTATATAAAAATGTATAAAGGAGAATAGTCATAGTTTTTGCAACTAATGGACTGTCCCATACAAAGCCCTTAAAGCTACTCTTCTCAAACACCCTTTTTGTATAGCATTTGCAAATGGGTGCCTCGAGGCTGTTGCCCTACATGTAGTCTATGAAGTTGAAGGGCAAAGTTAAGCTAGTGTGGATTCACTACAGTCTGAGAGAAGTGTAGACCACCTGATAAAATGAGTTCCTGGAGCTGTGCTGCAAGTTTCCTTTTTGAGATATCTTAGAGGATAGATGCTCCTCTTTCTGCTGAGAAGGCAGGAATTATAGTTTGTTTTCCATGGCTTTCTTTTGACATAGTGCTGTTCTGTAGAACAATAATAGCTTACTGAAATGATAAGGCATTGGTTCTTTTCAGATTCATCCTGACTTTGAGCAAACTCAAGAACTCACAGATCTCCCTCCCTCCTTCCATCCTTCTTCCCTTCCCTATCCCTTTTCTCTCCCTCTTCCCTCCCCCCTTCCCTGCCCCTCCTTCCTTTATTTTTTTCTTTCTTTCTTGTTTGTTTTGAGATGATTTTGCTTTGTGTACCAGGCTAGCCTTGAACTCACTATATGGCCCAGACAAGAGGATCTAGCCAGGGTTACCCCTGTGTCTGGACTACTACATAGAGGAATCCCTGCCTAAACACTAAAACCAAACCACGAACGAAAACAACTAAGTGTGTTTCATTTTTATGTTGCGGGGGTACTTTAGATTTTAATTAGCAATTCCAGAGTCACTGATGTCCCATGTCTTTTACTTAGTGTTCTGTTTTGGATGTTCTCTGTACTTAGTACTCAAGATTTATTCTCATGTATGTACAATATTATCATTCTTTTTCTTATTGATTGTTCCTTTGATTATGAGTCATGCTGCACTCTTCAGACTATTTTGCTGTTTCTTTAGATTTTTTGTTTAAGGAATGGTTAATCTCAGTTTCGCCCTGTAGAGTAAATTTTAACACACTGAAAAGAGAATAGATTAATCTAGGCGTTTACCAACCTTAATAGCATTGTTATTCTCAGAGAACCCTAACTAAATCACTAAATCTACACTAGCTTCTCCAGTTTATCATTTTTAAATGCTTTCTTTTGTCTCACTGTCTGTGTCTTTCTGTTTTACATTTTTAAAATGGAACTTCTTTTGTTTGTAGCATGAATTTTAGTTGCATTAAAAGAAACTCAGAATCAGATGTTGGGCAAGGTTGAAATATCAGAGAGAAACACCACAGTCAAATCTCACCCAGCTTCCTCAGCCTTGCTGAGAATATTCACTACTACTTCTTCTTCTTCTTCTTCTTCTTCTTCTTCTTCTTCTTCTTCTTCTTCTTCTTCTTCTTCTTCTTCTTCTTCTTTTTAAAGAAAAAGGATTTATTTGACTCACAGTTTCAAAGCACATGACTACTGAAAGCTATTTACTGGCACAGTCTAGGGGTAGCATTGAGCATCACATAGAGGACACAAGGAGGGGGTTTCTGTAGCTATATCATCAGTTCTTCCTCCCTAAACTCCAAAATCCAATGATGGGACTCTCATCCTATTCACTTCTAATTGCTGCTGTTTTCCTAAGCCCACCTTAAATACCTTCTTCACCCAGCTGTATCTCCTTCCAGTTAAGATTAAAGGCAGGAGCTACTCTATTTGGTAGTTGGGAAGATCTCTGTCTTTAGAGTCATGGGATTAAAGGCATAGGTCACCACTCCTGCTTTCCCATGCTGAGATTAAAGGTGTGTGCCATTGAAGCCCAGCTGTTTGACCTTGTACACACAGAGATCCTCTGGATCCCTGGACATCCTGGAGATCCAGAATAATCTCTGAAGTGATGTGACTAATGGAGTATCCTACCTCTGTGTAGTTTGACTGTGGGTTGATCTACAGTCCAGGTTTTATTAAATATGTAATATTTGTTAGCTTATAATTGAATGAGACTCCTTTTTCTTCTCATTAAATGCCGTCTTTTCAACTTCAAGTGTTTTGACTCTCACATTTATAAAAAAGACTTAAAAGTTGTAGACCCAAACTCAAAATGTGGCATATGACTATATAGCTATACACATGCTGTTAACACTTTAGTCATTTTCCTGCCCACAACATAGACTGTTTCATCTGTTGGTATGTCTCTTAGTGATTGCTGTCAATAAAAATCATCTATGTTAGAGACCCAGAGTCATCTGACCATTTTCTTTTTGCCTGGACTTTTTTATTCAGTAATGCTCAAATACTGTCCTCTCCCCATCGTATTTCATTACAGTGTTCTTTTCACATCATATTTTATCACTTTTCATTCAGTAGTTGAAATATTCTTCTAACGAGTCTGTTTTTTTTCTATGTATTCTTAAAACTTGCTTCTGGATTAAAGGGCTTTCTTTATTTTATATTTAAAATGTGATTAACCCTTCTTAATCTTTAGAAAATTACCTCAAATCCAACCTGCTTTCTAGTTATGCTTTTAAAATTTTCCCATATTTCATCCTCTGTAGTAGTATGTTTTTCCTGGCCTGTTTTGGGTCCAGGATGTTTGTGACCTGGTGCGCGCGGCGGTGGTTAGAATTTGGTTCATGCCACGGCTTTTGTCTCTCAAAGAAATGAATCACACACTTATATTAACTTAATACTGTTTGGCCCATATCTTAAGCACATTACTAGCTAGCTCTTTCATCTTAATTTAACTCATTTCTATTAATCTGCCCACCACGTGGCTCAGTCTGTGGCTGGCTGCTTCTTACATATCTGTTTTTCTTGGGGGTCAGATGGAGACTGGCCTACCTCTACCCTTCTTCTCCTACCTGGCTGTCTCTGATTCTCTACCCACTTCTACGGTGCTGTGCATAGACCAAAACAGTTCTTTATTTACAACACACAGAGAACATTCCCACCACATCTCTTCTTTTCTGTCTAATTAAAAAGGAAGGTTTTAATTTTATATAGCAAAATTATAACAGAACAGCTATCAATAAAAAATTATAGTTACAATATTTAGTCTATTTGTAATTAACGAACTTAAAGAAAATATTTTATTATCTATTTTATCTTTGTGAGTAAACTAAAAAGAACTATATAGTTATTAAACCTTTAACCACATCAGAGACCACAGAAGGATATAATATTATGTAAGTAAACAGGAAGTGCAAGCAACTTTTAAAGTCTAGAAAATGACAGAGATGACACTTGTCTGCCTGGACAGTCACCTAAAGTTATTTTGTAACGTTGGGGCATCTATCTTCAGCCTATATGGCCCAAAGTCTCTGGCATATCTTGTAGTGATGTAGGAAATCTGACACAGTCTATCAGTCGCTTTTTTTGTGTCTTGAAGAATGTCTGGCAATGTTTTTTGCAAAGCAGGAACCTGAAGAACCATCTCGGCTTGTTCTGTCAAAGTTTAGAGGTCACACTATCTTATGGAACCTGTATGTCTAGTTTATATAGCATACTATCAAGCAGTCAATACCAGAACAGTTTCTTGTCCAGGGGCTAACTGTTGCCATAAAGTAAATTTTACATGAAGTTTTTTCAATGTCCATCATTTTTTTTAAATATATTGGTGTTGCCAGGAACAGAGCTGTCTCACTGTCCAGAAAAGTCTAAGTTTTTAAAATATTTTAAATATCATTTTGTATGTCTTTGAAGTGTTTGAAGACTACTTATCTAACTGAAATATATCTTTGTATACCTATAAAACATGACTATAAGTTTGATTATCATAGATGATTATTAATCTGCATTTCTCAATTACACATTATAATTTTAAATGAGTTACATCAGTATCATACCTTAATCAAGAGTAGAACAATACATACAGCATAACAAAAGTGATCTTAAATTTATATTAATAAACCAAAATCCACTTATCTTTCCACCACAATCCCCCACATTTCTCTGTACAATTTGTTTGTTAAAGAACAGTGTTTCCAAAATTCAGGCTGTTCTCTTTGCTTAGATTTATTATATTCTCCAAACCCATGAAAAACAAATGTCACTAGAATGGACTCAATTTCAGATAAAATTAGTGTATGACGTAAATTGTTTTGTTTCCTCAGCACCAAGTGAAAACTCCTGCTCTCATAACTTTTGCAAAAATATATATTTCCTAGACTGCTTTATTTGACTTAGTAAATGTTACAATATGTATTGTCCCATACTGTTTGCATATTCTGAATACCATTTTCAATCCCAAGATCATCTTGGACAATAATACTTTTGAAGTATTTGTCCCATTATCAGGGTATTTGGTTTTAAATGGTGTAGTATGAAGAGATATTAGTATAGTAGTTCTGCTTTTTTTAAATTTGTAGAATGAGATGAAAGGTAAAAATTATATTAGGTGCTATATCAGTGATTAGAATTATATTAAGTGTAATAGCAAATTTTGAAGGGCTATAGAGGTATCTCAGCTATTAGAGCACTTGCTGTTCCTACTGAGAACCCATGTTTGGTTCTCAGCACCCACGTGGTGGCTCAGAACTTAATAGACACACACAAGGTGGCTCAGAACTTTATAAATATATATGTATATATTATATATAATTTTTAGTCAGATGTTTAAAATTTTGTCATGGAATAGACACTTTTCTAGTTTGGTACTCTATCAACAATGATCTGTTTAGTAAAGGTGAAGTAGATGTGATTAGAAAAGCTGTGTGTAATTTCATGGCTCTGGTATGCTATTTTGGTGAGTATGGCAAGCTCTAGCTTTGGTAGACTCTTCCTTATATAAGAAATAATAAGAAATCAATTCTAGGAATAAAAATAAGTTAGTCTGTAGTTTTTTTCTTCATGTCACTGCAAGTGTATCACATAACAGAATTATTTTAGTCCGCTTCAATGTGTCATCAATCAAATCAAGTTACTCCCCTCAATTGGTTCAAAAGTCAATAGGTCTGATCTATATAAATACAAGCACTTGCTCTCTTCTTCAGTGTACCTGTACTTCTCCAGTGAATAATGCGATGGGGGCTAGGGTAATGGTGGTAGATGGTGAATACTCAGTCACATGTGTTCATATAGAAGCCAGACGTCAACATCGGGGATCTTCCTCAGTCACTTTCCACCTTATTCATTGAGACAAGTTCTCTCATTAAACCTGAAGCTTCACCATTTTGGCTAGAGGATCTGTCCAGTCCTGTAGAGCTTCCTGTCTGTGCACCTCTGTCGCCTTTTTAGGGGGCTAAGACTGCAGCGCTCTACCACACATGGCTTTCTATGGGTGCTGAGGAACCTGGGTGCTCATGCTCCTGTGCTAAGTAAGCACTTGACCCACAGAGCCACGTCCTGAGCCTACTTTCTTCTCTGTCATCCTTTTGTATTTATCCTCCCATTACACTGTAATCCTGTGAAGATGGGAACTTGGTCTGGTACTTAGGAGTCTTCATAGTTTTTCAAACTACATGACACCATTTGGTTAAATATCTAGTTTAAGTTGTTTCAAAATTTCTTTCTTTCTTTCTTTCTTTTTATTTTAACAGACTGTGAGTGTGCCTTGGTATAGGGTACACATAACTAAAGCTCCAGAGTTGATCCCCTGCACCAAAAAATAATTTTTCCATCAAAGAAAAGACTCTGAGTAAACCAAGTATTAATTTCTGTGCTCTTATTAGCACAGCACTGTCCTTTCATAGTCCTCCTTACTTGCTAATCAGTACTCCTACTTTGCATATTCATTTTAAGTAGTTGTTAATTGAAGACCTTGAAATTCCAATTATTCAAGTTTTAATTTTACTTGATATCTTCATTTATTTAATATTGTAACTTTAGATATTCAGATTAATTTATGCCTCTAACTTACTGTTATTCTAGTTACAGATGAGCCCGTACCCTCTTGTCCTGGAAGTGCAATAACAAGAAATGACAGCAAGTGGTCAAAAGTAACTGAGAAAGAAGCAGAACTGTCACAGCATTTTGAGACAAGTGGTTGTGCTGCACCTGAAATAGACTGTGAAAATGTAGAGCTAATGTTCAATGTCAGCTCCCGACTACAAGCAGCAGTTGAAAAACTTCTTGGAATTATCAGTGAAACCAGTAGTCAGGTAATCTTGTTATGTTCAAGTCACAACTGAGTTAGATTCTCTCTACTATTCCACAGAGATTTAGTCAGACTTCCTTTTAATGGTTTCTTGTGTTCAAGCTGGATCTGGTGGAGCAAACCTCCAGTTCTATCTATTTGGCAGGCCTGGGCAGCTTAATGAGAGCCTGCCTTAATAAAATAAAAAAAGTGTGACAAAAAAGTCCAGGACTATAATACAGAGGTCAAGTGATTATAAGGCTTGTGCAAGGCACACTGAAAGAAATAAGTATAAAACAAATATATTACAGAGATTTTAATTCTATTATTGTCGGAAATGTTCCATTAAAATCTTCTCTGACAGCTTGTTTGGAATTTATATGCTGTAGAATGACTAACATAGTACATGACACTCAGACTTGGAGTACCTTCAATTCTTGTTTACATCCATTTTACATATATGAGTAAAATGCTATTTTTGCAAGCTATTTCTGACTAAGAGATTAGTTTGGGACAGTTTTTAAATAAAAAAGCAGGATTTTATTTTGTTTTAAATACTTCACTGAATTTCTGTAGTAAATTTGAAATATGGAAAGAAATGCACCTGTTTTAGTTATGTCTTTGAACTTTCAGAGAGTTTACATTTTTAGTGGGTAACACTTAGATAATTTACTGGAAAGATTTGCATATGTATATGCAAAGGTGATCAATACTTTTGGACATAACTGGTACAACTTAATTAAAAGAAATATTTGTGTCCAAATGAGTTCATACTTTCTGATCACTTTTCTTTACAATCTGAGTAAATGAGTGTTTTAATTTTAAAAAGAATAAATCTTTTCTTTAATTAAAATAGTTTATAATCAAGTTTTATCCTATTGTGGTTATAAATTTTTATTTCATATACATTCTCATTGAAATATTTTATGTGTTATTTTAAACTTGTTCTTAAAATAAGAATAATTGCATGTGAATAGTGTGGACATTTATTTAGATCAGTGACTCTCAACCTATGGATCACAACTCCTTTGGGGATTGAACAGCCCTTTTATAGGGGTAGCCTAATACCATCGGGAAACAGATATTTATTTTGCTGTTAATAACAGCAAAATTACATTTTTATGAAGTAGCAATGAGAATAACTTTATGGTTGAGGGTCATTGCAACATGAGGAACTGTACTAAAGGGTGGCAGCATTAGAAATTTTGGGAACTGCTGATTTAGAGGTGATTATATGCTTTGGTGACACTACAGTCTGTGATTTACCATAAACAGTACTCAAATGTGAAGCACAGAAGTAATATTAAGTATATTATATTAATATGTTGGTTGTTTATGACTATTTTTAATTATATTTAGAATTATATGTAGTTATATATTAATATAAATGTGTTTTAGGTTACATTACTTCTATCTAAGCTTTGAAACCACTATATGTGTTTATATTTGAAATTTAAAGCTTGGTAGTTACATATTTGAGATACACAAAGTACATATAAACTTAAAGATTTCCAAGACTTGTCGTGACCTTGTTGCTTATACATATAGCTAACTTGTTTTTGAAAGCTTAAGGCAGGTAATGAGGCCCCCTTCAGGGGCTCAGATGACAGTCAGGGACAGTGCCTTTTTGTGATTTCGCACAGTTGATCCGGTAGCAGTGACCCATTTACCTCCTGCTTCAAAGCTGATGCTCCTGTTTTCTCTGCCATCTTTGCAATCCATGAATATGTATGCAGAAAACATTTGAAGGGTACTAGGTTTGTGATGTTTCTGTAGTTCAAGGTTTTTCAATAGGCTGAATATCTTCAGAAGCTTTAAAATTTTTACAAATTCTCCAGAAGTACAAAGAATGTGTGTTACAATTTAATTTATTGCATCCCTGTAATTTTGTTTTTGATGCCATGTATTAGGCTACCACAAAGTTCAGTGAGTACTCAAAGAGTTAACAGTCAACACGTCGAAGGTTTGTCTTGGACCACATAGTTTTTTGGAAGTCTATAGCAAATACGGTGATATGATAGAATGTATGTCCACTGGTTTAAAATAACTATTCTGTAGTTTAATGCAGCTGGCCCATATCTGTTACCGAAAGTGGTATACAGCAAATGTGTGTGTCTGTCATGACGTGTCCAACCTGCTGTTAACATGTGGTGCAAGTGTTTGGCTGTAATATAATGTTCTCTGAGAGTCTTTCTTAGGTTTGTGCTTGTTTTTGAGAAATGACACTGAATTCTCAACACTTACTCTGTGTTCTGTTGCCCTTCCGGTATAGCTTGAACATGCGAAAGTTACACAATCAGAGTTGATGCATGAGTCAGTTAGACAAAAACAAGAGGCAGTGGAGTCACTTCGGTGCCTAGAAGAACTTCATGAGCGCCTTGAAGAAGAATCAAGGGCCAGAGAGCAATTGGCTGTGGAACTTAATAAAGCTGAATGTAAGTGCCATGCCTGTGGTCACTGAGATAGGAAATGATTAAGTCTTAAAATAGAGACTCTGATACACAGCCAGGTTTGTAAATCCCCAGTTAAATTTAAAGTGGGCCGGTGAAAAGTAGTTATAGTTTTTCCTCTGAGTTTCCCTAAGCAATTAAAAAAATTAAAAATGCATCCACAAACACACAAAGATATACACATACGTATTATAAAAAAATTATAGAATTAGAGATAATGTTAAAAAACTTTGATGATTCAAAGGTAGATGATTGTGAGTCTGAGATAATTTTTCTAAAATGAGAAAACTAAGGCTAAAGCTGCTATTTGGATGGTGTAAGGTCGTGATTGAGTGTTACTGCAGATTTCACCTCTAAAACCATCTTTTCTTCTCTCACGCTGTGAGGGTGTTGGCCTTATAGAATTGCTTAAAATACCAACTTCTAGTATATTTTAAATGTGATTCAATTCACAATGATTTGGTGTATTTTAAGCTTCAAGAAGCCTGTCTGTTTCTGACTGCTTACTAAGTTAAATTATGGATATGCGTTGTGGTATTTTGGTATAGCAAAGTACTAGACAGTTTAGGAAGATTTCATGTTTATGTACAGTAATCAGAAATTACTGCAAAATGACAGGAAAGCTCAGCAACAGATTTTTAATAAGATGAAGTGATTTATAGTCTTGCTAACAGGATAGTTTTATTGTCAATATTAACATCTAATGGTAATTTGGCCTAGATGCACACATCTGCAATCATAACACTTACAAGGCTAAGGCAGGAGGATCACAATGTTCAAGGCTGGCTTAGGGTATAATAGTGAGACTTTGTCTCAACAAACAAAACCTGATGATGAATTTAAATTAAAAACAATTCCATTCCCTTACATTGTGTCTTATAGGCATTATTGATGGATATTCGGATGAAAAAATTATTTTTGAAAGAGAAATTCAGGAAAAAAACCTCATAATAGATCGTCTAGAACAAGAGTTATTGTGTACCAGCACTAGACTTCAGGATCTGGAAGCTGAGCAACAGCAAGTGCAGGAAGAGCAAGAGTTGCTGTCCAGGCAGAAGGCAGCAATGAGAGCAGTGGCTGGCCCAGTGGAACACCGTATGTATTGAAAATTCGTGTCATATAGCTTTTCTTCTGTTTCTATTCTTCAGATGCTGGTGTCACAGATTATCCTCCTCACTGCCTTTATTTATATATTTTATGTACAAACTTGAAAAAATCACAAGAAAATATACTTTAAAGTCAACTGAGTTATTAGCCCATTTTTATGGGATCTATATTCTATTTTACCTTGTAAAGATATTACTTGTTCCTAGGAAAAGAGAAATAATGTATTTATGCTCAAGCATCTGCATCAAAAAGAGAAAAGCTAAAAGTAATGAGACTATGTGTTTTGGAAATGGTACAACAGAGTTTTTTTAAGGGAGAGAGGTGATGAAAATATTGTGAACACTGACCTGGTGCTAGTCATGAGCAGGTGTAGGCAATGTGGTCTTGCAAGCCAAAGAGACCCAGAAGACATCTGACATATCATTAATGAGGTTTCAAAGCACATTAAACTTTGTAATGGCTAATTTTTACATCTTGATCTTAAAAGTTGTTGAATAATAAATATCTTCTTTGGGGATATCATTTATCACACACTCTGATTTTAAATGCAAAATAAGTTTGGAGTTTCTGTAGATTCATCAACTTAGAAGTAAAACCTAAATTTTCTCTTCCTAACGGCGAGATGGGGGGTGCTTAGATTAGTTTGGCACATGTTTATGACTGGAATTTTTCAGATTAAAATATCTCATGTCATGCATACAAAATATGCAAGAACTGTGGGTTACAGTGATAATCTTGTGTTTAAGCCTTTTTAAAAATGTGTGCAGATGAGTGTTATCCTCTTTGAGGAAGAAGGCATAACTATAGTTTTGTTTTTACTCTCCCAGGGCCAATAGATGCTGCCATTGATGCAGCTCCTGGAGCAGGTGTGTGCACAGTCGCATGCACTGTTGTTGGGTGGGAGACTCACAGCTCAAAGTTTGGGTGACCCTGAATTTTCAACTAACATTTCTAATTTTGCAGTTGCTCTGTTGTGTATTTTTCATACTTAACAATATTGCTTTTTAACAGTAACACTGCTTAATTTACAATAAAAATATGTTTTGATTTTCTACTAACACTGGTCCATATGTAAGTGTTAGTGCAGCTCAGATGAAAAGGGATACTGGCAGTCAGGAACTTACATTACAGCTGGGATGGAAAAGTTTTCAGGCAGTTGGGAGCCAATGAATACCACAGGTCACAGTAAGCTTACACAGTACTTTACAGTCCTGCTCAGGGAAAGGCTTCTCCAATGTTAACAGCTCTGCTCTGGTAGGTGAGGGTTTCCCCATTCAAGTTATTATAGTCCTGCTCTGGTTTCCTGAAGTGTAATAACTCTGCTCTGGTAGGGGGAAGGTTTCCCTTAGGTAAAGTGTTACAGCTTCCCTCCCCTTAGCTGTTCTATGTCCAGGCTCTATCACTGCTCCAGAGATAAAAGAAGAAAGTCAAGAAATTTATTAGGAGAGCAAAATCCAGGAGTGTGGCTCCCTCAGCCAGGGCGTGAAAAGGCACCAGAGAAAAGGAAGGAACAGGGTTTTATGGGGCTTCTTCAAGGCAGATTTTTTTCCAGGGAGAAGATTCCAGTGTAGGGATTGGTCAGATTTTCAATCCCTGAGCTCTGATTGACTATATTCCATTCTTAGGGATTGGTTGGTTTTCTACTCAGGGAATGATTTGTTTTCTCTGTTTAGTGTTGGTTACTTTTCTGCTTGACAGATTTGGCCCTGGTTACAGAGCCAGAGTATGTTTCTTTCACTGGTTCTTTTGAGCTTTTGGGCTCTTGTTACAGAGCCAGAGCATGTTTCTTTCACTGGCTCTGTTTCTCAGGCCAGTGTGTGTTTCTTTGGCATTGGTTTCAGAGTCAGGGCACATTCCTTTGGTTCTGGATTTGGGGATAAAGTGTTTTTTTCACTGGCTTGGGTCTCAGATCCAAGATGTGTATTTTTTTTGTTTTTTTGTTTTTTTGTTTTTCACTAGCTCTGGCTTCAGAGTCAGGGTGTGTATCCTTCACTATTTTTTCTTAGGAATAGGATGGATTTTTTTTGGTTGGCCCTATGACCTCACACCATAGTTACCATCATCTTATTTCATCTGTTGTTCTATGAAACTCAAAACCATTTTGATTTTTCAAAAGAAAATATTGATTATCTTTAAGAAACAAACTTGTTTTATGAATACATTTTTCAGATTATTTCTTGCAAAACAGAAAAGTTGGTAGATGGTAGCAATTGGATCAGTTACTTTTCTAAGAGGCTTTGTGGTTGATTTACTTTGATATTAACATATAATAGTGATATTATTTTTTTAAAAAAATGTTTTCTATAGATTTCAGATCTGGATATGTGTTGCCATATCAATTCGTATAAAAATTCTAGAATTTTTTTCTTTTTCTTTTTGCTGTCTATATTTTATCACCTACATTAACAACAGCTAATCTTCACACACCCCTTTCTATACCCCAGACACTGTTCTTTACATACGTTAATTAATTTCATCTCTAATTGCTCACATAAGAAAGCTGAAGACCATCTTATCAACTGTCAGATAGAAGAAAAGTAATAGAAGTAGGAACTGACTCTGCTCTTTGTGCACTAACCACGTTGATCCTCATACATGTTTGTGTTCCCTTGATGCACAACCATGTAACCATGAGAAGGTGCTTCAGGGAAATGGGTCCAATATAACAAAGCATAAAACTATTCAGAAATTCTGACTGTTATTTTCTTCCTTTTTATGTTCCCCTTTCTTTAGTTAAATATTTAAAGTATTTGTATACTGTGTTGAGTAGACTTAAATTTGCCTGTATTTAAAAATGTCATTATTTTATGGTTTGATTCAATTAAACTTTGTTCTTTCCCTAATCATAGAAATTTATTATTCTGTTACATATTACATTGTGTTCACAAAAATACCTTTTTATAATAAGGAATTCTCACTTTTGTTACTTCTGTATAATAGTTTGCATGCTTGTGTAGGAGTTAAATATTTTGATATTTCCCAGGAATGTATTTACTTTTTAAAGTATTCACAGCTTTTATTTTATGAAGATAA
The DNA here is from genome assembly GCA_004025045.1 of Sigmodon hispidus. Taxonomy (NCBI): domain Eukaryota; kingdom Metazoa; phylum Chordata; class Mammalia; order Rodentia; family Cricetidae; genus Sigmodon; species Sigmodon hispidus. The sequence goes on from PVIH01002202.1 coordinate 115,254, forward strand.
CATTTACAAATAATAGTCCCCAGATTCTATTATTATAACATTAAGAATCAGAATTTAACCAAGTACATTGTCACATTTGTAAACAGAATTTCTACAAGAGACAGAAAAACTAATGAAGGAAAAGCTCGAAGTACAATGTCAAGCTGAAAAAGTAAGAAATGGACTTCAAAAGCAGCTAAAAATTTTAGAAATAGATGTTGAAGAAAAAACAAGTAAATTAATAGAAATGGAGCAAGAGAAAAATGCTGAAATAACTGATTTAAGGCAACAAAACCAAGCCCTAGATAAACAGCTGGAGAAAATAAGAAGATTTATTGATGTAAGTATCTTCAGCTTGAATTGAATTTTGAAACCATGTCTTGGTTGGTTGGATGGACAGATGTGAATGGGTGGATGGGTGGGTAGATGGCTGATGGATGGACGAGTGGACAAACAGACAGAAGGAACAGGTAGGATGGGTGGATGAATAGATGGGGTAGGTAGCTGGATGACCACTAAGGCTGAGGGTATAGCTCAGTTATACACTCTGTGCTTGCTTAGTGTTCAGGAGTTTCCAAGTTGAATTCCAAGAAACAAAAAAGTAATTATTTAATGCATAAATATTTTTTTAAAGACAAATAAAAAGGACACCTAGTTTGTGAATAACCCTGAGCAGCTCAGTTTTCCCAATTCAACTTTATGCTCTTTCTAGTTTTCTTTTTACTAGTAGCCATACACATCAGAATTCCAAGAGTTAACAACTGATTCCTGCATAGCAGATCAGCACAGCCCCAGTGTGGCATACAGCACAGCACTGGGATTGTTACCTTTGTCGTGCTACCATTGTTCTCACCCAAAATGCCATTGGTTTTGACTTTTCACACAGAAAATCTTTAGGGTTTCTTCAGCTAGGGGTAGGCTGATATTTGTCCTACCAACCGGCTACCAAATAACCACAGAAGACTTATTTATTATAAATGCTGAGCTTCAATTATGTTTGTTACTAACTTGTAGCCAGAGGTTTCTGGCCTATCCCAGCCATGCAGTCTGATCAAAGTTCTGCAGTCACTTAGCCCCAGACTGACCTCTAACTTACAAACTTTGCCTACCACTGCATTTTAAGTACTGGTATTCAAGGCATGTACCACCGTGTCCAGCCCAATATCAAAACCATCATCATTGCCATTCTCATTAACATTATATTTCAGGAACAAACGGCTGACAGAGAGCATGAACGGGATATCTTTCAGTTGGAAATACAGAAGCTGGAGCAGCAACTTAAGGTAGTGCCTCGACTCCAGCCTGGGAGTGAACAGCAAACCAGAAAGGTAAGAACTCACTAACATATGCCCTCCTTTGTACTTCTTTGTACCTTGAGTATAAAATGAGGTTTCTTGAAAAACTCAAAGGTGGATTCTTCATATAGTATGTCAGTGTCAAAACATCTTTTCAAAAGTTATTTAAATGTAAGGCACCTGTTAACCATAAAATTATGTTGTATTGGTATGAGAATATTTCTTAGAGTGTTACCTATTGTCTTTGAAGCCCTGTGTTCAGATCCAGTACTGGAGTGGGGTGGGGGAAGAAGTTTGAGATTTAGAATTGCTCTATCTATGTATTACACAATTTAATAAACTTTCTTGTTTATTTCTCTACTCTCATTCCTGATAAAAGTGATTTGATGTTATTTGCTAGCCAGCAAGGTGACTCATTGGTTAAGCTGGCTAATTTTTTATCAACATGATACTGGTTAGGGTTGTCTAAAAGGAGGAAACCTCAATTATAAAAATGCCTCCATAAGATCTGGCTGTAAAGTAGTTTCTTATGATTGATAGAGGCGGCCACAGCCCACTGTGGGTGGTACCATCTCTAGGCTGGTGTTCCTGTCTTCTATAAGAAAGCAGGTTGAGCAAGTCAGGGACACAAGCCAATAAGCAGCACCCTTCAGGCCTCTGCATCAATTCTTATCTTTATTATAGTCCAGCCCTTTTTGAATTCCTTTCCTGACTTTCTTCAGTGATAGACAGTGATGTGGATATTTAAGTAATCCCTCTTCCACACATACTTACTTTTGTCATGGTGTTTCATCACAGCAGTACTAATACTACAACAGTGGGTAAAGGCTTTTGCTGCTATAGCAAATAAGCTGTCCCTGGGAAGAGGAAGTAGAGAACCGACTCCTGCTACTGGTTCTCTGATTTCAGTACTTGTACGGTAACACATGTTCATATGCACAGACACACATGAACGAATGAATGAATGAATACATTAATTCCTTGGCATTCACACTTTGCTACTTAATCTTCCATTCTCTTTTGAATCTGATCCAGGGAGGTTTCCAGCTCTGCTGTCTTTGGGTTTTTACCCTCTGCTCTATTTAAAGTGTTGCTGTGACATTTATCTAGTAACTCTTGGTTTATTTTCACTTCCATTTATAATGTTTCTGTAAAGGTTACCTATCACCTCTTGACTCCCTAAAAATTATTCTTGCCTTTATTCACTCAGCTACTCAGAGGCACTCCATAAAGTCTTTTGGAAGCATTGTGTTGTGTGAGCATGTATACACATGCTCCTTTAGTCTTCTCTTCCATTTACTCCTCTTGAATTAGTGATGGAGTACTCAAAGACAGAGGCAGTTAGCACCTCATTTCCCTGATTTTATTTTCTTCTTTCACAGTCATATATCAATGGCCACAACTATTCATTCATATCTGACATCTCTGTTGAACTCCACACTTAAATATTTAACTGACATCTCTCTTTCCACTTACCGCAAGAATAACATAGTCTTAGAAGAACTTGCTTTTCCCCAAAAATATAAAATACTCCTCTTTATTTCGAAAAGTTTCATATCTTTTATACATTCTCCATTGCTAAAACCTATATTCTTCAATTGTTCTTTTTCTCAGCCCACTCTCCATCCTGTTCGTAGATGAAATTTGAACGATAACTGGCTTCTACTTTTGTTCATTTTCATACATCCTAGTTGTAGAGATTATTTGTCTCCTTAGTTGTGGTATCATCCTAACTGGACTGTCTGCTAATTTTTCTTTCTTTATTTCATTTGTGAGCATTTGTGCATGTATACCTGTCTCTCTTTCTCTCTCTCTCTTCTTCCTTTCCCTCCCTCCCTCCCTCCCTCTTTCTTTGTGTATGTGTGTGTTTATGATGGGGGAATGCTGCAATAGTGCACATATTGAGGTTGCAGGACAACTTTTGCGATCAATTATCTTTTATTTCAGGATAGAATGTCTTTTTGCCCTTGCTCATCCTTCCCACTGTCGCTTTTTCACTTACAATGTCCCTATTTCATGTTCAGAACTGTAGCCAGAGCTCTGTTGACTGACTGCTCTGTGAGTAAGGGATGGCTTCCTGTATAAATAAAAAGATGGGTTTTTCTACTCATAGCAAGATTGGACTTAACATGAAGCAAACCCTGTTTGGAGCTTTGGTCACTGATTACTGGGTATTTGACTGTAATTAAGTCGTTTAGCCTCCTGAAAAGCTTATACTTTATGGGAGTATTGGCATGGCCTTAGTAGAAACTTATATTTAATTATGATGTTAGTATTTCTGGAAATAATTTTAATTCTAAAAATTATTATAAGTTTTATGTAGCTAACTTGTTTATATTTACCTTTATAGAATTCTGAAGACATACAGAACAAAATATTATGTCTTCTAGAGCACTAGAAAAGGCATTAATACTCACTGTTTGTAGTCATTGACCTATATGCCTCTAAATGTATTGTTAGTTTTTGAACAAGTCAAAACTCAAAAGAGCTTTTAAGCTCTAGAACCTAATGAAGTGGTTCTTAGCCTTTGTAATGTGACCTTTTAATGTCTTTTTCTTGTTGGTGGCTTCCCAACTTCATTGCTACTTCATAACTAATTTTATACTACTTTTAGAAATTGTAATGTAAACATGATATGCAAATACCAAAGAGGTCATGACCCACAGGTTGAGAAGCACTGTTCTGTGACACAGTTGCCTTAGACTGACAAAACTAGTTGTGTTGTTGTGGAACTTGAGACATCTGACAAGGTTGTGCATTAGGCACCTTGCACTTTAGTTGCTCCCTCCCTTGCCCTCTGATTTTCTCCTATCAGAAAACTACCTGGAAATGTATTGCATCACTTCATGAACCTGCTGTATTATCTGCTTTTCTGACTCTACTCCTTGTTGCTTTTCCCCAGTAGCTTTATTACTACCCTCTAAGAGCTTGTAGTTAGAGCAAGCTTGCAATTTTTAGTTTACTGAGAGCAGTTTATGTCATTGTGGTAATTTCTTCCAACTGTCACATTGAAATGTAGTATTTCTCTATTTCTTACAATTGACAATATTTTAGTAGCTTCTCCCTGATGAATATGTCCATAAACTAACTTATTAATCTTTCCTATATTCTTCTGTTGTTGTTACACAACACTTGAGGTACTGTATACCAGCCCTAGAATATAAATCTCAGATCAGTTACTGTTTATTTTACGCAGAGTAGGAAAACTTACAGGAATTCATATTCCTTCATATCCCTCTTTTCATTTATTTTTGCCTACAGAGTGTACCGGCTAAAATATGCCAAATAATTATTTTTTATATAGTATTTTTTATTTGAAAAGTTTTTTCCAAACCTGTCATGCTCTCCTTTCTTCTCCTTCTCTCAGTCCTCCCTCAGTTTCCCCCCCAAGCCATTCTCCCATCTGTTCCCCAGGGAGGACAAGGAATCCCAAGGTGGGTCAGTTCTGTCTGGCATATCCAGTTGAGATAGGACTGAGTTCCTTCCCCTAGTATCAAGGTTGAGTAATCTGTTTCTCTGTGGGGAGTGGGCTCCTAGAAGCCAGTTCATGCTCCAGGAATAAATTCTGGTCTAACTGCAAGAGGCTTCACAAATTATTCATTTTTGTGAAGGTTCTTCAGCTGTTACTTCAGAGTCAGTAAGCTTCCAGTAGCTCAGGTCAGCCATCTCTGTGGTTCTACTCTTTATGATCATGATCCCTTTGCTCATATAATCTCTTCTCCCTCTCTTCAGTTAGACCAGGAGCTTGACCTGGTGCTTAGCTATGAATCTCTGCTTCTGCCTCCATCAGTTTCTGGATGAAAGTTCTACAATAACAATTAGGGAGGTCATTTATTTGATTATAGTGAAAGTCCTCTTTAGGCATCCTCTCCACTATTGCTTGGAGTCCTAGCCAGGGACATCTTGTTGGTTCTTGGGAGTTTCCCTAGCACTAGTTTTCTCTCTAACCCCTTAGTGGCCCCCTCTATCAAAATATCTATTTCTTTATTCTCCCTCTCTGTTGCTCCTCTCACTCAACCATCCTGTCCTCTCATGATCTCTTCTCACCTCCCCTTGCTCCCTCCCCCATATGATCCCAATTGACTCAGGAGACCTTCTCTATTTCCCCTTCCCAGGGGGATCCATGGATGTCTCTCTTATATTTTCCTGTTACTTAGCTGGGGGGATTTGTGTCTATCTTTCTGGGTATGTGTTACCTCACTGAGGATAATACTCTCCAGATCCATCCATTTGTCTACGAATTTCAAGATGTCATTTTCTTTCTTTTCTTTTCTTTTTTTTTTTTAAACTGTGTAAATGTACCACAGTTTGACAATTTGTTAATCCATTCTTTAGTTGAGGGGCATCTTGGTTGTTTCCAGGTTACAACTACTACAAATAATACTGCAATGAACATAGTTGAGCTGATGACCTTAAGGTAAGAATGTGCATCCTTTAGGTATATGTCCAAAAGTGGTATTGCTGTATGATTGGGTGTATTGATTCCCTGTTTTCTGAGGAACTACCATACTGATTTTCAAAGTGGTTGTATGGGTTTACATTGCCACTAGCATTGGAAGAGTGTTTCCCTTACTCCAAATCCTCTCCAGCATACACTGTCATCTGTGTTTTTGATCTTAGCCATTCTGACAGGTATAAGATGGTATCTTACAGTAGTTTTGATTTGCATTTTTCTGATGGCTAAGGATGTTGAAAAGTTTTTTAAGTGTCTTTCAGCCATATGAAATTCTTCTGTTGAGAATTTCCTATTTAGTTCTGTACCCAGTTTTTTGATTGAATTATTTGGATTTGGGGCCTCTAGTTTATTGAGTTCTTTATATGTTTTAGATATCAGTCCTCTGTCAGATGTAGGGTTTGTAAAGATCTTTTCCATTCTGTATACTGTTGTTTTGTCTTAATGACCATGTCTTTTGCCTTGCAGAAGCTTCTCAGTTTTAGGAGGTCCCAGTAATTAATTGTTGTTTTTAGTGTCTGTGCTACTGGTATTATATTTAGGAAGTGGTTGCTTGTTCCAATACATTCAAGGGTATTTCTCACTTTCTTTTCTGTCAAGTTCAGTGAAACTGGGTTTATGTTGAGGTCTTTGATCCACTTGGACTTGAATTTTTTTACAGGGTGATAGATATGGATCTATTTCCATTCTTCTATATATACTATCCAGTTATGACAACATCATTTATTAAAGATGCTATCTTTTTTTCCATTGTATATTTTTGGCCTCTTTGTCAAAAGTCAGGTGTTCATAGGTGTGTGGATTGAGGTCAGGGTCTTTAATTTGATTCCATTGATTCACAAATCTGTTTCTGCTACTGTAGCTCTATAGTATAGCTTGAAGTCAGGGATGCTGATGCCTCTGGAACTTCCTTTATTGTATAGGAATGTTTTGGCTAACATGGGTGTTTTTTATTTTTGTTTTTCCATATGAAATTGAGTGTTGTTATTTTGAGGTCTGTTAAGTATTGTGTTGGGATTTTGATGTAGATTGTATTAAATCTGTAGATTGCTTTTGATAAGATTGCCAATTATACTATGTTGATCCTGCCTATCCAAGAGCATGGGAGATCTTTCTATTATCTGATATCTTCTTCAATTTCTTTCTAGCATACAGGTTTTTCACTTCTTTGCTTGGAGTTACCCCTAGATATTTGATGTTATTTACAGATATTGTAAAGGATGATATTTCCCTGATTTCTTTTTCAACCATTTTACCATTTTTGTATAGGAGGGCTATTGATTTCTTTTTGAGTTAATCTTGTATCCTGCTACATTGCTGAAGGTGTTTATCAGCTGTAGATGTTCCCTGGTAAAATTTTGGGGTTCATTTATTTATACTATTATATCATCTGCAAATAATGATAGTTTTACTTTTTTTCATTTTGTATTCCTTTTATTTTCTTTTGTTGTTCTATTGTTTTAGCTAGAATTTTGAGAACTATCTTGAATAGATATGGAAAGAATAGACAGCATTGACTAGTTCCTGATTTTAGTGGGATTGCTTTGAGTTGCCCTCCTTTTGGTTTGATGTTGGCTGTCAGCTTGTGGTATACTGCCTTTATTATATTCAGTATTTTCCTTTTATTTCTGATCTCTCCAGAACTTTTATTATGAAGTAGTGTTGGATTTTTGTCAAAGGGGTTTTCAGCATCTAAGGTGATGATAATATGTTTTTTTTTTCCTTTCAGTTTGTTTGTGTGATGGATGACAATAACAGTTTTTTTGTTTGTTTGTTTGTTTTGTTTTTTGTATGCTTAACCATCCCTGCATCTCTGAAATTAAGCCTACTTGATCATGGTGGATGAATTTTTTGATATGATTTTGAAATCAGTTTTTCCAGTATTTTTTTATCCATATTCATGTTGGAGATTGGCCTATAATTCTCTTTTTTTATTTTTTAATTTTTATTATTTTATTTATTTATTCTTATTTTTTTTAAACTTTTTTATTTTATTTAATTATTTGCCTTGGTGTTTGCCTGGAGCTGGAACTACAGACAGTTGTGAACTGCCATGTGGGTGCTGGGAATCGAACCCAGGTCTTCTGGAAGAGCAGACAGTGCTCTTAACCATTGAGCCATCTCTCCAGCCCTATAATTCTCTTTTATTTCTTTTATTTTCATTTTGTGTGGTTTGGTTATCAGGGTGAATGTAGCCTCATAAAAAGAGTTTGACAATGTTCCTTCTGTTTCTGATGTGGGTAATTCAGTATTGGTATTATTTCTTCTTTGGAACTCTAGTAGAATTCTGCATTGAAGCTATCTGTCCCTATTTACCCTGCTCAACCCCCACCTCCCCCTTGGGAGAATTTTATTAACTGCTTTTTGTTTTTAGGTTTCTGGCCCAGACTTTCTGGTCTAGCCCAGAGGTTCAGTCCTACTCTCAGTCCCGCTTAGCCTCAAATAATCTCACACAGGCTTATATTCTTTTTATGCTGATTGGCCTAGGCCCATGTTTATAATTTGCTAACTCTTTACCCTTAAACTAATCCACCTTGTTCAGTCATGTGCCTCAGTACCTTTTCTCAGAGCAGCATTTCAGCTTCTTTCCTCTATGTCTGTCTGTGGTATCTGTACTCTGCTCTTCGTGTTCCCAGAGTTTTCCAGTCTGGTAGCTTCACTCAGACTTCCTGTTGCCTTCAGCCAATCAGCACTTATTAAACCAGTAGGTGGGACAATTATTTATAATGGACCAGAATACAGCCCCCCCCCCAGCTTTTATTTCCTTAATGGTTATAGGTCTATTTAGGTTGTTTATCTGGTCTTGATTTAAGGTTGGTAAGTGGTACCCATCCAGAAAGCTAACTTCTTTTAGGTATTTCAGTTTTGTGGAATACAGATTTTTCAAGTATGACCTAATGATTCTCTGGATTTCCTGGGTGTTTGTTATTTCTGATTTTGTTGATATAGATTTTTTTCTCTGCCTTTTATTTAGTTTGGATAAGGGTTTATTTATCTTGTTGTTTTCTGAAAGAACCAACTCTTTGTTTTATTGGTTCTTTGTATTCTCTTTGTTTCTATTGATTTCAGCCTTTAGTTTATTTCCTGCCATCTATGTCTTCTGGGTGAATTTGCTATTTGTTCTAGAGCTTTCAGCTATGCAGTTAAGTTCCTCATGTGAGAATTCTTCATTTTTTCAAGTAGGCATCTTTTCTCTTAGCTCTGCTTTCATTGTGTCCCATAAGTTTGTATATATTGTGGATTCATTTTCATTAAATTCTAGGAAGTCCTTGATTTCTTTCTTTACTTCCTCCTTGACCCAGAATTGGTTCAATTGAGAAATGTTCAATTTCCATACGTTTGTAGGTTTTCTGTGGTTTGTGTTGTTGTTGAACTCTAATATTAGTTCTTGGTGATCTAATAGGATACAAAGGGTTATTCTCAATTTTTTTTGTATCTATTTCTTATTTGTTTTATGACCCTGTGTGTGGTCAATTTTAGACAAAGTTCCATAGGATGCTGAGAAGAAGGTTTATTCTTTGGTATTTGGGTGAAGTGTTCTCTTAAGTTCATTTGTGTCATATTATCTGTTAGCTCCTTTATTTCTCTGTTAAGTTCCTGTCTGGTAGACCTAGCCCTTGGTGAGAGTGGGGTATTAAAAATCTCCCATTATTAGTGTGTGGGGTTTGATGTAAGGTTTAAGCTTTAGTAATATTTCTTTTACATATGTGAGTGCCCTTGTATTGTGAGTATATATGTTCAGTATTGAAATTTCTTCTTGATGGGATTTTTTTTTCTGAGATGAATAATAAATGCTCTTCCAGGTCTTCTTGATTGATTTTAGTTTGAAGTCTATTTTGTTAGATACTAGGATGACTACATCAGCTTGTTTCTTGAGTCCATTTGATTGGAAAGGTTTTTCCCAATCCTTTACTGGTCTGTCTTCAAAGTTGAGATGTGTGTGTTTGTAGGCTGCAGAACAATGGGTCTTGTTTTCCTATACATTGTGTTAGCCTGTGTCTTTTTATAAATGAATTGAATACATTGATATTAAGGGATATAATGACCAGTGATTGTTAATTCCTGTTATTTTTTGGTAGTAGTGTGTCTGTTTCCTTTCTTTGCTGTTTGCTTCTATTGCTTGTGGCTTCTTGGGTTTTTCTAGCTTTGTTAGATTGGAGGAGGGTTTTTGTCTTGTCTTGTTTTGTTTTTTCCTAGTGTTTTCTGTAGGGCTCAACTTAAATCTGGTTTTGTAATGAAATATCTTGCTTACTTAGTCCATGGAGATTTTGAGTTTTGCCGGGTATAATAGTCTGGGCTGGCATCTGTGGTTTCTTAGTGTCCTTATAACATCTGACTAGGACCTTCTAGCTTTCATAGTCTTCATTGAGAAGTTGAATGTCATTCTGATGGGCCTGTCTTTATAAGTTACTTGGCCTTTTCCTTTGCAGCTTCTTTCTTTATTCTGTATGTTTTATATTTTGAATATTGTGTAGCAAGCAGACTTTTTTGGGGGGAGGGGTGTAGTCTATTTGGTGTTCTTTAAGATTTTCTTTTATTTAATCTTCATAGGCATTTCCTTTTTTAGGTTGGGAAAGTTTTCTTCTTTAATTTTGTTGAATATATTTGCTGTACCTTTGATCTGGTATTTTTCTTCTTCTATTCCTATTATTCTTACATTTGGTCTTTTTGTGGTATCCCAGATTTCCTAGCCATTGTGTTATGATTTTTTGGCTTTGAAATTTTCTTTGACTGACGAATTTATTTCCTCTGCTGTATCTTCCATGCTAGAGACTCTCTCTTCCATGTATTGCATTCTGTTAATTTTGCTTTCATCTGTAGTTCCTTTTCAATTACTCAGATTTTCTATTTCCACTGTTCCCTTGATTTGTATCTACTATTTTTTTAAATTTTTTAAATTTAAAACTTTTATTTTCCATACCTACCACTGCTCCCCCTTACTTCTCTCCTCCCAGTCCCTTTCAGTCCTCCCTCAGCTTCTTGTTCTCCCCCACACCCCACTCTCCCATCCATTCCCCAAGGAAGAGAATGAATCCCAAGGTGAGTCAGTTCAGTCTGGCATATCGAGCTGAGGTAGGTCCCAGTATCAAGGCTGAGTAAGCGATTCCTCTGTAGGGAATGGGCTCTGAGATGTCAGTTCATGTGCCAGGATTATACTCTGATCCTACTGCAAGATGCTCCACAAACTGCCCAAGCCTTTTAACAGTTGTCCATTGTTGCCTTCTTTATAGTTTCTGTTTCATGTTTTAAGTCTTACACTGTTTCCGTCCCCTGTTTGATTGATTTCCTTGATTCTGTAGCCTTTCTCTAAGAAATTTATTGTTTTCTTCCAATTTTTTGCTTGTCTTTTTCTCTATTTCCTCAAGGGAGTTTATTTCTTCTTTAATTTTCTCTTTATAGTCTTCTATTTATAAAAATATTTTTAAGGTCTTTTTCCTCTGCTTCTCCTATATTGGAATGTTCAGGTCTTGCTGTTATAGAACTACTAGGTTCTAGTTCTGCCATATTGTTCTTCAAATTTTTTTAAATGGATTTTTGCACTGGAGTCTACACATCTTTCTCTGATTGGTACAAGTATTGTCTGTGTTTTAGGGAGCTGTGTTTAGTCTACTAGGTGCTCTTGGTGCAATTTTAGCTCTTAGAGAAATCGAAGGCAGTGTCTCAGGGAGCAGTTGAGATTTGCAGCTGGAGCTTTTGTGACAGAGCTCTCCAGTGCCTGTGTCTCAGGAAGCCATTCTTGTGATGGTGCTATCCCAAGGCTGTGTCTTAGGAAGCAGCTGATATTAGGGGGGATGTGTGGGTTTGTCAAATGGATTGAGGTTTATGGGATAGAGGGTCTGATGAGGAATGTTGATAGCCAGGCTTGCATGTAGGGGTTCTGCATGCTTGCCTGCATCTGGAGTTGTATTTGCCAAATAATTTTTAATAAAATATAACATGCAGAAGATTTAAAGTACATTATTCTCTGACAAAGAGCAGGATAAGAAGTGAGCTGCAAATCTGTTGTCTGTGTTATGTTAGTAGGCTTTAGTGTGCTATGCCTTTAGATAATTGTCATTATTCAAAATGCTTTCTTTTCTGCCAGGATAAAGCCTTGATGCTCTCAGAAGAGATAGCTTTTAATGAATTCTGTGAAAGTAGTATTCCTCTTCCTACTAGTGTGCCCAGGTTTACAAGTACACATGACACATTTGCTACAGATGATCACTGCTGTTTTTATTTTAAAATAAGATTAACAAAGTTTCAAAATATTTGTTTTGGTAGAGGGATATTGAGGACCAATACAAGGATTTGTATATATTAGGAAAGTGAAAGCAGTTTTTAAGATACAAACAGATTGATAATTATGACCACCCTCCATTTTAAAACGTTTTTCATTCTTTTTTCAGGTTGAAGAGTTAACTAGTCATCTAAAAGAAAAATCAGACAAGTGCTGTGAGTTACTGCTGTGTAAAGAGCAGCTGCAGAGAGATATGCAGGAACGGGATGAAGAGATAGAGAATCTGGAGGGCCGAGTTCGGGAATTGGAACAAGCCCTGCTCCTTACTGCTGACCCCTTCCCTAAGGTATGAGGACCAGGTCAACCCCATCACCTTCTGTTCTAGTGACAGCCACTCTTTTTTTTTTAAGATTTATTTTTATTTATTTATTTATTTATTTATTTATTTATTTATTTATTTATTTATTTATTTATTATGTATGCAATATACAGAAGAGGGTACCAGAGATTTATTTTTATTTATTTATTTATTTATTTATTTATTTATTTATTTATTTATTTATTATGTATGCAATATACAGAAGAGGGTACCAGAGATTTATTTTTATTTATTTATTTATTTATTTATTATGTATGCAATATACAGAAAAGGGTACCAGACATCATTACAGATGGCTGTGAGCCACCATGTGGTTGCTAGGAATTGAACTCAGGACCTATGGAAGAACAGTCAGTGCTCTCAACCTTTGAGCCATCTCTTCAGCCCTGTGACAGCCACTCTTAGTTATACTCTTAGTATACTTATTTCCTTTTAAGTAGAAGTTATGTTACCTTGTAGACATTAGGAAATGTATATCTTTTAACTCTTTTTGTTTTGTTATTTCTAGATGTTGTTTGCATCCCTTGTTTCTGATATAGGAAGTTTAGTTAAGCCAGAAGAGTTAATTACATGTTTAACTGTTATTTATGACCATAAGCTTAATTTTATATTCCCGCCTTTCTCCAAAATAAGATGTAGTGAAGTTTATTCTCATTAGCATACAGAACACCAGAATAAATAGAAGATTAGAATGAGAAAGCTTTGAGGCAGACAGATGGGAAAGGACTTGTTTTATGTGAGGAATGAGTTTTAACTGTTAGCAGTTTGTGTTTGACATATGAAAAATGCATTCAAGACTGAGATCTGTACCTTTTTAAAGATTCTTAAATGTACTTTCCCCTTTTAAATTGAAGAAATAGAATTACTGCCAAATAAATAAAAATATTGCAATGAGTATTCAGTGTATTGTCTGAAGTCTTGAGAATGTTCCTACATATTTTTTAGATGAATGACCAGAAGAAGTCTGGAGGTATAGAGGTGAAATCTGAATTGTCTCTAGAAGTTCAACTGCAGGCCGAGCGGGATGCTATAGACAGAAAAGAAAGAGAGGTAAGAAGTTTCTTTTTAAATGAGAAAATGTGGTCTGAATTATTTTACCTCAATTACCTTGAAACATTTGAACAGAAACATTTGAACAGAAAGACATTATTGTCTGAAAGAAATGTTCAGCGTTTCTTAGTTTACTATCTGAGAGACTGACCTTGGCAATAATAAAGTGAACAGATGAGCTATTGAAAGGCATATTTCATATAGAGAGGACTTTGAAGCAGAAAAACATGTAGATGAAAACCAAACAAATGTAGCTGGTATGCACTGAGTGAAGGGGAAAACAGAACCAGGGGTGTGGGATGATGATAAGCTAGTACCTCTCTCTCCTGCTGCCTATATTGTAGGCACTAAGTCACTGCCGCTCTGCTGTGTGAGTTTGTTAGCTTTTGTTGTTGTTCTTATTTAGAATAATTCCCCAAAAGATGGTTGCACTATTTCATAAGTGAAGCTTGTTTTTAAGATAATGGATTGAAGTTAAAGTAACTGGGACTGAGCATGTAGCTCATTGTTAGAGAGCACATGCCCAGCTTGTACAAGCACCTAGGATTTCCAAATATCATGACTAATAATAGTAATAACAACAATAATAATGACAAAAATACCAACAAAAATTACATCCTCCTATTTTTCTGCTCCCGTTATTTGAAGAGAGTCACATCCAGCTAAGAATCGTGATACATCCAATTTTCTCAAAAGGCTGAGATGGGTGGAAGGATAGGGCCAGGAGTTCTGGTTAGACTGAGCAACATAGCAAGGCCCCAGCTTAGAAGAGAAAATTAATTATTGTTACAAAAGCAGATTCAGCTCCCTACTTCATGAACGCAACGTTTAAAACCTTTCCTTCTGAAATACATCTAGTGATGTGGATATGACTTTTAAAAAGTATTTAGGGATACATGCTCTCATGTACCTTGTGTAGAAACAGAGGTCAACCACTGGAATCATTCCTATGGACCTATCCATCACATTTTATTTTTCAAAGATTTATTTTTATTTTTTTTATTATTTTTTATTATTATTGTTTTATTGTTTTTCTTCCTCTTTTTCTCTCTTGTCTTGTTTCTTTCTCTCTTTCTTTTTTCTTTCTTTCCTTGTTTCTTTTTTTCTCCTGTGTTTTTATGAGGATATATATGTGCTTGTGAATCTGTGTCCATACATCAGAGTCCAGAAGAGTTATAACTCCCATGGAACTACAGTTACATGACATTCTGAGTGACCTAACAAGAGTGCTAGGGATCAAGCTATGGTCCTCTATAAGCACGGTATATATTTTTAACCACTGAGACATATCTCCAGAACTCCCACCCATGCTTTTATGTTTTTGAGACAGGGCATCTCTCTGTCATGGAACTCATCAGTTCCATGGACTTTGCTGATCAGTGAGTCCCAGAGATCCTCCCATTTTTCCCTTTCCAGAGCTAAGATTCCAAGCATGTGCTGCCATGATGAGCCCATGATGAGTTCTTCACATGAACTCAGTAGATCTCATAATTGTGCATCAATTGCTTTACCTACTGAGCCTTTTTCTAGACCAAAATTGTTTGAATTATATTTTTGTCTCTGTATACTTTTTCAGGTCCTTAAGTGTATTCTAAATATTTGTTGGACTTAAATAATACACATGTCAATACAGGCTTTAAATGATAACAGAAATAACTTAGACATGAACTAAAATGATGTTCAGAGAACTCATAGAGAAAAGGGCATCTATGCAAATGACTGTGGTTGAAAAGATCCTTTCTAGGATAAGAATCTTTTTCTCATTGGCACCTAATACTGACAGATATTTATCTGGAAAGTTCTTGTTTATTTTAGTCTTTGTATTTCATGAAAGCAAAGAGCATGTCATTTTATGTGTAATCACTTCTCTTTATTGCAAACACTGATATCGAAGGTTTGATCTTACATTATATTAGAATGGCTCCTAAAGTTGTTAGAGAATTATTAGTCTTGGATGCACACGATGTTGGATTGATTTCTGGTACCATAGAATACTAAATGTCCACCTGGCTTTTGTGTGAGTGGTGTCACCTGACCCTCAGCCCTTGATCTTTCACAAAAACATTTATTCACCAAGCCCTTTCCCCAGCCTCCCTTATCTTTATTTTTTAGATGGTGCCTCACTGTGTTGCCTATGCTGAAGCCAAACTCTGTAGCCTTAAGGGACCTTCTTTATTCTGCCTCTACAATAGCTGTAACTACAGGCATAGAGCACCACGACCTTCGATTTTTAGTATTTATAACATAGTGCAGATCTATTGCTACCTTAATACCTTAAGTATTCAATAGATGCCTCCTTTTCTACCCAGAATCAGTAGTCCTCTGGGACTATTAGAAACCATAGATAGCACATGTCAGCCAGCTCTCTTTTTAACAGAGAAGTGTACAGAGCCACTGCTACTGAATGAGTAACAAACAGATACTATTTACTGACAGTGACAGATATCTTGTAGTACCACTCATTGACCTGTAAAAGAAAAACTTCAAATCATTTATCATGAGGAGAGAATGTTTTCTCCGCAAATTAGGCAGGTATTTTTAGATAACTGATATAATATCAGATTAGGAATGACTTTACTCTCAGAGACTAAGTTTGGACTAAAATAGCTTTTTAAAGTTGTTTGTTAGACTACTTGAAATAAAAAATGAATAGAAAAAAATATTTAAAGGTTTTAGGATTTTTTTTAAGCCAGAAAATTATATGTATAGAAATGAATAGGTTTTCTAGCTGGGTGTAGTGGCATATGCTTTTAATTGGAGGGCTTGGAATGCAGAGCAGGTGGACTTCTGTGAGTTCAAGGCCAGCCTGGTTTTTATAGTGAGTTCCAGGATATTCAAAGCTTCATATTAAAACCTTGTCTTGAGGGGAAAAAAGAAAAAGAAAAAAATTTGTTGAGGGAATCAGGGGATGGGGAAGGGGAGAGACTGAAGGCAGACTGGGAGGGATTGGGAGGAGGGAAGGAGGGGCGAGCAGGGGGATACATGGGGAAAAAAAGACTTTTTTTAGTAAATTTTAAAAATTGCCCTCAGTAAATTTTATTTCTTGTATTGCTAACGGGCTTACAGGCAGAAATAATAAATAATAGTTTACTTTACTTTAAGTTTATTGCTAGTAAGGACTGAGGAGTATTTTAAATAGTCTCTCCTGGGGTCTTTATCTAACCTATATGTAAATTGAGTCTTAAGAGAAGTTAATGCTAATACACAGAGCCCATTCTCTGAGATCTACTGATTGTAACACCCTTGTGATACAGTACTGGCAATATATAAGGGATGGATTTGGCATGAAAACTATCCCGTGACATTGGTGCTATATTCCAGTGCTTCTGGGCTCCTGTGTGCATTAGATTGCCCCAGGGAACTGCTGAAGCACAAGCTTTCTGTGTAGCACAAGCAACTACACATCCAGCTCACTTTCAAATGCTGCTGATTCTGATGTTCCCTGGCTCTCCTTGAGCAGCAAAGCTCACAGAGCTAAGACTTCACTTGTGAAATGGCACTTCAAAAGAATGGGTGTGGCATGGAATGTAGGCAGCAAGATTGAATATAAATAACTGCCTGTGTGTGTTTTATAATACCTTAGTATAAGTTGTAGGAGATAGGATTCGTTGTGGAAGATAAGACTAGACAGACTCATTAGTATATAGCTTTGATAAACATGTGATCACCTCTGTCCTCAGCAATAAACTGATAATTATATGTGCAGAATCACCAAAAATACTTAAGAACCTAGAGAATTAAATACCAATGTTACAGAAAATATGTAACTAGATAGTCTTTACCATTAGTTATTAGAAACAGGGTAAATGATAGTTTAAAATAGAAAACACCCAAAGTCATCCCTTCAACTTCTAAAGGTGGCTTTATCACATAGAAGCTGTGTGACATCAGGACACATTACTCCTCTTGTGATTTTAGAACAGATCAAATGATGTTTTATGTGAATGTATATGTGATGGTGTGTGACTGTATGTGCACATGGAGGGACTCCTGTGAAGGGCAGAGGGCCACCAAAGGTATCACTCATTAGGAGCCATCTACCTCATCTTTTGAGACAGAGTCTTTCACTGGGACCTGTGATTTAACAGTTTATTAGGCTGGTTATCAACAAGCCCCAGGGATAGTCCTGTCTCCACCTCCTTAGTGCTATGATTACAAGGTCATAACACCACACTTGACTTTTTATATAGGGGTGCTGGGGATCAACTCAAGCCTCATATTTGCTCATCTGAACTATCATCCCAGCCTCAAATTTGGCTATTACTGTAAGCATTACACTATTTTCTTGGAATTATTTGGCTGACATTAAAGCCTTGCCTTGTTGGTACTGGGATTCTAGTTCTATGATGCCATGTGTAAGCAACCAATTACTCTTTTTTAGATTATAAGGCATTTAATGACCCAGCTGTCACTGGGCTGTGCTCTTACATTTTAAGCATCTTAAGTTGCTTTTCATATAGCAGTTTTTTGATCATCATTTAAATAGGCATTTGGAAAGACATTCCTTAAGCATCTATTAAGTAGTTATAAAGCAGTAGGTTAAATGGTTGTTACTATCCTCAGAAAACCTGTATAAATATAATCAAAATAATTTAAAAATGTTTTTCTGTAGTTTGAGGCCAGGCATGGTTGCAAGCACTATTATTCCCAATGCTCAGGAAAGCAGAAGCAGGCAGATCTCTCCGAGTTTGAGGTTATCCTAGCCTACATAACAAATTCCAGTATAGCTAGGGCTACATAGAAAAACCTAGTCTTAAAAAACAAAAACAGAAAAATAGAGTTTGAGCATGTTTAGGAATTAAGTAGGTAAACACAGCATAGAAAGGCATTTTTCTTTATTCCTGTTTACATGCTTTAAACATACATTTTTTTTGTAAATTAAATAGA
This sequence comes from Sigmodon hispidus, assembly GCA_004025045.1. Taxonomy (NCBI): domain Eukaryota; kingdom Metazoa; phylum Chordata; class Mammalia; order Rodentia; family Cricetidae; genus Sigmodon; species Sigmodon hispidus. The sequence continues at coordinate 133,517 of PVIH01002202.1, forward strand.
ACTCTTCTCTGTTTGACAATAGCATTTGTATGATCTGGGTTTTGTTGTTGTTTTCCCTCTTGGATCACTTTGGTTCTAAAGATTTCTAACTTAGAAGAGCAATTAGAGCAATTTCGAGAAGAATTGGAAAATAAGAATGATGAGGTTCAGGAGCTCCACATGCAGCTAGAAATACAGAGAAAGGAATCTACTACTCGCCTGCAAGAGCTCCAGCAAGAAAACAATGTTTTCAAGGTAATTAGCTTATAAAAATAGTTCACATTTTTGATACTTGTTTTTGTTTGTGTACAGTAGATGACTTATTTTGTTATTGATACTTGTTCTTTTATAAGTATTTGCCAATGGCAACATTAGTAGGCAAATGAGTTTGCATGAAGCTTCTTTGCTGCTAAACCTAGAATGTTAGTTGAATTCATCATAAAAGAAAATATTTGACATTGTTTCTGAAAATAATTTAAGATTTACTGAAATCTAGTATCTTTTGCACACTATGTTTTTATAAGACTTAAAACTAAAGGGATGTTTTGAAAATGACATGTAATGATCAAATAATCATGACAGTTATTTTTGTCCCTAGGATGAAATGAAAAAATTGGAATTTGTCCTCAAGGAATATAATCCCATATTTACTGACAGTCAGCCCATGTTGTTTGGGAAATTTGCACAAATAATACAAGAAAAGGATGAGAAAATTGACTGGTTAAATGAGCAGTTCATTAAACTCAAGCAGGAACTTAAACTCGCAATAGATAACAAGGTGTGCCCACTTAAAATTATTTTGTCAGAATTTATATGAGTAGCAGTTTTTCACTTTCCTACATTTATTTATTGTGAGGATAAAAGTAGGAGTTTGCACTCATGTATGTGTTCCTTTTTCATGACATAATAGGACATTGAAGAAAAACATGAACTGATAAGAGGTCTAAGGACCCAGAATGAATGTTTGATGATTGATCAAGAACATGTGAAGAAAAATAGAGAGGAAGAAATAGAGAAGCTCAAAGGAGTAATTGAAAGTCTTCATGAGGAGTTGGCCAGTATTAAACAGAAAACAACAGATGTCAGTACCCTTCCCAAAGATGGAGAGAGCCTGAAACATCAGCTGGATAAGGTGATAGCTGAAAAAATGGCTTTAGAACAAAAAGTAGAAACCACCAGTGAGGAAATGGCATACACAAAAAATATTCTTGAAGCCAGTGTTAAAATGGATCAGCTAACAGAGGAATTATGCACCTTGCGAAAAGAACATGAAAACAAAGAAGAACTTGAAACTGTTCCTGAGGAAAATGTTAGCATGACTGTCAGTGAGCTCAGCAGTGACATACTGCAGCCAGATGTCCCTGCCCAGGACTCTTTAAAAAATCAGACTTCCCTTAGATGTCCTAAAGAAAACACCGATGCTTACAGATGTCTAGAAACAAAGTTACTATTACTGGAGAGTTCTGTAAGTACCAAAGACTTAGAACTTACCCAGTGTTATAAACAAATAAAAACCATGCAAGAGCAAGGCCGATCTGAAACAGAAACGCTTCAAAAGAAGATCACAAACCTTCAGAAGTTACTACAGGAGAAAGCTGCTGCTGCTATTGTTAGTCAAGCCCTATTGGAGGCTTTTCAGCAGTATGTGAATTACTACCAAGAGAATCAGACAATTTCTTCAGAACCTGAAAGGACAAATAGACAGAAAGTAACTCATCTGATAGAAAACAGTGTGGATTCAGATGTCTCCACTTTGACTGTGAGAATGGCAGAGTTAGAGAGCCAAGTTGCTGAAATACACTCAACTTTCATATCAGAAAAACAGCAGGTGGAAATTGGAGAGAAGGCTCCTGAAAAAGAGAGTGTGCTAGAACCACAGAAGCCTTTGGAGGAGAAAAGGAAGGAAGATTCTAAAATTTCTGAGGTTAGTTTTCAGTGTGATGTTTTTCACTTAAATGTTCTAGGTAACTTTATCATTGTTCATTAAGTTGGTTGATAATTTACTAATAAATCTGGTGTTTAGTTAACATGAAACAACTTATGTATGATGAGATTTCATGAAAATACTATGTTCCCAAATAATAGGCTTTTGTTCAATTGGATCATGAATTGTTGTTATGAGTTTTGTAGCACTCAGATGTCCAGAAAGTTCCACTCTTGAGACAGTTAGGGTGGTTTACAGACAGAATTCACAAATAAAGTATAGCAGTATGATGAATGGTTATGTCTAAGGCTTTGGGGTAATCTGATTTGTTGTCTGAAGCACAGCTGCTCATGTTGGCCTCATGAGACTTAGGTGTTCATTTACTCCCATGTTACGTTGATCCATACTGTATTTGACAAACTTCTCTAAACTAGAACAAAAGCTATAGAAACAAGTCAAATTTTATTTAACACTGTGTAGTTACTATCATTGGAGTAAAAGTACAAACTGTTCTGTGGTCTTCAAAATCAGTATCTATTTCATTAGTAAAGTTATTCACCGAGACAAGAAAAACAGAAATATTAAATTTAAGCTGTATTCTCTAGTACTTGTATGGGAATTTCTGCCCTAATTTCTCTCTAGTACATTCTTTGTCATCATCCCCTTTAAGAAGTGAAAAATTTCATATTAATATTCTACTAAATTAATGTGGCAGTGTCATTAGCTCATAGAAATTGTATACCTGGTGAGACCGGAAATAATTGTGTTGGAGTTCTGTGTGTTCTCTTAGGTAAATATCTGAAGCCATAGTTATTTTTTTACTATACAAAAGACAATACAAAAAATTTTACTTTCTCAGTTGTTTACAATCTAAAGTAATAGAAATGTGGTGTTCATAAAAAAAACTATATTGCAGAGTATAATAATTTTACATATGTGATTTTCCGTACAAGCACTTGTAACTACTTTGTGTACTAAATATTTAAATGGTAATAAGACTTTCCACTTTTAACATCTAAGAAACAGGTTAGCCAAGTCTGTCACTCTGAAAAACATAAATTTGAAACTTTTGGGTGACAATAAACTATTCTAATGTATATACACGCACACACTAACGGCATGATTTACCTTCATTCTTAGAAAATTGCTCTTTATTATCTTCTTATAAAGTGATGTTTCTGAAAAACATCCTTGTTGATTTTATAAACACTGGCCATTTAGCCCTCCATAGGGAGTCATCTTTAGAAATTACAGGTTAGTAGTACTTTGGACAGTGACTCTTCCTGATGATTTCTGAATGGTGTTCTCTTTCCAGACAAATGCTGAACTAATTTTTGCCAGTGGAGACTGTGGATTTTTGGATGAACTTGAAGCATTTGGAGATCAGTTGATGTCCCATAAAGAACTAGCTAGTTATAAAGAAAGGGCAGAAAAGTCTGAAGACCTTTTGGTAAGATCAGCAACATAGCTTCTAATTCACTGATTTCTACCTATCCTCATTTCCTCTCAATGTATTCACTAGATCTATGCCTTAAGCATTACTGGCAAGGAAAGCCTTTTTTTGGATTTAGAGAAAAATTGCATTGTTATATTTTTTTACCAGTGCCTCCTTGTTTTGTTGTCTTGGGAATACTGGTTGAGAGAATGTTTTTAATCTGTATTCTGTACTGGAAGAGAAAGGTGTATGTTAAACAGGACCAAAGATCCCACAAAAACAAAAATTGATAATACAACTTCAATTCATAATCTGACCATAGTGTGACAACAGTGTTCAGAAACTGTGAGGCCTTTGGCAATTTTCTTGTTCTGATAAAACTGAGTGTTGAAAAATAAACTGTGCTCTCCCTGTGTCCATCCTAAGTTCTACATCTGATGTACACAAAACTTCATAGATTTCTTTAAAAGAACAAAAAATAACATTACTTCAGAGAGCTGCAGGCAAATTTAAGGATCAGCTCACGAAAGCTGAAGAGAAACTATTGCACTTCCTAGAAAATGAAGACTGGAGAAGAAGAAATGAAGGAAGTTGTCGTACAGAGCCAGTTCCTATAGATGGCATTCTGGATGAGAGACAGTGAGGTTAGCAGCGGTAATAGCTGCCACAGATCCTTATTAGAATTCCACTAGTTCAGATTTACTTACGAGGTGAATGTTTTTCAGAGGAAGTTACAGAGATCATGAGTCAGTTTACTGAGAAAATTGAACAAACTCAGGAGATGCATGCCACAGAAATTTTAAATTTGGAATCCAGGCATATTTTTGCAGGCTGAAACTTTAAAGAGAGAACAGTATGATTCAATCTATTTACTGACTGATGAATGTAATTCTTTAGAGAAAATTACCCAGAATTTAAAATCTAAACAAGTTCCTGATTTTCATAGACTGTTTTTAAATGTCCTGTTATTTTCTTCTCAATATTGTAAGTGCTTAAGAGAACTTAAGAGAAAAATTTCAAAAGGATCTGAGAAATAATACCTCTTTTCATGACATAATCACAACTTGGCATCTTTTTGTTATATAGTTAGGTAATGAAGTTCCTGTGTGTTTTTGGAGCCGACTGAATTTGCAACACATGAGTGATCTTTTCTAAAGGAACATTTATGAGGAGGAAAATTACAGATTTGTTATTTGTGTATTGTGACAGTGTGAGAGAATAAATTGATGCCTTTGTTTCTCCCTTAACCATAACAGAAAATGGATGAATGATTTATTGGGTCTGTTGTTTATTAAATACATTTTAAAGGCATGTATTATTTATTTATTACATTTTATTATTATTAATTTAATATTATTATTTATATTTATTATTTTTTTAATTTAGGCATCATCCATTCCTGGACTGACATATTCTAATATTCACCAAACTAATGAAATATGTTCAAGTGGTAAGTTGCATAATTCTAGAATATTTAAACAAATGGAATAGTATTTGTTTAAAAAGTGGTTTTTTGCATGTGCATGCACATGTGTAATTACAGTTGGTTGTTTTCTTAATTTTAGATTCTGAATCAGACTTGGGCCAAGGGTTTGACACAGCATCAGAAGGTCGAGAAGATGGTGGAACTGGCCTAGTTCCAAATGTAGTAAAGGTACTGGAGGCAATAATGTGTCACCTCTACACTGTACAGGGTAGTCTGTTGGAAATTACTTAGGAAGGTCCTCTACAAAGAAAGAGTTGCAGCTAAATGTATTTTTGAAGTCTATTTTACTTTGTTTCTTAAGTTTCATAGATATTAAAGTAGAATGTTGTGGAAATGATTTTTCTGTAATGCCTCTTGTAGCTTGCCTTTTGTCATATTTTTTCTAACAATGTGATCAAGTCAGTTGGATGCTTTGAGATCCTTTAAAGCTATGCACTATGTACTCAGCTTGTCTGGCTTACTTTTAAGACAAACAACATAATCAACATTACTATACCATAGACTTTCCATGTAATCAACTTTTCTGAGCTAAGCTGAACATGGAATTTTACTCTCCAGCTGTGTTTCCTATGTCTCCTTTGTAAGCCCTCAATGACACTGGCTTAGTGTGTGTATGTGTAAGGTATGGTCATGAAGTCTACAGTCCCTCCTGGATGCAAGGATGTTGAAAACATTAAATGACCCCCAAAAATAACTTGTGAGCTTAAGACAATGAATTTATTTGTGGGTTTACTTGATCTTCTGAGTCCTTGAAGTCAGAAAATGAACCTCTTTCCACCTAATAGATTTAATACAAAATTTCTTCTTCCTTTCTGTACCACACTTGATGTACTATTCAGCAAGTAGAGAGGATGGTCTTTGTTAGAGGAAATTGGCTCACTCCTAGTTTCATGACACAAATACTTATTCTCTCTTATGTAGCAGTGTCACACATGCATACACTATATATACATACATGTATATATGTGTGTGTATATATACTTAAAATTATGTGTATGACAATATATCAAACCCAATTTTATTTCCCTTGTTTTTGTTTCCTAAGATCATGAAAGCAGTCTTGAGATCCAAGTTATGCAAGTTATTTCCCACATTATTTCTTTTGGTCAAATCAATGACTAATCACAAAGTCTAGAATGAGAATGTTAGCCAAATAGAAGAAGAAACTTAAAAGAGCAAGTTATAAAAACAGTTTGTGAGGATTCACACCACACTCTGCAGCAAGCAGACATCTGGAGATGTTAGCATCCAGTTTCTTTTTCTTTTTTTCTTTTTTCTTCTTTATTTTGTATTTAACAACAACAACAAAAAAAAAAAAACAGTAAAATGAATTTAAAATGAGGAAAAGTTAACAATAACTATAAAGAGGATAAGAATCATAAGCATGACTTATCAAGGGTGGTAATACAAATAAGATTGCTACACATATATTTACTTTGTGTTCAGCTTTCCCTCTGAATTTTTTTTCCATCCCTGTATATCCTTATTCAAGGTCCCTTCCCCCTCCCACCGCATCAGGTCATTTTTTCTTCTCTGCAACTCCCCATCCCCTCCCTGGGCAGGGAGCAGACAGTCCTATAGTCCCACTGACCCAATAATGCTTGGATCAGTCTCCACTCCTGGCCAAATCCAGTTTTGTCTCCCGTCCCTCAAGAGTGAGTCAGGTGTTCCTATAGTTGGAGTGGGATCCTAAGGGTCAGTCCAGTGTGTCTCTGATCCCAGTTTCTTATCTACAGTGGCCTTTCTACATCAGTTGTGACTGACGCAACTTCTTGTTTGACTTTGAATGTCTTATTTTTCAGTCTGAAATCTTAGTTTTGTCTTTGTTACTTTATTTTTTAGGGATTATTGAGAGCTGTCCATACTGAGGGTATACAGATGCTTTCTATGGCACACTCCCCTGATGATGATGGAGAGGACCAGCTTGAACAGCAAATTTCAGAATTTTGGCTAGAAGAGAGAAAAGCTTACCTCTCTACTATTTCATCTCTTAAAAATTTAATTTTCAAAATGCAATTGCAAAGACAGACTGAGGTATTTAAAATGTATTTTTTTCTAGATAGTTTTACTTAGGTTTAATGACAATCATACATTGTATAGAGTAAATTATCTTCTTAATGTTTTCCATGTGAGTTATGTTGTATCTTTTCAAATCCAAAAATATTCTCTTCAGCTTTTGAAAATATATTTTGGTTAATAGACTCTTATTTCTGGATTATATTTAAAGCATGCTTATTTAAAACCTAACTTTTCATATTTTACACTGTGCAGGTGTATGACCAGTCTCAGTCTCATGAGAGCCTCTCTGATTGGCGAGGGGAACTTCTGCTTGCCCTTCGGGATGTACTCTTGAAGGAACACAACACATTACTAGCCACATTCCGAACAGTGCTGACCTCTCTCTACACTAGAGATATTGATGGATTATTAAACTGTTTGGAACAGAAGATACAGGAGCAGGTATCAAAACAAAACTGTTTTAAAAAGTAGTTTTTGAACAGTAAGTAAAAGGTGGGTTATTGGTTTGTTTTAGGGTCCTGAAGGTTGCCTGTAATAATAAGTTTCTGACCTAGCCCCAAGGTTAGGACCCACTTGCAGACCCACTTGCAGCCCCGCTGCCACTTAGCCTCAAATAATCACAAAGAAGCTAACATTAATTTCATGATGATTAAGTTATGACTCAGGCATATATCTTACTCTTATTTTTTTTTTAATGAAAAAAAAGGTCTTTTTTTTTTTTTTTGTGACCATGTATCACCCTGTTCAAGTTCGATTCCCCCTCCCACCCCTCCCAGTCACACATTCTTCACTCCATCAGTTTATCTCCTCCTCAGCAAGGGCAGGAGGTCCCAAGGACACAAGGAGGCTTAGTTCAGCATCCTCACCCCAATATCAAGACTGGGTCTGGAAGCAATGGGTTCCAAGGTGCTGGTCCAAGGTGTTTCAGATTCCAAGCTGTTCAGTGGTTGTGGATTGCAACGTGGACATGCTTAGCCTTTTTTTGTTTAAAGTCCACCAATGAGTGAGTACATGCCATGTTTATCTTTCTGAGTTTGTGAGACCTCACTCAAGTGGATATTCCCCAAATCCATCCATTTGCCTGCAAATTTTAGAATATCATTTTTTCTCTCTGTTGAGTAGTACTCCATTGTGTAAATGTACCATAGTATGTTAATCCATTCTTCAGTTGAGGGGCATCTAGGTTGTTTCCAGGTTTTTGCTATTATGAATAATGTTGCTGTGAGCATAGTTGAGCCAATGCCTTTGGAGTATGAATGTGCATCTTTAGGGTATATGGTTGGGTCTTTGGGGAGATTGATTCCCAGTTTTCTGAGAAATCACCATACTGCATTCCAGAGTGGATAAACCAGCTTATACTCCCACCAACAATGGAGGAGTGTTCCCCTTGCTCTGCACCCTCTGCAGCATAGGCTGTCATCTGTGTCTTTTATCTTAGCCAATCTGACAGGTGACAGGTGGTATCTCAAAGTTGTTTTGATTTGCATTTCTCTGATGGCTAAAGATGATGAGTACTTTTTCAGGTGCCTTTCAGACATTTGTAATTCTTCTGCTGAGAATTCCCTTTTTAGTTCTGAACCCCATTTTTTGATTGGGTTGTTTAAGGTTTGGGGCTCTAGATTCTTGAGTTTTTATATATCTTAGAGATCAATCCTCTAGCACTTGTAGGGTTGGTGAAAATCTTTTCCCATTCTGTAGGCTGTTGTTTAGTCCTATTGACAGTGTTCTTGGCTTTACAGAAGCTTCTCAGTTTCAGGAGGTCCCACCTATTGCTTGTTGATCTTAGTGTCTGTGCCACTGGTGTTATATTTAGGAAGTGGTCGCCTGTGCCAATTCGTAGAAGTGTATTTCCCACTTTCTTTTCTATGAAGTTCACAGTGACGGGGTTTATGTTGATGTCTTTGATCCACTTGGATTTGTGTTTTGTGCATGGTGACAGATTTGGATCTATTTGCATTTTTCTGTACACTACCATCCATCTATGCCAACACCATTTGTTAAATATACTACCTTTTCCCATTGAATATTTTGGGCCTCTTAGTTAGAGATCAGGTGTTCATAGATTTTTGGTTTAATGTCTGGATCCTCAGTTTTGTTCCATTGATCCACAAGTCTGTTTTTATGCCAGTACCAGACTGGTTTTATTACTGTAGCTCTATAGTATATCTTGAAGTCAGGGATGGTGATACCTCCTGAGGCTCTTTTGTTGAGTAAAATTGTTTTGGCAATCCTGGCTTTCCTGTTATTCCAAATAAAGTTGAGTATTGTTCTTTCAAGATCTGAAAAATATTGTGTTGGGATTTTGATGGGACGTGCATTGAATCTGTAGATTGCCTTTGGTAGAATTGCCATTTTTACTATATTGATCCTACCTATCTAGGAACATGGGAGAGCTTTCCATTTTCTGATATCCTCTTCAATTTCTTTCTTCAGTAATTTAAAATTCTTGTCAAATAGATCTGTTACTTCTTTGGTTATAGTTACTCCAAGGTATTTAATACTATTTGCAGCTATTATAAAGGGTGATGTTTGCCTTATTTCTTTTTCAGCACTTTTATCTTTAGTGTATAGGACGACTACTGATTTCTTTGAGTTAATCTTATATGGTACTACATTGCTGAAGGTGTTTATCATTTGTAAAAGTTTTTTGGTAGAATTTTGTGGGTCACTTATGTATACAATCATATCATCTGCAAATAAGGATAGTTTCACTTCTTCTTTTCCAATGTGTCCCCTTAATCTCCTTTTGTTCTCTTATTGCTTTAGCTAAAACTTTGAGAACTATATTGAATAGAAAAGGGGAGAGAGGACATCCTTCTCTAGTTTTTTATTTTAGTGGGATTGCTTTGAGTTTTTCTCCATTAAGTTTGATGCTGACTGTCGGCTTCTTGTAAATCGCCTTTATTATATTGAGATATTGTCCCTGTTATCCTGATCCCTCCAGATCTTTTATCATAACGGACTGTTGGATTTTGTCAAAGGCTTTTTCAGCATCTGAGAATATGATCATGTGGTTTTTTTTCTTCAGTTTGTTTATATGATGGATGACATTTATACTTTTCCCTGTGTTGTGTCATTCCTGCATTTCTGGGATGAATCCTACTTGATCATGGTGGATAATACTTTTTATATGTTGTTGTATACAGTTTGCCAGAAGTTTGTTGAGAATTTAAAAGCATCTGTATTCATGAGGGAAATTGGTCTGTAATTCTCTTTCTTGTGTCTTTGAGTGGCTTGGGTATTAGGGTAATTGTGCCCTCATAAAAAGAGATTGGCAACATTCCTTCCGTTTCTATTGTGTGAAACAGTTTAAAAAGTTTTGGTAATAGCTCATCTTTGAATGTGTGATAGAACTCTGCAGTGAAACCATCTGGACCTAGGTTTTTTTTACTTGGGAGGCTTTTAATGACAACTTCAATTTCCTTTAGGGTTATAGGTCTGTTTAGGTAATTAAACAGGTCTTCATTTAATTTTGATAAATGGTACCTGTCCAGAAAGCTGTCCATTTCTTCTAGGTTTTCCATTTTTGTGGAATAGAGATTTTCAAAGTATGACCTGATAGTTCCCTGGATTTCCTGGGGGTTTATTGTTATCACCCCTTTTCATTTCTGATTTTGTTGACTTGGATGCTCTGCTTTTTGGTTAATTTGGATAAGGCTTTATCTACCTTGTTGACTTTCTCAAAAAATCAGCTCTTTGATTCATCGCTTCTTTGTAATGTTCTTTTAGTTTCAGTTGTATTGATTTCAGCTCTAAGTTTGAATTTTTCCTACAGTCTACTCCTTCTAGGTGAGTTTGCTTCTAATTGTTCTAAGGCTTTCAGCTGTGCTGATAGTTCTCTAGTGTGGGATTTCTCGAGGTTTTTCATATAGGTATCTTGTGCTGTGAATTTTCCTCTTAAGACTGCTTTCATTGTGTCCCACATGTTTGTGTAAGTTGTGGATTCATTTTTGTTAAATTCTAGGAAGTCTTTGATTTCTTTCTTAATTTCTTTCTGGATCCAGAGGTAGTTCAGTTGAGTGGTGTTTAGTTTTCATGAGATGGTAGATTTTCTGTGATTTTTGATGTTGTTGAACTCTAACTTTAGGCCATCGTGGTCTGCTATGATATAAGGGATTATTTCCATTTTTTTGTATCTGTTGATATTTGCTTTATGACTAATTATGTGGTCAGTTTTAGAGAAAGTTCCATGTGGTGCTGAGAAATATATATTTTCCTTTGCATTTGGGTGGAAGTTTCTGTAAATATCTATTAAATCCATTTGTATCATAACCTCTCTTAGGCTCCTTCTTTCTCTGTTGAGTCTCTGTCTGTTTGGCCTATCCAAGGGTGAAAGTGGGGTATTGAAGTCTCTCACTATTAGAGTTTGAGAACTGATGTGGCATTTGAGCTTTAGTACTCTTTCTTTTACATAGATAGGTGCCCTTATAATAGGGGCATAAATATTCAGGGTTGAAATCTCCTCTTGAAGAATTTTTCCTGTGATGAATAAGCAATGTGCATCCTAGTCTTTTTCAATTGATTTTAGTTTGAAGTCTACTTTGTTCGATATTAGGATGGCAACCCCAACTTGTTTCTTAGGGCCATTTGGTTGGAAAATCTTTTCCTAACTCTTTATTCTGAGCCTGTGTCTGTCTTTAAGGTTGAGGTGTGTTTCTGGTATGCAGCAGAAGGATGGCTTCTGTTTTTGTATCCATTATGTTAGTGTGTGTCTTTTTATAGGTGAATTGGGTCCATTGATAATAAGGGATATTAGTGACCACTGATTGATATTTCCTGCTATTTTTGCTGGTAGCTTGTATGTAATTCCTTTCTCTGGGTTTTTCTTCTGTGGGGTTATTGATTGTTTATGGTTTCATGGGAGTATCTGGGATCCTTAGGTTGGAGTTTTCCCTCTAATGCTTTCTGGAGGGCTGGATTGGTAGATAGGTACTGTTTAAATCTGACTTTGTCATGAAACATCTTGTTTACTCCATCTGTGGTGATTGATAATTTTGCTAGGTACAGTAGTCTAGGTTGGCAGCCTTGCTCTTTTAGTATCTGTATAACTTCTGCCCAAGACCTTCTTGATTTCATTGTTTCCATTGAATAGTCAGGTGTTATTCTGATGTGTCTGCCTTCATAGAGAAGTTGCCCCTTTTCTTTTGCAGTTTTTAAAATTTTTTCTTTGTTCTGTATGTTTTGTGGGTCAAATCTATTTGGTGTTCCATAAGCTTCTTGTATCTTTATAGGCATCTCCTTGTTTAAGTCGGGAAAGTTTACTTCTATCATTTTATTGAATACATTATCTGTGCTTTTGAGCTGGAATTCTCCTTCTATTCCTATTATTCTCAGGATAGGTCTTTTCATGGTGTCCCAAATCTTCTGAACGTTTTATATTATGGCTTTTTGGTTTTAGTGTTTTCTTTGACATATCTATTTCCGCTATTGAGCATTCCACTCCAGAGATTCTCTCTTCTACCTCTTGGATTCTGTTGGTTGTGCTTGTGTCTGTAGTTCCAGCTGTTTTCTTCAGGATTTCTAATCCACCTTTGCCTCATTTTGTGCCTTTTTAGTTGCTTCTATTTCAGTTTTTAGTTCCTGGAATGTTTCTTTCATTTTTTGGTTTTCCTTTTCTTTGTTTTATTTCCAGGAGATGTTCATTTCTTCCAATTTTTTCCTTGTATTTTCTTCTATCTTTAAGGAAATTTTTCATATCCTCTTTGAAGGCTTCATAGAGGTGTTTTTGCTGGTGTTTCCTGCTGATCCCTCTTCATTGCTCTGTTCAGGTCTTGTAGTTGTAGAACCATTGGTTTCTTCTGGTGTTGCCTTGTTGTTCTTTATATTGCCATATATATTCTTGCAGTGGTGTCTGTCTATGGCCTCATTAGTCCACAGTTAGTCAGCTCTTAGTCAGTTGTGGCTAGAGGGCTTGTGTGTCTCCTGTGTGCTGTGAGCAAGGGGTCTGTTCATCTTTGTCTCTGCTCTGGACTGGGGGACTGTGTTTCCAAGGCCCTCAGTTCTTGTCTGATGAAGCAGTTCACTCTTGTGACAGGGCGCAGCTGGGCAGGCCCTAGGGCCCTTTTTTGACTCTGCTCTGGGTGGGGAAGAGCATGTCTTATCTCTTAAACCAACCCTTGATTCTTATCTTGTTTAGCAAAGTGGCCTGATACTTTTTCTCAGAGCAGCATTTTAACTTCTTTCCTCTGCCTCTGCTGGTGTGACTCTCCTAATGTCTCTTCCTGATGCTTCTTCTTCCCAGAGTTTTCTTAGTCTGTTAGCCCTACCCACACTATCTGTCTGCTTTCTGGCCAATCAGCTTTTTATTAAAGGAGTAAGAGTGACAAATATTTACAGTGTGCCAGAACATAGTCCCACTACAGTTGCCATCTAATGGGAACCACTAAGAATTTATAGAGAAAACTATTACCTTAGATGTTTAACATTTGTTAGAAAGAAAAAAACTGAAAATTATTCAGCTAATTGCCAAACTTAGGAAGTTAAAAAAATGAGAGACAAAATAAACCCAAAGAAAACAAAAGAATGATATGCCATGCTCTGTCACTAGAGAAAATCAGGAGTTAATTTCCTACATTGTGGTCTCAGCTTCATTGGCTAGTTAAGGTGTGATCTTGTTTTCCACCTGTGTATTCATTAGTTTTCCGTCTCTAGACAGATATAATGAAATTTACACAAGGAAAGTATCAAACCCAGATTCAGAGAATTTGATCCATACTCCTTTTCTCCGTATAAAGGTTTCATGTCACAGTTCTAGAAGCAAGTGGCAGAGGCTGCTCACTTCATGACAGACAAAATAGAAAGTGGAAGTAGCTATGAACCAAGTATAACTTACAATGACATGTCCAAGGGACCTATTTCCTGCAGTGTGGCCCCCACACTTAAAATTTCAAGAACTTTCCCAGACAGGGTCTTCTCTGTTAGGGGACCAAGTGTTCAACACATGAACTTGTGAGAAATATTTTACATTCAAACCAGAACATCAGTTATATTTAAAGTTACATTGTTATCTAAATATTACTGCTTTGTTACTGTTAAACATAGTCTAGAATGGTGTAACATAAATACCAAATCACATACAAATACCATACACCATAGAATTTTAAAAATAATTATAAAATATTATAATTCTCTGTGATTGCTTTTTAAAGCCCCAGGATTTTTTTTTTTTGCATCATTAAACAAATATAAACACAAATATAAACACAAATATAAACACAATATAATATAAACCCAAACATAAACACAAATAACCCATCTTATGCTAATATTCCAAAATATAAACTAATCCATACCTTAGACAAGGCCTGGGATTTACATAAAATTAACAGTGACTGAGGTATGTCTATTTTAAGATACATGTTATTCTGTGAATTATAAAACCCAGTAACAGTAAGATTCCTGTATATCCTTATTCAAGGTCCCTTCCCCCTCCCACCACATCAGGTCATTTTTTTCTTCTCCGCAACTCGCCATCCCCTCCCTGGGCAGGGAGCAGACAGTCCTATGGTCTCACTGACCCAATAATGCTTGGATCAGTCTCCACTCCCAGGATTATTTTTAAAAAGATGTCAAATTCATTTAAGAGGGCTGAGCAGTGGTGGCACATGAACAGACCTTCACAGATTTGGGTTTTGTTTTTGTTTTTTGACAGAAATAATAATGGTGAAAAATTTTAAGGAAAAAAAATTTATCACATGGGCTCCATTCTTTCTCATTCAGACTTCCTAGTTGTTAGTTCAATTATCTCTACATCTCTCTTCTCTTAATGTTTCCTTTTCCTATGTTACAGGGCATTGAATATCAAACAGCTATGGAATTTCTCCAGAAAGCAGACAGGAGGAGTTTGTTAGCTGAAAATCAAGCATTACAGGCTAAAATTAATGGCAGAGAAATGACTGGGAACAAAGAACAAGAAATGGACACATCCAGCCAAGGTCTGTGCATGCCAGGCTCGTGATCCCACAGCCAGCTGAAAGCATTGCTTCATTGCTCTCTGAGGCACCTTCTCTTCATTTCAAAGCATACAGGAGACAATTGATATTATTACTATTAAGATTTTATTGTCAAGTTGATTTTAAACAGCTCTGTTTCATTTAAAATAAACAGGTGGTATGTTGATCTGGTTCAGTTCATAAGGTTTATTTTCTTCATTGTAAAGCTATTTTTTGAGAAAAGTTTTTTAACTCTCTTAAGATATCTACCTAAAGTAAAAGGGAATCCACAATCAAGGTAGCTGTTTATTTTTAATCCTTTGCTTACAAAACTAATAATATTAACATGCATACAGAAAATTATAAAATTCAGATGCACACTATAACAGATATAAAATGGGTATATGGGGAATTACTTACCTGCAAGTGGAACTTGCCCTGTTCCCAAAAGCCCCTCATGCTCCTCTGTAGAAACTAAGGTGCTCATGTTACTGTTTTTTTTTTTTTTTTTTTTTTTTTCTCTATTAGGAGTTCTCCTACTACTTTATTAATTCCTTGAGTGTACATGTTTATAAAGTTTTTTGGTTTTGACCGTTATTTATCTGTGTATATTTGTGTCTTGTTTCTTCACTTTTATATGACATTCTTCCAAGTTTCTGCAGCTATCTCTAACTGTATGTGCAAAGTTTGTGTGTGAACCTTTGGTTGTTTCTGCTGTTAACTGTTGGAGTCAGAACTGATACAGACTCTCCTCTTGAGATTTCTATTTCTTGGAGGCATATTTCCAGCCTCCTAGTAAGGAAGTAAATCACTAGGTCATCGGATGTGTAGCTTCAAATTTATTGGATAATACCAAAATGTTTTCTTTAGTATTTGAGAGATTGTCACATATCCCAGGCTGGCCTCGAGCTTTGTATAGCCAAGAATAATGTTAAGTTCCTTGTCCCATTGTCTTTACCCTTCCAAGTACTGGGGTGACAGGTATGCACTACCATGCCTTACCCAAAATATTTGGCAAAGTAGTCCTATCAGTGTGGCATTCATTAGCAAGGTCTGAGTGCTCTATTGCTTAATATCTTTGCCAACAGCTGGTGTTGTCAGACATGTTGCCAGTCTGCCAGGTATGCTGTGCACATGTATTTTGGTTCCCTTTTCACATGATTGTAGACTAGGTGGGTTTTATTTCTGTGTGTACCAAAGGATTACTTTTCTACTTCTTAGTAGGGACATGTTTTAGTTAAGCTAGTTAAGGAGGAGTGTTTATCATGTCTTGTGAAGACACTTGCTATATCTTTGGTGATTGTGTTTCATATAGTCTTTTTTAAAAATAAAGTTAGCACAGGTTTGAAGTCACCACGTAGGTTCTCATTTGTAATTAAAAAGCTGAGTCAGAGCTGTGTATGGTGACTCAAGGCAGTAGTCCCAGGATTTGGGAGAGTAAATAAATCTGGACATTTGCTGAAAGTTCCAGTTGAGTTGGCGTAGGTCTACAGAGTAAGACCTTATGTAAAAGAAAAAGACAAAAAGATACTACTCATAATTGGATGATTGTAGTACTTGTCCCTTTGCTTAACTCTTGTAAATATTGCCTATGGCTATCAGAAATTACTGGGAATGGTTGACATTCCACATATACAAATACACAAGTTGGTTGCTTATTTTAAGTCTTGCATCCGCTAATGCATTGTTACATTTTTTCATTTCCTTTCGCATTTAGTTCTGTAGCCTCCTCCAACCCCAGCAAGCACTCTAAGAAAAATAAACATTCATATAAATTACCAGTTTGAGAGACTGGGAGCAGTTGATGGTTTCTTTGTAATCATCTCCTGAATATGGATGAGTTCTTAGGAGCAAAATACCTACCAATCACACATGAGATTGTGGACTATCTTCTAACACCTGTCTCATTCATTCCCTGTAGAATTTCTGGACTGCAGTATGGAGAAGTCTAGTGTATGTAAGATACAGGATCAACCCCATGGAATGAAAGACACAGTAGCTGAGCTACAGGAACAGCTCCTTTCAAAAACAGTGACTATTTCAGAATTAAAAAGTGAACTCTCACAGACAAAACTAGAGCTGGAAACTATCCTGAAGACCCAGCGTAATCAGCTGAAGGAATTAGAAGTATACAGGTATGCTGTGCAGCCTTAGGACGAGGATCAGAGGAGGGGTTGGAGTGGCTTGTCAATAGGTGTCCTGTACATAGCACACAGGGAGCAGCAGGCATGGTGCTGAAAGGCAGAAGAATGGGTAGAGTAAGAAAACTGAGTTTGTTCCCCAAATTTAAATGCAGTCATTTTGTTCTTCCCTCTGCTATGAATTCTGTTCTAGTCAACAATTAATAGATAGGATTTTGTCCTCTATCTTACCACTTTAAGTGATACTTGATGTTGTGCTTCAGTTGTCTAGTATCTTCCAAATATTTGAATTGATACTTTATGGGAAAAGGGTATATTGCTGATGTAAATGCTAAGGTGTTCTGCTTGCCAGAGGCATGCTGCAAGTACACACACTTTTATTTTGGATATTGATTACATACACATAAAGTCACATGATTTCTATGTGCAGTAAAAGACAAAACATGTTAATATTATCTTTCTGGCAGTAAATGGAGTTATTAGTTACAATAGTAAATAAATCGCACTAATAGAAGTAGAATTTCATTTAAAATGAACCACAGGAGCCTCAACTTGACACACTGGTTTATAATATACCTCAGTATTGAAATGCAAGCTCCTCTTTATGATGTTCCCGTTCACCAATGTGATGTTGTGTTAATGTCTTTCCTCATTTAGACTGGAGCTGAAAGATAAGACAGACAAAGTACATTTGCTTACTGATACATTAGCAGTGGAACAGAAGAAATCCCAAGACCTTCAGTGTGCTTTGGAAACAGAGAAAGCCAAAGCAGGCCACCAAGAAGAACGGGATAAAGAACTCAAGGTATTATCTTTATGTATCTTGAAGAATTCTAACTTACAAAGCTTCTCCATTCAGTTGTCAGCCTTCCCTTCTTTGAAAGGTGTAAATTTTTCACTCTGTGTTGAATACTGTACAAAATTATCCAGGCCATAGTTGAGGAAAAGTTAATGTTGTCACACTGTGTTTTGTGTTTCCTCTTCTAAAGTTATTCCCACCAGGGATTGCAAGGCCCTTCCCCAGCAGCTGCATGCTATGCAATACCCACATCTCCTGTGTGCCTTCATCTCTGCGCTGTCACTTGGGAGCCTTCCAGAGGCTTTCCTTTTGTCTTTGCTTGCTCTTCATTGGTATAGCTACTCCTCCTTCCCTGTTGTGTTGATTAATACACACTGTGTTCGGGTACTTTTTAAATAACCTGACATTCAGTATTTCTGGATTTGACCTGTTCTCTGTACTATTTATTGCTCCTTTGCTTGCCCACCCCACACCCCTGCCTACAGAAAGCCACAAGATTCATGGAGATGTAGACATGTGCTGGGTTCCTCCAGTTAGTCATTCTTGACTTCTACCTTGTTTTATGTTGTTGTTGTTTTGTTTTGTTTTATTTTTGTTGTTGTTATTGTTTTTTCTACATTATTCTGACTTGAACTCAGGGCCTTTACCAGGCTAAGCAAGCACTGTCCACCCAAGTTAACCTCCCGCTCCTTTTTCTTACATTTTCATCCTGAGACAAGTCCTCACCAACTTGCTTAGGCTCCTGCTTCTCCTTTCTGAACTTCCAGAGTAGCTGAGATTTCAGGCTTCTGCCACCAAGCCCACAGTTCCTTGTTTTATTTTTGTCTGTTTTTTTTTTTTAAGATTTATTCATTTTTATTTTAGTATGTGAATGTTTAGTCTGCATGTATACCTGTGCAATTAATTGAGGAGGCAGGATGATGGCATTAGATCCACTGAAATTTACAGCCAGTTGTCAGCTATCATGTCACTTCTGGGAATTGAACCCAGGTCCTCTGGAAGAACAGCCAGTACTTTTAAACACTGAACCATCTCTTCAGCCAACCCATCAAACTTTATAGTAATTATGTGCATGGAGAAAAGTTTACTCACTTAACATCAGAAAACAGTTGCAGCTATCTCAAATGCTCTGTGGACATCTGGCCATTGTGCATTAGGGTTTTTCTTTTTGAAAACTACTGGGACAGTATAGATTAGTTTCTATCACATGCTACCAGGAATCCACATTGCACAAGACAGAATTCTCATAACTATGCGATCAAATCTTGCTATTTTTGTGTGCTTCCTTTCTAACCTCTATGTTTTAATTAGTCTTTTAAGTAATACATTTTACTGTAACATTTCATACATGTGTCATTCTTTGTTGTCCCGACCTCATTGCCTTCTCATGCCTCTGGCTGTCCCCTAGTTGTTCTTTTTTCCACCAGAGTCCTCTTCATGGTTTTGTTGGTTGATTGGTTCATTGGCTTTTTGTTTTTTTTTTTTTTTTTTTTTTTTTTTTTTTTTTTTTTTTTTTTTTTTTTTTTTTTTTTTTTTTGTTTTTGTTTTTGTTTTTGTTTTTGAGTCAGACAGTTGTGGCTGTCCTAGAACTCACATTGAGGACCAGGCTGGCCTTGAACTCACAGAGTTCCTCCTGCTTCTGCCTTCTGAGTACTGTGTTGCTGCCACACGACTGCTCAGCAACCTCTTTGGGTTTTTATTCCCATGACCTTTCTTCTCTCTATAAATGACTCTCTCCCCTGTGCCTAATATTCTTCTTTGCTTATCATGCACTGAAGAACAGGTATGTGCTTGTGCCTTCATATATAAGTCTGTAAATTTTTAAAAATATGTTTTATTAATATATTGAAAGGGTAGCAGAAGAACATACATATTTTAAAGATTGTCATTTGGAGAAATGTACTCTATTTTATATTTAGCCAGAGAAGGTTATGTTTATATCCTTGACACAAGCAAACCATTTGGTTGTCTGTATAATTCCCACTTTCTACTGGATAGCATTTCTGTATTCAGTTCCCAAATGCTTCCATGTTGTTGTTAGCAAAGTCATGGGCATATACTTTAGCAGTATTTTTAATACTAACATGTTATTCTTAAATTACATTTTCACTTTAAGGATCTTAGAGTTTCTCTAGAAGACCAGAAACAGAGAAATATACACTTAGATGTACTTCTAGGACAACAGAGGCAATTATTCAATGAGTTACAGCAAAAAATAGAGTCACAGAGAATGTTGTACGATGTGCAGCTGTCAGAAGAACAAGCCCAGAACTTAAAGCTTCGGGTTCTTGTGGAGTGTGAAGAAGATAGGAATCAGGAGATGAAGTACTCCTTTGGCAAGGAACAGGAGCTGTCTGCCCAGCTGCAGAGTGGTGGTGATGGCATGCAGCCTCAGCCAGTCTTCCCCACTGAGGAGCTACTTCACGACCTACAGAAACAAGTAGAGGAAAAACAGAAACACAGCATCAGACTTGTAGATGAAATTCAAAACTATAAACTGGATTCCTTGAAAACACAGCATCAGATGGACAGAGACAGGCAGGCTCATGAAAGGACTTTGAAGATGGAAAAAGAAGCTGACACCCTGGGCCAGAGGAAGATGGAGGAGTTGCAGAGCAAAGTGGAAGAGCTTCAGCACCAGCTGCAGGAGAAAAGCCTCCAGGTTTATAATCTGGACCTTGAAGGAAAGAGACTGCAAGGAATTATGCAGGAATTCCAAATGCAAGAGCTAGAGCAGGAGGAAAGACAGAAAAATAGACGACTTATATATCAGAATATTAATGAGGTAAAGTTTTATTTCTTTTAAAATATGTGTAAAGACAGTAGATAGAGGTAGATGGCTCAGTAGGTCATACCTGCAGAGGTGGATTCAGTCTCACACCCCCACCCACAGAGCTGTCCTCTGACCTCCGTATGCACCCTCTGGTATTGGCACATGTGAGACATGCACACACACACACACACACAATCATGCATGCACGCATACTTGCAAGCATGCACACCCACACACAGGCACACATGGTAAGTTATAAGTAATATTTTAATATAACCTTAATATTTTACAATATTTTAAAATTTCAAATTATATGTAAATAGTTATGTTCAGATCATCCCATAAAGAGTTTGTAGAACTTTATTTGAAATATGGATAGTAATTTTGTTCCTTCAAGAAAAAAAATGAAATGCTGCTCATTAGTATTTTCTTTTTCTGTCTAAAATTGCCAGCAAGCTACCTGGAATTTTATTGATGACCGGACTAGAAATTGGGTTCTTCAACAGAAAATGGAAGAAGAGACAAATGATACAAGCTACACAAAATTGATTGAAATGAACGGAGGAAATAGTATCTATAAAAATGATGTGGGTGTTATCAAACAGAAACTTCAGCATGTGGCTCTAAAACTTCACCATGTAGCCCAGAAAGCCTGTAACAGGTTAGACTTGCACCTGGTCTATAGAAATTACTCTCTTGACAGGTCAGGCTAGACTAAGAAAATGTTGGGATTTGGTTTTGTTTTCTTTAGTTCAGTGTCTCACTATGTAGCTCTGCCTGGCCTAGAATGCACTCTATACACCAGACTGGCTTCAAATGTGCTGAGAAATCTTCCTGCCTCTGCCTCCTGGGAGTAAAGGCATACAACCCCACACCCACAACAAAGAAAGGTAATATATGCCTACATTAGATAGTATTCCTTCCCAGAACTTACACATCTGAAAACAGCTAACACCAAGAGCCAGAAAGGGGAAGTATTTAAGAGGGAAAGGACAAATGAAGTGGAGTGCTTTCAGCCACTAGTGTGTTAGTAAAACAGGCAGCAGCCCGAGCCAGTAGGGTGTGTTAGAAGGTGTTATTGTGAGGTCTGTTTTGACTTTGTATTTTTTTTCTTAAAGACTAGAGTTTGAAGTATCTGATAAGGATGCTTTAATTTGGGTTCGAGAAAAAATTGATGGAATTATTTTTCGACTACAGAGATTAACTGGCCAGCCTGATGCTGAGGTAAGTCTCTTTAAAGTTCTTTGTGGAGAGAACAAAAATCAAATAAAAATATGAATTGTTTGAAATTGGTAGACTATTTTATAAGAGTTTAGTTGTATTTGTTTGCTTATTCCCAAAGGAATCTTGTAAATGTGTAAATTTTGTCTTCCTTGGCTCACAGTTGCCTTGTTTAGGTCTGTCATCATAGCATGCAGCAACATTTAGTGTGATTGAGCATCTGCTAGCTCCTTCAGAGCAGTGCTTTTTCCTGAACTTCTGCCCCTCCCTGCATATCCTGCTTTCTAAACCCTCCCCAGCTGTTCTCTTGCCTGGCACCCTCTATGTGTATCCTACTTCCTGACCTCTCCCCAGCTGTTCTGCCTGGCAAATGTCTACTATTGCCAAGCACCAGTTCATGGAATAGGTTTGTGTCAGTATCTGTTGCTTTTACATAAGTTATTCATGCATATGTGTGTCCATATTACCTGTGTCATTTTATTTTTTCAGCACAGCTTAGGACACTTCAGTACCTCTTGTGGCTCTTTAACAGAAACTCTGTTGAAACAAATTTTTGAGCTAACAGGACACATTAACCAACTAACTGAGGAAAAGAAGGACTTACAGAAAATCATCATGAAACTGGAAGAACAGATAAAGTTTTATCAGCAGACAAGAGCCGGTAGAAATGATGTATGTTTATTGTTAAAAGTAATTCAAAACTAAAACTAAAGTTTTTCTCTTTAGTTCTACTTGTACCTGTGGTGTAAAAATACCATGTATGATTCTTACTTATTAGGATGTGTGGAAAATGTTAGATATAATGACAATAATAATCAAAATACCTATTATTGAGGGATGCTTTTTTAGCACACTCTGAGTTGTATACATACAAATTTGCTCTTCTGTGTCCAGCCATGTACATAAGGAAACCAGGTATATTGAATGTGTTGCCACAAAGCAAACCCAATGAAAGAGATGTCCAAATGTAGATATTGGTTATTGTTCTCTTCAGTTACTGAGTACTAGGTTTATGAACAAGTAAAAGATGATGTTAATCTGGGAATAGTGCCACATGCCTTTAATACCAGCAGATTAATCAGAAGGAAAGACAGACAGATCTCTGAATTCAGGGCTAGTCTGGTCTGTATTACCAAATCTCTGACTAGAGAGGTTAGTGTTCCTTCACTAATGAGATGCTGTGTTTGAAAAAAAAAAAAGTTAAATTATACATTCTAGACTAACAACTTACTCTCTGAATTCAAATTTCATTTTAAAGCTACAAAGCAAAAGGCTAGTCTATATATTTACCCTTCTGTTTAAAGATAGAAAAAGCTGTCAAAACAACCGTATGACCAAGTGAATACTTGTTCATGTGGCCACCCTGAGAGTCACACACTCATACCCATGCTAGCTTTTCTCATTCTCAACACTTTGATCCAGACAGCTGTGACTGTCAGTGTGAGTGTCTCTGTAGTTTTGGAAGGCCAAGGCTACATACTCCATGATTAAATTGTGATTTAATTCAGTCTTCTTCTTGAAAATGTATGATAGGCCATGTCGTTTCAGTCCTCTGGGTTTTCACTTGATGGTGGTGCTAACATCGAAGACATCATTGCTTCAGAAAAAGAAGTCTGGAGCAAAGAGAAGTTGACCCTTCAACAGTCACTGAAAAAGGCAGAAGCAAAAGTGTGTGAATTAAAAGCTGAACTTTTACATCAGAATCAGAGCCCTGACTCTGACAATGCTGTATTTAAGGTACACACATTCCTCTTGCTGACCCTATTCACAGACCAAAGAAATATAGTCGCTGCTCACACTGAGTCTCTAAGCATCTCTCTTCAATCTGAGGTGATACAATGTGTACCTGATCACAGATCTGTAGACAAGCATGCTTAGAGCTGCAACACATTCAGCTCTGCTTATTTTTTCTATGAGCACTATGACCTTATTCCCCTGAGTCTCATCTCCTATGGAGACAAACAGTGATATTCTCTTTCAGCTCTCTTTAAGCAAAGCACCTGACTGTCCATGAAAGGGCATCGTGCCCTGTGAGTGGCCTCTCTAATGCTAAGAATGAATGTAATAGTAAAGCTGTCTTGATCAGTTAATGTAAAGTCCAAAATGGAAAGGAAGAATAGTATCTGGAATATTTACTCCAGCTAAGGAGTGGACATACAAGGACAGAAAACATTTACTTATTTAAGATCTAAGTAGATGAGTAACAATAATTTTAAAAAAGAGTAAGAATTTTAAAAATTTACATGGGAATGACAAAATATTTGCAATAAATTTGAGTAGAATGGCTATTCCCCAAATAAACACAAGGCATAACTCTGATTTAGAAGCTGTACTCCAAAGGCTACTTACGTCTCCTCTCAGCTTGGCTGATACAGTAGACAACAGTTTGGCATACAACCTAACACTGGTTTCTCTTTTCATCTAGGTAGTCTTCCTCTGTAGAACAACCTAAATGATTTTTCTAATTACTTTGTTCTTTTTTTCTTTAAATACAGAGACTTTATGGTAAATATTTGAGAGCTGAAAGTTTCCGAAAAGCTCTTGTATTTCAGAAGAAATACTTGCTGCTGCTCCTTGGACAGTTCCAGGAGTGTGAAGATGTCACCATGGTGCTGCTAGCTCGCATGGTAGGATGCACAGACTTCAGAAATCCTGAGACAGTCACCAGAAGCCCAAAGGCATTCACCAGGTTTCGTGCAGCCATTAGGGTTTCTGTTGCTATTACAAGGTAAGGTTGTGAAGAAAATTCATTTGAGTCATAAGCCTTCTAAGAGGATACATATGAAGAAGGCACTGTAGATAGCCCACTTACTTCTTTATAGGTATTCACCCTTCCACCAGGATTTTTCCCTAGAAAGTGTCTTTCCAGGATTAGTAACAGATAACTCCAGTTGAAATTGTCTTTTAAAAATAAATTTAAATAAAACTAGCTTACACACATAGATCATAAAAGGAAAAGATGTTTTTGACAAATTACTGAGGCTGGTATATGTATTTTTTTTGTTGTTGTTGTTGTTGTTGTTGTTGTTAAAATAATTCACTCCACAGGGCCCAGCTGAAGAATGGCTGTTCTAAGACTTCTCAGGTCAAGGGCTAGCCTCTTCCCTTAGAAGGCTAAGCTAGGAATTTGACATCTGTCTGGCATGTGGCTGCAGTGGAGTGAAGACTCCAAATATCTCCTCTCCTGGCCTGCTGGATGCTGGGTCTGGGCTTCTCCCTGGGTCTCTTTCCTTTTGTCTTTCTGTAGCCAGACTTTCCTCAGATACTTCTTCTGGAGGTTTGACTGTTCTTTTCTTTTTTATTTTCCTTTACTTTTCTTTCTACTTTTAATTTCGCGTGTACTGATGTTGTACCTGTGTGTAAGTCTGTGTACTACATGAATGTCTGGAGCCTGTGGAGGCCAGAAGAGGATATCAGATCCCCTGGAACTAGGGTTACAGTCTGTTGTGAGCTGTCATGTGGGAGCCGGGAATCAAATAGGCCCCTCTGAGAAATAGCCAGTGCTTTTAACCAATGAGCCATCGCTCTAGACCTTAATTTTCCTTGGAAAATAAGGTACAAGTTTTTAACTAGAAGCTGTTCAGGACTACTCTTAAGAAACATAGTTCACAGATAAGCAGAAGGAGGTGACAAATGTCAGGAAAGCTCAGCCTCTGTCTGACATGGAGCTCTACACAAGAGCTAAGGGTTACCTTACTGCTGGCTTCTGACCTGTCTGCCTCTTCCAGTCCTCATCACTGGAGCTCCACAGCTCCACTCCTCCTTTATCACTTCTCACTCCCTTCATCACCTTGTATAGAAAAAGCCAGGGGTAAGCACAGTGGGAACCATTAACAAAGACAGCACTGCCTAATGACAGCTTCCTTTTAATGGGTGAGAGTAGAATACTTGGAATGTACAGACAGGAATTTGCCTGTAATGCAGAGAAATGCCAGAAGGTTCCAGGAAGTAAGGCAACAACTGTCAAGTCCTCAGCTCTCCCTTTTAGGGATGTGGTTTGAGATGGGGTCTCACTATGTCACTCTGGCTGTCCTGGAACTTACTCTGTAGTCCAGGCTGTCTTCAAACTCACAGAGATCCGCTTAGCTCTGCCTTCCAATTGCTGGGATTAAAGGTGTGTGCCACAAAGCCTTGCTCATCTCTTCCTTTTTGCCCTGCTGTAGGTTTGTGGTATTTTGACCCTTTTTAAACTACCCTGAAATTGGCATTAAGAAATCAAAACTGGTACTCCAAAAAGTTCCATATCCCAGGGCAGAAATGGGCAGTCAGCAGGGATTGAGAAGATTGTGGCACGCCCTCATCCCTTTTCTAAGCACCACTGCTATTCCTGCCCATGGGGTCTAACACTCCCCATTTTCCTGGCCGCCTCTCACTGCCTGTGGAGATTTGCTCTCTTCCCTCCTCTGCCTGACTCTCCACTTTCGTCCTCTTTTATCTTTTCTCTTCACTTTAGCTATTCATCTCCTTCTGCCCCACTTATGTGGTCATGGTGGAGACATTGAGGTCTTGGGAAGTGAGGCAGGGTCACAGCTCTGCCTTGTACCTGGTAACTTAGCTATAAACCAGAAGAATACCTAAAGTTTAGCTGAGGCAGTCATGTGGTTGTGCTGAAATGTGTTGTGTGTTCATAAATAAATGGCATTATTTTGTGGAAGGTTTATATTTATATTTACATAGCTGTGCTTTGAGATTTTATCTTGGGGATCTCTTTTAGGATGAAGTTTTTGGTTCGGCGGTGGCATAGACTCAAAAGTTCTGGTCCTATTATTGTTAACAGATATGGCTTTGAATTGAGCCCAGGTAAGGTCACAATGTCATAGTTTCTGTGTCCAGACTCTGAAATTGTTATATGTGTAATAGCTGCGAAATGACCAGTTCTAATGCTGATGTTGTTCAAATCCATGAGCAGCTTTGAGTAAGGCTAGGGACTTCATTTTTAAGAATTAGAGACTGATTTATGGAGCACTTAGACTGTACCAAGTCTTGCTTTTCTTCATGGATTCTCCCAGGCCTGTGATAGGCAATTACTGTAGCTTATACTGAGCCATGGAGAAGACATAGCATTTGCCTCAGATTATCCAGTAGGGAAATAGTGGAGCTAGGGCTGGAGAACATTGCTGTTGGTCATGTAGAAGAAAAATTATGTTTTGGAGTTTTTACAGTTTAGCATGTTTCTGAACTTATGCGGTTATATAGTAATGGTAACTTCAAATTCCATCTCTCTACAGCTAGAACTCAGTAGGAAAAATGTTAGGGCTGAAGCAGTTTGAGGCATAAGGAGGCCAAAAGCTGAAGGGCACAAAATGGAGGACATACTGTGCAGGCAATGCCTTGCCATGTCCAGGTGTCCTGACAGTTGAGCCTCAGATAAAAGGAAGTATGTTTGGCCACCTGACAGTATTTTAGGATAACCTTACACTGAGATGAAATCGTTACTATAATGAATTTTGTTGGAACATAATTAGCAAATCTTGATTTCACAGTTTTTGGGTTTGATTTTGTTTGTTTCCAATAAAGGTAGAATAGGGAAATTAAGACTTGGTTACAGTAGTGCTTTTATCCACATTATCTCCCCTCCTCAAAACTGGTGGGTGTGTGTCTGTGTGTGTGTGTGTGTGTGTGTGTGTGTGTGTGTGTGTGTGTGTGTAACTTCGATCTTCTTACAACTAAAGTATGTATTTTTCCAGTGAGCTTATTTTCTTTTAGGCATAATCTTAAGTCATGTTCCAAAAAAAAAGCAGAAAACCCTGAGAAGCTCTTTGGTTTGTATTGTTCTCTTTTAGCAAGAATGGAAACTAACTATAAATCATACATAGTGTCATATAATGTACTTTTAAACTCTTGCTGGTTTTATATCTGGGCTTGATACTTTTATTTTTATGCTGATATATTTTGGATTTTTTAGGTGTTGAAAAGACTGATCAACTTTATCATTCTACTAGTGGACTCGAACTGTATGGAGAGCAAAGACAAATGACATACCATTCAAGATCAGACCTAGAAATCCCTAGGTTTCCCTTACCATTCAACAGGTTCGATTTTACCAGTCAAACCAGGCTGGAGTAAATATAGTAACTGTTCTTATAGCACTTCTGAATGCTTTGCTTATGATAGCTAAACAAACATCTTGATTTATATGTAGATTCTATATCTTTTTTTGTTTTTGTTTGTTTTTTGTTTTTTTGTTTTTTTTTTATTCTGAATAAAGTCACATTTTCTATCCATGTATATCCTTATTCAAGGTAGATTCTGTGTCTTAAGCTTAGATTCAGAGCTATTTTTTAATTTCTAGATTGTTTCTAAAGGCATTGGAAACATATGCTGTTGTTATAAATATATGCTATAGTTAGACATTAGAAAAGTTTTCACCAACATCCATTATAAAAAATTATACATGCATGATTTGTATAATTTGATTTACACATGTCTATCATTCATTGAGCACCTCTGCATGCTTGGTACTGGGCCTTATGACAATGCCATCTGTGAGTTTATTGAAGAGTTACTTTTTTGATAGCCTCCATTTAGAAGTTTAGGAGTATGGATCAAGCAGTGTATAGATCCTGGGAAGAGGCATCCTGGCAACTAAGTTGCATTGTTTCTGGCAAATTGAATTCTTGAACATTCTCTAATCCCTAGGTACCCAGGGGCTGCAGCTGATTTAAATCCTGAGAACCTCACCTATTCTCCACTCCAGCATTACAATCCAGGCAGAACTCTGACAGATTACGTCACCCAGATGGAAGCGCTGCAAAGAAGACTTGGAAGTACTTTACAACCAGGTGCTGGATTTTAACTACTTCTCTGTAGTGGGTGCTAGACCCACCTGTCTTCCTGTAACTCCTCGACATGACAAGCTTCTTTGGGTTAGTCAGATCCTGTAGCTAAATGCATAACTTACCAGGTTGTTCCAGCTTAAACTATGACCAGCAGAGAACTGGCTCTTTATCACTTCCTTGTTCTATAAGAAACCCCTGACAGAATGACTTGTTACTATCTTCATTTGGATTGGACAAAATGCATGAGAAGCACCAGAAGGTCTGCGGAGCTTCACAGAACAACCTGTTCCCCATATGGTAGAAAGCAGCCAGATGTAGAAGGCAGAGCAAATCCTGCCCTGAGCAAGTAATGCAGCCACTGTCCCCATTCCTAATTGTCCTTCCACATGTCATTTAAGCAAGACATCCTTGTAAGATGCTGTAGGCAGCATCTTTTCTCTCCTCAAAAGTTCAGCATCATACATTCCATGAAGGTGGACTTTAGAGGACTGGAGAAATGCTCAGCAGGTAAAGGTACCTGCCTCCAAATTTGAGTACCAGAATTCAATCACTGTGACCCAGGAAGTAGGAAAAATGCAACTTCCACAAGCTGCCCCATGACCTGCACTGAGGAATACCACCTACACACATATACAAATAAAAACGTAATTTTAAAGAGATTTTTAGATAGACTTTGTAATAGTTCTCTTTTATTCTTCAGTATCATACTTAATATAGAAGCAGATTTCATTCATCATGTCATATTCCATTCATCACGGGAGACTTCCTCTGTCTTTATTCACTTCTGGCCCAAATACTGAATCACTTTAGTTTAAGTTATTGTGCCAGCAGAAGTCCACTTTGATGTTTTTGTTTTTTAATTATTTAGTATGTGTATGGGTTTTTGACTCCACGTTTGTCTGTGTACCACACGCATGCCTGGTGTCTGCAGAAGTTTGAAGAGGATGTCAGATCACCTAGTAGGAGTGGAGTAAAAGATGATTGCGGCTGCCATGTAGGTGCTGTGAATCAGATCCAGGTTCAGAGGAGCAGCATGCTCTTCTAAGTCATCTCTACAGGCCCTAATCATTTTTAAGGACTGTCTTTCTGTGATACCATGTACTGTGGACTACAGTTATTTAAAGTTAATTTAGTCCTTTATTCAGGAATTCATTTGCTTAACCCAAGCACCCTTCAGATCAGTCATGAAATGCATTAGCATTTTCTCATTTCCCCTGCTCTATGGCCAGTCATGGTGACTTCTAAATGTAGGCAGCCTCTTAGAACTCAGTTAAAATGATGGGGGCTGAAGAGATGGCTCTGTGCTGATGACACACACTATTGTTCTAGAAGACCTAAAGACTGGTTTTCATCACACAGTGTCAGCTCACAACTCTGATTGTCAGTCTTGGCCACACCTTGACCATTAAAAAAAATATCTCACTGGCACCAACTTTTTGAGATAGTTTTAAACAGATGATCTGTTGTGTGACTAGGTAGCAATCTAATTGTCTTTTTTATGTTACAGGTTCACCTTCATTCCAGTCTCATCCTGGCATGAGGAAATAAGTAACCCTCAATTTCATATTGACATGAAAAACAAGTATTAATTGAATTGTAAATAGATTCCCTTTTATAAATCAATGGCTCTTTTGTGTTTTTCTTTTGTGAATATTCAATGGGACCAACCAATACAAACACATTTATGATTGTATACAAATCCTTGCCAGCACAAAAAGACAGACTGGAGTTTGTGTATATAAGCATTGTCTGTGTGTGTTCATGCACAATAATCCTTAAATTTCATGTATATTTGTGGAATGCTAATTTAAATGATTAAATTATAAATGGTATTTATCAAATGGGGAAAAACTTTTCAAATATTGCTGCTGCTAGATGTGTAGTTTGCAGTGGCCTGTGCTTTTCTTACAAGGCTACATGTTCCTGCCTAATATATTTGCTACTGGTGATGAAGACAGACCACATCACTTGTAGAGACCTATTTTTGTATAATGGTAGAAGTTTTGAATTTTACTGGGGTATTTTATCAAGTACTGAAATAAAAATGACTTCACCATTTTCACCAAACTGTATTTGAACCTTCTTTATTTTTAACTAAGCCACAGCTCAACTCATGATACATCATCTTGTTACTTACCTCTCTAATAAGAAATTAAGATCCAAAAAGTGGGTTTATCTCTCCTTCCATTACTGAACATTTTCATTGTGCCTTTGTATGAACTCTGACAAGCGTTTTCAACTCTTAAATTGGAATGCTCATGATTAGTTCATATTTTATTACAGTTTGTATTCTTGTGTCCAAAGAAGCCTCAGAAATCTACACATAGAAATCAGCTCAAAGAATATTAAATTACATCAATAAGAGTGTAGTAAAATTCAGGAAGCCTCCTGCTAAGCTAGCCAAATTCTAATTGGTAAATTCTCAGAGAATATACATTATACTAACCCAGCAGTGACTAAAATGGCAGTGTTATTGTATCTACCTCTAGAAGACACAATCACAAAGATGTACATTGCTGGGAATTTCTAATTAGTATTATTTTTCTTATTAGCTACTAAGCTTTCTGCAAATAGCAAAGCTATTCTAAAACAACTAGTTGAAAGGGAAAGTTGTGCATAAAAGTCTTTTAAAGCTAATACAGTTGCCAAGTCAAGGCAATTCTATAGGGAAAATTCAGATGGACCAGCTGAGTCCACACCCTGCTGGATGGACCATGTTATGGACTCCATTTTGTTAATTTTTTTTAATTTTTCTCTTTTCTTTCATGTATACCCCTGCTCGCCCTCCCTTCCCTCCTCCCAATCCCTGCTGGTCCTTCCTCAGCCTTCCCTGGCCCCATCCCTCCATTCATGCCCCAAGGAAGGGAATGTGGGTCAATTCCATCTGGTGAATCAATTTGAGGTAAGTCTGATTCCCTCATCTCACTGTCAGGACTGGGTTAAGTGTTCCTCTGTAGGGAATGTGCTCCAAGGTGCCAGTTCATGCACAGGAACATAGTCTGATCCCACTCCACAAGCTTGCACATACTGCCAGCCATCTACCTTTGGAGGGTTTAGTTGTTTCCTGAAGATTCACCAGTGGCTGATTTAGATTCAGTGAGCTCCCCAACGCTCCAGCCAGCCATGTCTGGATCTCCTCATAATCCTGTTTTCCTTTGCTCATATACACTCTCATCTCTCTCTTTATCTGGACCAGGAGCTCAATCTGGTGCTTAGCTATGGATCTCTGCTTCGTCCTCTATTCATTGCTGGATAAAGGTTCTATAATGACAATTAGGGTCATTCATTTAATTATAGGGGAAGTCTCGTTTAGGTACCCTCTCTACTATTGGTTGGAGTTCTAGCCAGGGATGTGCTGTGGGTTTTTGGAGGTTTCCCTAGAACCCAGCCTCCTTTCAGCCCCACAGTGGCTCCCTCTATCAAGATATCTTTTTTTTCCTTCCATTTGTTGCTCCTCTCACTCAGCCATCTCCTTTATGATTTATTCCCACCTCTTCTTGGTCCCTACCCATTATGTTCCCAATTTGCTCAGGAGATCTTCTCTATTTTCTATTCCCAGGGGGATCCCTGGATGTCTCTATTGAGTTCCTTCTGATCCCAAGCTGTTCAGGGGTTGTGGTTTGCAGCCTGGGTATTCTTTGCGTTTTATCTAAAATCCACTTATGAGTACATCCCATGCCTATCTTTCTGGCCTTGTGATACCTCTCTCAGGAGAATATTCTCCAGTTCTATTCATTTGCCTACAAATTATAGGATGTGATTTTTTTTTTAATGCTGAGTAGTATTCCATTGTGTAAATGTACCATAATTTGTTAATCCATTCTTCAGTTGAAGGTCATCTAGGTTGTTTCCAGGTTCTTGCTATTATGAATAATGCAAGAATGTGCATCCTATGGGTATATGCCTAATAGTGGTATTGCTAGAACATTGAGGAGATTGATTCCCAGTTTTTTAAGGAACTGCCATACTGCTTTCCAAAGTTTCTTTTAATAACTGCTTCAATTTCCTTGTGGTTATAGGTCTCTTTAGGTCATTTATCTGGTCTTAATTTAATTTTGGTGTTACATGTCCAGAAAGCTGTCCATTTCTTTTAGGTTTTCCATTTTGGTGGAATATAGATTTCCAAAGTATGACCTGATGATTCTCTGGAATTCCTGGGTGTCCCTTTTCATTTCTGATTCTATTAATTTGGATACTCTCTCTCTCTGCCTTTTTAGTCTGGATAAGGGTTTATCTTATTGACTTTCTCAAAGAACCAACTCTTTGATTCATTGATTCTTTGTATTGTTCTGTTTCAGTTGTATTGATTTTTTGCCCTAAATTTGATTATTTACTGTTGTCTACTCCTCCTAGTTGAGTTTCCTTCTAATTGTTCTAAAGACTTCAGCTGTGCTGTTAAGTCTCCTGTGTGAGATTTCTCTAGGTTTTTCATATAGGCATCTATGAATTTCTCTTAGCACTGCTTTCATTGTGTTCCATAAGCTTAGGTATATTGTGAATTCATTTTCATTGAAATTCTAGGAACTCTTTGATTTCTTTCTTTTTTCTTCACCCAGTGGTGGTTCAACTGGGAGATGTTCAGTTTCCATGAATTTGTAGGCTTTCTATGCCTTTTGTTGTTGAATTTTAACTTTAAACCATGGTGGTCTTATGTTACAAGGAGTTATTCCCATTTTTTTTCTATTGATGTCTACTTTATGATGAAATATGTGGTCAATCTTAGAGAAAGTTCCATGGGGTGCTGAGAAATAAGTATATTCCTTTGTGTTTGGGTGGAAAGTTCTGTCTATATTAAGTCCATTTTTGTCATAACATCTATTAGATCCCTTATTTCTCTGTTGAGTTTCTGTCAGGTAGACCTATCCATTGGTGAGTGGGCTATTGAAGTCTCCCACTATTAATGTAATTTGATGTGCAGTTTAAGCTTTAGTAGTTTCTTTTACATATGTAGGTGTCCTTGGGAGTTTAAATGTTCAGGATTGAGACTTCATCTTGGATTTTTCCTGAGATGAATAACTAATGTCCGTCCTGGTCTCTTGATTTTAGTTTGAAGTCTATTTTGTTAGCTATTAGGATGACTATACCAGTTTTTTTCTTAGATCCATTTGACTGAAAATTCTTTTCCCAACCCTTTTCTCTGAGCCTGTGTCTGTTTTTAAAGTTGAGGTTTATCTCTTGTATGCAGCAGAAGGATGTATTCTGTTTTTTTCTCTTCATGTTAGGATGTGTCTTTTTATAGGTGAATTGAATCCATTGGTATTTAGGAATATTAATGACTAGTGATTGCTATTTTTGGTGGTAATGTGTATGTGTTTTTCTTAAGGCTTCATGGGTTTATGTGGTGCCCTCTGTTATTCTCAGTAACTGGACTGTGATCAAAACCTAAATCTGTTGAGGTCTATGCCTGGGCCCTTTATTTAATAACCAAACCAGCACTGAAAATATGTTGAAGCCTAAAACTAGTCAGTAAATAGACCAGCCTTACTCAATGGCTACAACTCTACACATCTACTCAAAGTCTAGAACCCCTGCCAGAATAATGAAAACAAAGGACCTAGGCTTGTGAAGAAAATCAGTTACATAAAATCTGTGACTTAACACAAGCAAATGTGACACCTATGACCTAGTTGTAGTCTGATAACTACCTACTACCATAGCATAAGAGAGAAAAACAACTGTTGTGAAAATACCTGATTTCTCATGGGGAGCTCATAATGCTAGTGGCTTGCCTAAATTCATAGAAGAAGAATATATCAACAGGACCCTAACTCATACAAACAGGATATAATTTTTCAAACCATCAGATCCTTTATAACTGTACTTACTGAATTACACACTTCAAATTTATTAACAGACCAAGTGAAATTTTTCTCAGAGGATTTTATTGTGAAAACTTTAACAGCACAGATTTGGGCCTTCATACCAAAGTCTTCAAGCCTCTTAAAAATGTAACATACTTGGAAAAAAAAAAAAAAAAAAAAAAACCAAAAACCTGCAGAGGGTGCTTGTTTTGGGGGGTTTTTAGAGACAGTCTTTATTTACTAGGTAGTCTGTATTGGCCTCAAACTCAAAGTCCTCCTGCTTCTGCCTCAAATGCTAGAATTTTGCCTCCTAGCATCACACATGGCAACAGAGTCATCTTGACTCCTCTAGTACAGATAATAGGCATGTCATAGAATTGGGACCATGAATACAGGCTCCAGAACACAGCCCACATAGAAAACAGCCAGTGATAACCACTTCTCATCCCAACCTAAAGCCTAGAAGTCACTGGTCTCGAGATCTTAATGCTTTTAAAAACCTAGTAACTGAAACTTCTCTAACTGTATTCTGTAGAGGATACACAGAACCTCAGGCAAGTTAAAATCAAATTATTTTTAGGATATATGGTCTCTGCCATCTATCCTCCTGTAGCAGTGCCTCAAGTTAAAAAAATCAAAGGATCTATCACTCCATCTAACTAGTGTTGGTTTTCACCTAAGGCTTTGGCAGTGAGCTTATTCTTTACACTCTCAAACCTTTACACACAAAGTGGCCCATATACATATAACCCATGGCCTTTGAAGAATTTGAGACTAGGCTTTTAATGTTGCAAAACTAGACTCTCCAAGAAGCAGTCTCCCTGGAGCAATGTGTGCTTCTGAAGTTAATACCTAGACATTGTATTCTCTAGCATTTGCCAAATAGATCCCCTGAAACAATTTCTAAATATTGGCTCCAGAAAGTCCTATCAAAACATCCTATCAAAACTATTATAAACTGTTTCAAATGCCATTAGATTTGACAAAATCACTGTGTTAATACAACATTAAAATCGAACTGGCTTTCAGAATCACACACTCAAACAATTCTCAATGGAAGTTGTTTTGGAAGCTTCACTCTCTCAAGCTGCAGCTTGCACTCATGAACCCATACTGGTTCCTTGTTTCCTTTTCATTTTGATCTTCTTTTGTAATGGATTACTGGGTTTTCAGGAGTATGAATCATAGTTGTATAATTCACACTGGGAAAATATCCATTGATGAGGTCAAATTCATATAAACGAAGCATAGTGGACCAAATTGTCTTAATTTGAACATATGCAAAATTTTCTCCAATACAACGATGACGTCCTGTATAAAAGAAACAAAGTTTTCATTAGAATTTAAGTTTTAAATTCTTACCTCTTTCAGCCTAGAATGACATTTGTTTTAGATAAGGAGCTGTGTAACATTATAATAAAAGGATGACCCCTTGTACATAATGTAAGACTATATCAGTTTACAGGCCAGGTATTTCAGAGGAAAATGGGGATGATTATGATTTTTTTTTTTTTTGTAATTTAGTATTATTGAGGTCAAACATAAAGAAGGTTCAAATTATAAGATGGTAATCTAGCTTGGGTATGTATAGTGTATTAGTACCAAGAAAACTCTGTGTTAAGTCAGTGTGAACCTGCCAATCAAAATCCAGGATTTCTATTACAACCTGATAACATCTATACTGAAATCAAAATACACAAATGCAGAAGCTGAGAAATTATAAAATGCACAGGGAAACAAGGTCAGACCAACCTTAACCATGAACTACACTGAAAAATTTAAATTGATTTCAAACTTGTTCACATGTATAAAGGTCCAGGAACCAGTGCAGTGATCAACAAATAGATCAAAGGGAAAGAACAGAGCTCAAAAATAATCTGATGGCTACCTGGTTCTCAACAAAGGTCCTTGAAGCAAGCCAAGAAAATGCTGGAATAAAAAGTCACTAAAATGGGGGTATGAGGAGAATCTAAGAATCATAAGTTTCATTCCTTCTCATATCAAAATAATTCGAGATTATCAAATTCATGACAGGCTCAAAGACAATGGCCATGAATGTTATTTTAAATCTGGAGCTTTTGGCTGGGCCTAGTGTTGTGGTGCATGCCTTTAATCCTAGTATTCAGGAAGCAGAGGAGGCCAATCTCCATAAATTAGAAGCCAATCTGGTACACAGAATAAGTTCTAGTCATTAAAAGGTACATAGTAAGACCCCAAACTCAAAAAAAAAAAAAAAAAAAAAAAAAAAAAAAAAAAAAAAAAAAAAAAAAAAAAAAAAAAAAAAAAAGAGAGAGAGAGAAAAGAAAAGAAAAAGAAAGACTGGGGGAATCTCTGTTTAAATTTTCTGGGTACAGAAAAATCACAATTCAACATGGCTTTTCACAATGCTTGCATAGCCCCTTTGAGCAGTTATTTGTGGGAGCCACATTTAAGGGACCAATAACACGGGTCCATATTCAAAAGAAGTTTGCCTTAAAGTAAAAAATTAAAGAACTGTTAATAGCCACAAATCAGAAGTATCCTAATCAGTAAGAACAACAAATTATAAATTCTAATGACTTTCAATATTACATAAAAAATACCTATAAAAAGATAAACAGATAAATAACAAGGAAGACAGAGCAGTGAGTGGTTGGAGTTAGAATCAGCTACAAACCAAGAACTTCTAGTAACTTGTACAACAAGAAACAAGAAGGCTTGTTTTGACTATGGCCCTACCAACACCTTGATTTCAAACAACTGGCCACCAGACCTGCAAGGTGACAACCTTGTTTTTAGACACCCAGGATATGTTAGCTATGAAAACTCTAAAATGCTAACACAGAAATGAAGAAAAGCCAAGACTGTGATTAGAATAAAAGGATTTAATAATTAAAACTGTCCAGAAATGGCATAGTTTGCTGCATAAGGTAAAGGAGCAGTTCAGTACATGAAAGCAATGGGAGCAGACACCATTTAGTGATGCCTCCTCTCTCATTACAGAATCTGAATTGCTGAGCTAAAGGCCCTTGTAATAAGTTTCTGGCCTAGCCCCGAGGTCTGGACCCACTCTCTCCCAGCTATGTACTTCCAAACAAACACATTGAGGTTTATATTAATTACAAGCTGTTTGGCCTATGGCTCAGGCGTATTACTTGCTAATGCTTACTCTTAAACGAACCAATGATTAGCCTATCCACATGGCTTAATAGTTTTTCTTAGAACAGCAGTCTCATCCTGCTTCCTCTGAGTCTCCCTGGCATCTCTGCTCTGCTCTTCCTCTTCTCAGTTTTCTTAGACTGGTAGCCACACTCATACATTCTTCTGTCTGCCTTCTGGCCAATCAGTGTTTTATTCAACCAATAAGAGGGGCAAATATTTACAATGTACAAGAACAATCCCACAGCAGGCCCTTTCAATTATTAATCTACAATCCTTTGTATCTTATATTAAGTGTATTTAGTAAATAATGAAGTTCAAGGTCTTCATATTTCTGGAACTAAAAAACGGACATGGGTCAGAGAACAATGGAGCAATGTATAATGATTTACTCTTAGACTTAAGAAATATTCCATTTTACAAAGGTCTCATTCCTAAAAATGTGCAGGTGTATTTGTTAGAGGAAGAGAAAAATATCTCTGTTCTCCTCTACCTCACTCCTCTATCTCTGCCTTCTCTCTCTTGTAAATGAATTTCAGGTTAGTTTACTGAAGAAGGGCAAATAAGTTACAGAGGCAAACAAACACTTCAACCTAATATATAAGCATTCATCTTACCTGCTCCAAATGGCACATAGGCAAACTTCTCTCCTGATGCTGGGTTATCCTGTAAGTAGCGGTCAGGATTAAAATCTAAGCGTTTTACCCAGGAGTCTTTCAGTCTTTGATTTACAGTAGGAGAAACACACACTTGATGTCCTGGAGGAATGGTATACCCTGCCACAGTCTACAAAGTGAGAAAGAACACATTTCATTAAAGAATGTTTCAACATATTACCAAACAAGGCACTAATCAGTATCAATATGAAGTATACATATGTTTAAAAACCTTTTAGATAATAAATTAACTAAAATTATATACAAACATAGCTCAAGGCAGAGTAGAATTTTAAAACCTTTTATAATCTGACCTATAATTCTATACTTGAGACTTTTTACAAAATACCATATTATATTTAGAGACAGCAAAGAAATGTACCTCTGACCTTGAAAATTGCAATTGTTAAATGAAAATAAATAACAGAATTAGAGTTGGCTGTTTACTACCAATAGTTATGTAACAATTTTCATAGGTTTATAATAACATGAGTTTTTATAAGTTAAAATATTCTCTCAGAACCTGGACCCTAGGTAGGAAAATCTGGCAAACACTCACCTGAGGGGTCCTGGCCATTCTCATCATGGTCATTATAGGAGGTCTCAGTCTTAATGTTTCTTTTATGCATCGATCAAGTAAATTCAGATCCTTCAGCTTAAAAAAAAACCAAAAAACAAAAAATCAAGGTTCATTTCTGGTTCCTTCATATATACAAATATTCACTATACCTCCAGAGTAAGAAGGAATTATTTTACTTTCCTACTTAAATCTGAGACTGGTTCATTATGGCTGGGACAGTCAGTCAGTGATAACACTCATAGTCAAGGGGAAAAGTGTAGCCAAGATAACAGAAAGAGGATCAATAAAGGCCCAATGAAATTCACTCTTTGAAAAATTTAGATTGTCAAAAATCAGTATAAACTTTTTCAAAACTCTGACAAATCAGACATAAGTTCTTTCAAGAAAAAAATACTGTATCTTGGTGAGCAAAGCAAGCTTTGGTGCATCACTTACACTACTGCAGAGAAATGGGGGTCTTGGAAAGCAAAGCATGGCAACCATAGCCTCACTACTTGAGAGAGGCCAGACAAACATGCCAAGAATAGCCACATTCTCTCTCACATTCAGAAGCTGAGGAAACTTGGGCTTTGTAGTGATTTTCTATTTAATAAAACCATTCTGGAACAACAGAAAACAGATCCACCCACAGTCAAACCAGGAGGGTCAGAGAGCAGTAACTAGCACCTTTAATCCCAGGGTAAGATTGGGAGTGGTGACCTATGCCTTTATTTTTTTTTTTTTTTTTCACTATCAAACATTTATTCTTTACTAGTTTTTTCTAGTATATGGGGCAATACACAGATCACTTCAGTTAGTATGTTAGCCCTAACTCAGTTACCATGCAGTCAATCAATCTCCAAGTTCAAAGACAATTATCCAGGACATTTTGAATCCTAAACCTAATTTTGAATTGCACCTAAATTCTTAATTCCCAAAATTTACCAATATTGAAGCTCACAAAATCCCATTCCGCAGTCATGAGACATATCTGAGAGCTCAGCTTTCTTTCACCAAGGGGTGGATGGGTAGTGGACCACAGGCTAGGCTGATTGTGGGGTGGGTCTCAATCCCAATTATCCTTCACTGTCCACTTCCTAATTTCTTCTACTCCACTCAGAGTTGATGACAAGAACCCCCAAAGCAGACCAGGGCTCTGCTGAAGAGAGCAGGAGTTTATCTGTCCCTAGTCATTCCGCTGTAGGTTTTTAGAATTAGTGACACCCTGAGAACAGATATTGGCAGGGAATGCAGGGGACACAGTGGGACTTGACCCCTGCAAGCTATTTCTGTGGTCCATTGTTCTCTGGGTTCCCTACGGACCTTTTAGTGATATTGCAAAAACAAAACAAAACAAAAAACCCTTGATTGATGATAAAAACTCCTCACTGTCCATTCTGTGAGTGAAATTTATACAACATCTGAAGGTTAAGAACGCAAGGAGGGCGTTGTTCCAGGTAGTGGAACTGCATTTCAAGGGTTAGACAAAATGAAAAGCAACAAGAAGTTCTTTTTAAGGTGACTTAACATTTAGCATTTGCTGGGTTTTAAACCACATGGCAGTTTGTTTTTCATTGTCTTGCTCTGGTTTTGTTATGAAGAGTAAATGGGAGATTAAGGGCTAAGCAGGTACCTTAGCAAAGAGGATGGTGAGCAAGCTTATTCTTAAGGTACTTATGAAGCAAAGCCAGAGTGGTCAAAGTCTGTAACAGTGAAGGCAGCACCAGATTAAGTTGACAGTTTGCATTAGAACAAGACCACAGGAAACAGTTGTAGGGTGAAAAACTGAACACTTGAAAGTATGATAACAAATGCTGCTTACAGGGTGAATCACTATTAAATAGCACTGGTGCCTTTAATCCCATAACTCCAGAGACAGAGATCTTTCTGTGTTTCTGTGAGTTCAAGGCCTAACTACCAAAGAGTAGTAGCCTGAACCTTTAATCTTAATTCTAGAATATGATGCGGAGTTGAATCCAGAAATAAAACGATTGGGCAAAGAAGGTATCTAATGCAGGAATAGGAAGACAGAGATTTTTTTCTGCAGAAGTAATGAGGAGCCAGGCTGAGGAAGCTGGAAGATAGCTTTTACTCTGAGAAGTTGGATGGGTGAGATTTGACTGTGGTCTGCTTCCTCTCTCTGATATTCCAGCTTTTTCTCAATATCTGGCTCTGAGTTTTTATTAAATACAAACTAGAATTCATGTTTTAGGGCTACATTGAGAACTTATCAATCAATCAACCAACCAATGGAACTAAAGCAATAACAAAAGAGAAATATCTAGCAGACATTGTGTAACAAGATGCTTAAAAAGCATACACCTTGGAAATGAAAATGAGATGTCTACAAGACTGAAAAGTTCTAACATAAAGCACTGTACTAAAGAGCTACAACATGCAGCATAGATCTAGTCTCCAACCTGTGACTGACTGACCAACACACACACCAAGTGAAGGCTAAGGCGGAGTTGTAACCTCCTGAAGGACTGTTGCTAACATGCCCTGAACATGTAGAGCTCAACAAAAACTAAGAGTTCCAAAACAGTTTAAGAAATCTTGAATTAATATGACCAAGAATGGCAGCATCTTTAAGATCTTTGGGAGTTTGAAGCCAGGCTGGCTTGTCTATAAAAGGAGTTCCAGGTCAGCCAGAAAGACAGTCTCCAAAAAAAAAAAAAAAAAGATTTAAGATTTCTGTAATCATGTGGCCACAAAAATAGCAGAGTTATATGAACTATATGAATACAAATGAACACAAACTTCATATAATGCTGTTTATCTGTTTATAAAAATCACTGAACATATAAAGTAATATGCATTCTTACAACACGTGAAGAAGTCAGTAACAAACAACAGGGTAAGGGATCTCATTTCTAGAGTTTTTATTGCTTTTCAATGTAGGGAGTTCAACAAAAATGTTAGAAATTTTATAAATAAAATAAAAACTACAGCTCATACAAAAGGAAGATGAATGGAACTAGCCTAAATTAGAACTTTTTTTTTTTTTTTTAAATAAATCAACTAGCCTTTTACAGAGAATTTAAATTTAGTAATGAAGAGAACAGAAATCAACAATGGCACAGGCAGAGGCCACTTGGAAGCACAACAGAACATGTCCATTTTCCTTGCTGGCCACCTCTCTGCTTACCTTTCTTCACCCTCTCCTACAATCTCAGCAGCTAACTAAGTTTGTACAACTGCCGTCCTGGAACCTGCAGAAGGAAATGGGTGGCTATGACCACAACTTCCAATAAGGAAAGTGTCTGAACTTACTAGATACATCTAAACAGACTATTATAAAGAACAAAAAGAAAACTAGGCCTGCAGAATTAAAGCATGAAACAATATGACAATACTTCATCAAATATAGACTAATAAATTATTTTTAAAATGTAGAAATTTTGAACTGGAAGATATAAGTAAATTTTTACTAGAGTAGGTCAATAGCAGATTTGAACTGGCATGAATGTAACAAGACGACTCAGCAAGAAAAAGAATTTGCTGCCAAGCTTGATGACCTGAGATCAGTCCCTAGAACCAGCTTCTCCATGCAGTTTTCTGACTATCAACAATGAACTGTCAGATGCACGCACATACCATATACGATATATATAAATAACACATTAAAAGAACAGGCCTAACAAAAAGGCGTAAACTTTTTCACTGAAAAGTAAAAAAATAAAAATGATGAAAGACATTAAACACCAAAAAGAATGAAAAGCTATGCTCTGATGCCTTGTTCATGGGGGTATGTCTAAATCTAATAGTGTTAGTAGGCCAGTACAGTGCAATCAATCACAAGTTTGCAGAATGTGACAAGCTGACTCCATGTATTCTGAGGCCTCTAAAGTTTGTAAAAACAAAAAACAAAAAAAACCACATCTATGATATACTTTATGTACAGACCCAGACATACCATATGATGTACTCCATGTACAGAGGCCAGACATTAAAGCCAAGCAACAGTGGCAAACTGCTCTGAAGCCTTGATGCAAAGCTGACCAGAGAAGCTTCAAGAATCAATAGCTGGCTTTTTCCCTTACCTAAGGCTTTCTAAAAGCCTATCAGTTGAAGAAGCTACAGTGAACAGAAAGCCTCAAACTGCATTGGAAACAAACCTGCTCATAAGTTAAGGGAGGCAGATCTTCGCCGCACACTACTTTCTGTTCTAAGTAGCACTTTTCTTGAAGTGGTTTGTCTCTGGCCAAAAAGAAGCCCATCCAGGCACTGGTGGTAGAGGAGGTGTGCTGCCCTGCAAGGAGCAGTCCGATGAGCATCCCTGCTACTTCGTCATCTGTCAGAGGGCGCCCGTCCCTGGGGAAGAACCACACATTTGCAAATAGTTAATATTGTTTTCAGACATAATTCATTTCTTTACCTACTGTCTATCAGCATCCCCAGCTCCCCTCCCAAGAGAGACCAACCAGGGAAAAGCACGATGTGGATTACCAAAGACTTCTTTCAGTTTATCTGCAGATGTTACCAACACCAGCTGCTGGCATCACAATAAAGTGTGAGGGCCCAGGGCTTTATGTATCAACAATTTACAAGTGCCTACCGATTTGTTGCCTTTCCTTTTCAACTGAAATATCAGTAATCTACATTCTCATGTATAATTTGTTTCAGTTTATCATGTAATCTGACAGTTCTTACTTGTATGTAGAGTCTAGTAAAGTTTGGAGAATGTCATCAACTTTTTCTTCTGACTGCCTTCGTTTCTTGATGGCCTTATAGAAAATATTCTTGATTTCTCGATGGGCTCTGTCCCTGCGTCTACGATTTAAAACCAGAGTATTTTCAATAGAGTAACATTTTATAGGCTCAAATTCAAAATGAAACCAAATGCAAAACATTAACTTTAACATGACTGAAGTGAAAAAAAATTCAGATCCAAAAGAGAAAGAGTCGTGAACTCATAATGCTAGGAATACCAACAGTCCTTAGGCAAAGATAGTCATACACAATACCTAGATAAATAAGCATGGCATTCCCTTACAAGTATTTTTCAGCTCAAAATAATAGATTTCTAAATTAACATAAGATTTTAATTTTTTTTCCCAAATCAATCCTCAAAGCTACCAAGTTACACTGGCTCTTTCAGACTGGATTTTATTCTACTTCTCACTTTCTATAACTACAAAATTTTTTTAGGGAGAAAAATTCTTGTAGCTTTAAAACACAAACTTTGACTCCCAAAACTTTTCCTTTGATAAGAATGCTCACTGAGTAACAAGAACTATGAGGCTCATGCCTTTGCCTCCAATCCATA
Organism: Sigmodon hispidus; assembly: GCA_004025045.1. NCBI lineage: Eukaryota > Metazoa > Chordata > Mammalia > Rodentia > Cricetidae > Sigmodon > Sigmodon hispidus. Next base: position 177,427 of record PVIH01002202.1, read on the forward strand.
TGCAACTCCATTATGATCACTCAACACTGCTAGCAAGCGACAGCTAGACTCGAAAACCAAGCTATCTTGAGGCTGACAATATGGCTGTTCAGTAGTTCAGAGTTCTTACAGAGATAGGAAGTTGAATTTCCAGAACCTACATCTGACAGTTCAAACAGCATGTAAATCCAGTTCCAGAAGTAATCCTGCCAAATAATTCCTCTAGCGTCAGAGAATACCAGCACTCATGTGCGCACACGACACACACACACACACACACACACACACACACACACACACAGACAAGACTTATAAAGTCTTTAAAAAAGCAATACAGACTCCTAAAAGCCCATCATGCTCTCTATTAAAAACTGTCCCATTTCGTTTAGAAGGCTACTGTTGAAAACAATTGAAATAATGTACAATTCTTGAGCAGACTTAGAATATGAGTAGAAGAGAAGAAAGAGAGCATAAGGCTTGTTTAAGTGAATACACTCACTTAAAAGGTAGAACTTGTGTTTAATATATCCAAGGCCTAAGTAACAAAAAATAAAAACTACATGGAATAATTTCACTAAATCAGTTTGCTTGAGTAAAATAAGGAAAGACCAGGCTATAACACGAAGCTCCAGAATTCTGACATAAACCAGGGAATGGAGGAGGTAGAAACAAGATGATGTTCATGTATAGAAAACCAAAGGTGAGCAGCAGTGCAGGACATGCCAGCATGGTATACACAGATGCACTTATAAATGTTGACTCCGAGGAAACCTCTCTGGGCTTGCCCTTTCACTGTAACAGTCTTTATTTGGCAGCTAAATAGAAGGGGCAAAAACCAAAGGAACAGAGCTAATAGTTGAATCCCCATCTCACATAAACACAAATAACCCAGCAAGGGAGGAAAGCTGGCAGTTATCAATGCCTGAGCTACACACCAAGTCCTAAAGGCCACCTTTCTTTGCATCAGACCGTCCCTGTCCTTAAGGAAACTACAGTACAGTTCGCAAGGAAACAAACAAAATCAAATAAAGGCACAAACATTCAAAAGAAAGGTCACAAGATAAGAACTGAAAAAATTCAAAGACTTTTTTCTTCTTCTTCTTTTTTTTTTTTTTTTTTTTTAAGATTTATGTATTTATTATGGATACAGAAGAGGGCACCAGATGTCATTATAGATGGTTGTGAGCCACCATGTGGGTGCTGGGAATTGAACTCAGGACCTCTGGAAGAATAGTCAGTGCTCTTAACCTCTGAACCATCTCTCCAGCCCTCATCAAAGACTTTTAAATATATGTTTTAAAAGGTTGCAGCTCTACATACAGCTTAGAAACTTCTTGGATAACAAAAACTATATTAGGTTAGCAAAATATCACAATAGAAACTAAACTACCATATCAATAAAATAAAACTTACTTTAAAGGAGCTTGAAATATAAGCTGTCCTGAATTCTTTGAAATGGAGGTTCCTTCCTAATTAGCCCAAATCAGAAAGTGCACAAACAGTACAGTATCTGTGAAAAGTCAGCCAAGTGCAAAGTTGTCCTTCTCCATACCTGAAACTAGGCAGGGGCAGCCAACCCGGCAACAGCCAGGCAGCATGGCTAAAACCTCCATCCAAATCAGCATACAGCTGGGCCAGCTTCTCATTGAGTTGACTTCTAATTTCCTTTCCATGTAAACAATGGCTAGCTGTTAAAATTATGAGCTCAGAAAGCGCTTCAAATACATCTAAGGGGACAAAAAGATCATTGTCATTATAATTTCCAAAAATCTTTTAAAATATTTTCTTGAACATATTATACCTCTAAAAGTCTCCAATCAGCTATATAGCTATGTAGAACTCTGGAGGCAATAAATCTAAGCATTGGCCACAATTTCCCTCTTAGCCAGTCAAAATTGATGACTACATCTAATAACGTTACTCAATGCGTATGAGGACATTTCCAGAAACAGTATCCCTCCCATTAGATAGGCTGTAGTTCTATACATTATTCTTTGTTCTGTACATACACATAAACAGAAAAGAATAGGACAAATGTGATAATTTTGCTTACTTCTTTCTCCACTTTCTCCCCAACTTTGAAAGTAATCCTTTGTTTCTTTTTCAATTATAGAAACATACTGCTTAAAGTGGGCTATGTTAAGGCCACTTTTTAACATTTTCTTCTGTTCCAAAAAAACCTTCAAAAAAAAAATTAAGGGTATACAACATTAAAATATGTTTTTTTATTTTATTCTAAGACATATCAGTTTATTCTATGTAACAAAACATTCCTAAATTTGAAAATAAAAACAGAATTTCTAAAAAGTTAACCATATATGGAAACTTAAGATAATCCATGCCACATATTGAGGTAACACATTAAAAAAAAAAAAAAAAAAAAAAAAAAAAAAAAAAAAAAAAAAAAAAAAAAAAAAAAAAAAAAAAAAAAAAAAAAAAAAAAAAAAAAAAAAAAAAAAAAAAAAAAAAAAAAAAAAAAAAAAACGAACAAACAAACAAAAAAACTGTGGGGTGTTCTTTCCCCAGGTCTTAAAAATAATATGTGAGGATCCTAACTCTCATATTCTAATATCCCACCACTTAATCAGGGGCCCACTTTCCTATGCTGGTTATCTGCTAATCCTCCAGCCCAGTCCAGTCAATACACTCTCCAAAAAGTTCATTATACTTCACTATTACTTTATCCTCCTTCTGGTATGTGCTCATTATATTTCTAGATATCATTTATTAATAACACCATCTTCCAGAAGTTTATTTTTAAAACTCTAATAAAATGTTTAAAATAATAATACATATCTGAGCAAAAATTTTTGAAAGTCATTCCTTTTGAGCAAAAGGGAAGACATTCTCCTCACTACTGCCAATCCCAGAAACATTAATATTGACTCTAAGCTGCCATACTCATGTGGGCTAGTCTGGTATGACCCTGGACAAAGTTTATCAGGCACACAAGTCTGTTACCTAATTATGCTCTACTCATAACACTTCAATATGTTAATTTGGGGAGTTAAACATATAAAAATATCCCATACCCAAAGTAGACACATTAAAAGAATTTTTTTTTAAGACCAGGCCTAACACTATAGTCCACGTTGGGCTTGAACTCAAGATTCTACTGCACTGACCTTCCAAATGCTGGGATTATAGGTATGAGCAATCACAGTTGGTGTAAGAAAAGTTCTGAAGTCAACTGTTTCTAATTCAGGCTCTTGGGCTAAAATACCAAGTGGTATTAATATTTAATAAAATAGTGATATCTTCTTTTTCCTCTCTCAAGTCAAATCCCAATATGCAAATTATTGATTCCATTTCTTTGCGTAGGAAAACCATTTAAAAATTGGTTTAGCCTTGCCAACAAATATCAAATAAGACTCCCATTCTTTAAATAGATCACCATGGTTTCTTTTTAAATATCATAAAATTTCAGATTACTTAAGCCAAGCAATAAGTGAGTTTTGAATTACAAATGTGTAATATTATACAATCATTCTACTATAGTTTAGATTTCTCTTTTGTACAGGAATAGACGGGTCACCTACTGCATTTGGCACATCATATGCAACTCCCTTCCCAAATACAGGTGTTGTCAGGCGGCTGTAGACATCCTCAGCATTTAGATCTTCATTTTTACTATTGAAGAGCAATGCAGCTGCATCACTCCCCAACAGGTAAGTAAATGTCTTGCCCACCATGGTAAAGCTAAATACAGGTCCATACTAAAAAATCAAAAAAAAAAAAAAAAAAAGCAGTTGTATTACAAAAACATTTCTTACATCACAGAATAATAAGAAAAGTTCCAAATATTCATAAGCCTTTAAACAATTGTTTTCATATGGCTATATTATACCTGCTGTCTTCATCAAAAAGCAGTATAAATATTATGATTCATTCTTCTTCACAGTTTATCTTCAAACTATTTTCTACCATGCAAAACATCAGACTTCTAACGTGCTCTATCATTAGAGGCCACAGAGTTGGCTCAGTTAGTTGCTCTTTATTATGTGATATATAAGTAATAATGCAAGTTGTCTTTAATTATTGTTTTTGTTAATTATATAAAATTCTTTAATCATAGTTTAAAAAAATATACTTTGTTTTCCCTTTTGTTAAGATCTAATTTATTGAAACTGATACGATAGATGGCTTGTAGGTAAAAATCACTTGCCATCAAATCTGGTGACCTGAGTTTGATCTCCAGAGCCATGAACTGACAGAACAGAATCATTACAAGGAAAGAATTTGTACAAGTAAATCAGAAGAAGTGTGGTAAAATAACAGAGTAGAAGGGACTGGGAGGTTGGTCTTGTACACTGCTCTTGCAGAAGACCTGAGGTAAGTTCCCAGGTTTTCACATTGGACAGCTTAGCTGTAGCTCTATGGGATGTAACGCCCTCTTCTGGCCTTGGCTAAAAACTGCATTTAGGTGTAAATACTGTCAGAGTCTCAAAGACTTATGCACAGTTAAAACTAAAACTTAAAAAAAAAAAAAAAAGTGTTTAGAATATACTTGGAGGCAGGAGGGACAAACAAGCTCTAGCTAAGGTTGCTAGAGGACAGACAGTCAAGTTTTTAAAGGGTGTGGCTACAAGTAGGTTGGCCAAGTTCTAATGGATGGTCTCATTCCCATGTATATTTAGACAGGCCTAATTGGACTGAGTGTGGTTTTGTTTTTGTTTTTTTTTTTTTAAGACAAAAAGTTGAAAGGGAGATATGGGGAAAGAATCACGGAGAAATTTAAAAAGGGAAATGGGAGTAAATAAGATGAAATACATTGTATACATTTATGAAATTCTCAAAGATAATTTAAATTACATAAAACAAAGATTAAAATAATTAATATTGGGAAGTGAAATAATTAACAAGTCCAAAGCAGGACTTGGAAACAAATGGCTGATCTGACACAAAAGCACTGTTTACAAAGGGAAGAAGCAGGGCTTTGAATGTGCACACCATCCAAATGGAGAGTGAAATCAAAAAGAATGGACAGAGTAATGGACAAGAGATAGAAAATTCCAAAGATAAAGATTAAAGAAAATGGGTGTCAACTTTGACTATAATATTGAAAATAAAATTTAAAACTATTTTAGCAGATTTCCTCGAATCTCAGAGGCTATCCCCAGGACAAGAAACACACTTCTCTAATCCAGTTTCTCTACCTCCAGTTATTTAAAAGACTTACCTTCTCATATGCATTTTCCAGAAACTCAATTGGACTTTTCCCAAATGCTATCGCATGGCCAAGGAATGGAATCGGAGAGAAAATGTATGGCGGACTTTTCTGCAAAAGGAGAATGAAAAATTTAGTGTTCATTTCATTAAAAGAGGTTCCTTAGATAACCAGTTTGAGATCGGTGTTAAACAAACAAAAGTATATTCAGTTAAAGTACAGTCAAAAAGAACTCTTTCTAGCCATTAGTGGAGCAAACAAAGAAGAGAGTTGACTGCAGTTCCATGGTCCTTGCAGTCTACTGCAGGCCACCAGTCTGCATGTCCATCAGTTTGACAAATGCTTCAAAGCATTATCCTAGCCAGACATCAAAGCCACTGCCACCACAGAAACTGCAGGAGCCAGCACACCATCAAATTCAGATTTCAGCGATGGGGCCAGCTAGACCACCACCCACAGAAAGAACAGTTATCACCTGCAGCACTGGCCCCCAGAGCTCCTTCCACAAGCTGCTCTGGGGCTTGCTCGCTTGGCCCCAGCACAGACAGAGGACCCTTGGGGTGTACTTACTGCCCCAGCAGGCAGCTGGACCATGTGGTTCACTACGAGCCGGAACAGGTAGACCAGGCTGAGCGTAAAGGCGCAGGTGATGAGCAGCGTGGAGAGCAAGCTGCCTCCAGTCACCTGCTCCACCGCCTGGCCCAGCACCCAGCCGCCGGACTGCAGCAAACCCAGCATCCCGGCCGCCGATTCGCTCTACCTGACCGGAGGCCGAGGTCGCCGACGCTTCTCCGAAAAGATGGAGCAGGAGAAGCAGGCTGGTGGGAGTCAGGAGGCGTCCGGACCGCCAGATCTCTACAGGCCCCGGCACCTCCCACACCCACCACCAGCCGCGGGCCACCTTGCGTCACAAACAGGGCGGGATCTTTCTGATAACCACGCCCCCTCCTGGAAGTGAGGATCCTTGCGCCAACGGGGATGCATAAGGATGTGGGCTTTGCCTGTGTCACTGTCGCACGGGGAAAAAACTGGTCGCTGCAGACACGACCAAGTCCTGAGAAAAGAGGGACAGGAGGAACCAAGTGTCCGAGGAGCACGGCCCCAGGAGTGGGCACGGGAGAGCCTGGCGGAGGGATATCAGAAGCAGCATGTTGGCGTGCTGAGGCAAGGCGAAGTGCTCTGTGATTGCACCGAGCCCCACTGAGGTGATCTCGGCCTATGTGGCGTCAGCGGGACTAATGATCCTGGCACCGCCCCTGTGAGTGGTGCGGAACTCTGCACCTATCCCTTGGAGGTGTTACCTTCTGAGGTTTTGGTGAGACCATCCCTTCATGATCCCTGAGAGCAGAGTTGTGGAAAAACAGTCCTGCAGGTGAAAACTGGAGAGTGGGACAGTCGGGTCTCCAGTACCGCCCAGTTACAATCTGCTTGATAGCTTGTTCCTGTAGAGCCACAGTTAACAGCCGAGCTGATGCTTGTGTAGTGTGCTGTTTGTACCAAAACAAGACTTCCAAAATAAGTACAGACATCATAAGGAAACTGAGGTCAGAGGTCCCCATTACCCCCGTTCTGATAGCTTGCTAGATTTGAAGGAGTTACCCTGATCGCATAGTCCTGTGGCTTCAAATAAAGTATCTATGATGACATCCTTCCAAATTTAACCCTTCTTCCTGATTTTTAACATGAGGTCCTAAATAAACAGCTATATTTATTTATTCCACTAGGATTAAGAACTAGACTTTTGCCTAAGCTTGGAGATGACAGTGCAATGGATGAGACAAAAATGCAATGCAAGGTCCTTGAGGAATGAGTAAGGTACCCCAGATGCCTTTTAGAAAGTTCTACCTAGTGAGCTCATATTTTATCTTAGCTGGACAGTAAAGCCCCAAACTAATCTCTTCCCATGGCTCTGCCAACAAGCCTTCCTGTAGTGCATATATGGAAGGCACTACAGGTATTACACTATTCTACTCCTTGCCCATATTGGCCACCAATCTGGTAACAATAAGTTTTTATTGCCACTGCTCTAGGTCTGAGCCTCATCATTTAGAATCTGTGTTACACAGCAGGGATGATGTTCATTTCAGGCCTGTCCTGTATGCTACTGTTTGGTGTACTGGAATGAGTTCAAGGCATTGTTAAGCCAGAAAACAGCAAAGGAGCAAGAGTTCCACGATTATCCAATTAGAGCAAGCTTTATTTTGTACTGGCCAGGAAGATGGACACTGGCCAGGCCCATACCCAGGATTCCCAGAAAATGGCCTCAAGCTATGTGGCCAGGTGCCTATAAAGGCCAAACGCACAAAGCTGTATTACTTCACTCTCAAAATTGGTGGCAAACATACATCCTAACATATTTGCTGCCTATGCATCTCTCACATACACCTTCAAGTGAACAAGCACCTCCTGTGCAATTGGGACAATCAACCTTTGTTTTGTTTTGTTTTGTTTTGTTTTGCTTTCTTTTTTATTATGAGTAAAGTCACATTTTCTATCCCTGTATATCCTTATTCAAGGTCTCTTACCCCTCCCACCCCCTCCAGTCACATTCTCTTCTCCACATCTCCTCATCTCCTCCCCAGCAAGGGCAGGAGGTCCCAAGGTTCCAATATGGCTAAGTTTAACATCCAATCCTGGCAGATCCAATTTCCTCACCCCAACATCAAAACTGAGTCAGGTGTTCCTCTAGAGGGAGTTTGATCCAAGGTGTCAGTCCAAGGTGTTTCAGATCTCAAGCTGTTCAGTGGTTGTGGTTTGCAGCTTAGACATGCTTTGCTTTTTGCGTTTTTGTTTAGAGTCCACTAATGAGTGAGTACATCCCCTGCTTATCTTTCTGGGTTTGAGATACCTCACTCAGGAGGATATTCTCCAAATCCATCCATTTGCCTGCATATTTTAGGATATTTTTTCTTACTGCTGAGTAGTACTCCATTGTGTAGATGTACCACAGTTTGTTAATCCACTGTTCAGTTGAGGGGCATCTAGGTTGTTTCCAGGTTCTTGATATTACAAATAATGCTGCTATAAACATAGTTGAGCTAATGCTTTTGGAGTGAGAATGTACATCTTTAGGGTATGTGGCCAGTACTGGTATTGCTGGATCCTTGGGGAGATTGATGTCCATTTTTCTGAGAAACCACCATACTGCATTCCAGAGTGGATGAATCATCTTACACTCTCAACAACAATGGAGGAGTGTTCTTCTTGCTCTGCAACCTCTCCAGCATAGGCTGTCGTCTGTGTCTTTTATCTTAGTCAATCTAAAGGTATAAGGTGGTATCTCAAAATTGTTTTGACTTACATTTCTCTGATGGCTAGAGGTGTTGAGCACTTTTTCAAGGGCCTTTTAGTCATTTGTAATTCTTCTGCTGAGAATTCCCTTTTTAGTTCTGGCCCCATTTTTTTGATTGGGTTATTCAAGGTTTTGGGCTCTAGTTTCTTGAGTTCTCTATATATTTTATAGATCAGTCCTCTGTCACTTGTAGGGTTGGTGAAAATTTTTTCCCATTCTGTATGCTGCCGTTTTGTGTTATTGTCAGTGTCCTTGGCTGTACAGAAGCTTCTCAGTTTCAGGAGATACCACTTATTGATTGTTGTTCCTAGTGTCTGTGCTACTGGTATGATATTTAGGAAGTGGTCACCTGTGCCAATGCGTTGGAGGGTATTTCCCATTTTCTTTTCTATCAAGTTCAGTGTGGTTGGGTTTATATTGAGATCTTTGATCCACTTGGATTTGAGTTTTCTGCAGGGTGACAGGCTTGGATATATTTTAATTTTTCTATACACTACCAATCAGCTATGCCAACACCATTTGTTAAAGATACTATCTTTTTTCCATTGAATATTTTGGGCCTCTTTGTCGAAGATCAGGTGTTTATAGGTTTTTGGTTTAATGCCCAGACCTGCAATTCGATTCCATTGATCCCACAAGTCTGATTTTATGCCAGTACCAGGCTGTTTTTATTACTGTACCTCTATAGAATAGTGGAAGTCGGGGATGGTGATGCCTCCTTGAGGTTCTTTTGTTGGGCAAAATTGTTTTGGCAATTCTGGCTTTCCTACTACTCCAGATGAAGTTGAGTATTGTTCTTTCATGTTCTGTAAAATATTGTGTTGAGATTTTGATGGGACATGCATTGAATCTGTAGATTGCTTTTGGAAGAATTGCCACCATTTTTACTATGTTGATCCTACCTATCCAAGAACATGGGAGAGCTTTCCATTTTCTGATATCCCCTTCAGTTTTTTTCTTCAGTGATTTAAAATTTTTGTCAAATAGATCTATCTGTTACTTCTTTGGTTATAGTTACTCCAAGGTATTTAATGCTATTTACAGCTTACCTTTGCTCACCTTTAGACAGGGTCTGATTTTCAAAGTCTTCAGTCCTTCTCTGCTGATGCAGTTGGAGGCGGGGCCAGCCATGCAAAGTCCCCTCTTTTAGGTATGGCTGGAGGAGCCCCTAACAGCCAAACCCTAGTCCTGTCTGCTAAGGAGAGTCTGGGATTCCCAACTTTGTTTTTAAAGTGAAAATGCATGACTTTCTTACCACATATGAACAACAGCCCTCTGCCTTCCAGGTAGTTATCTGTCTTGTGGAAGTGGGGCTTACAGGTTAACATTAGCCCTTACCCCATAACCTCTAAAGACACAACTTGAAACACCATGCATATCAAATGCTAAAATCCTAAAATATAAAAATATTTAAATATAGATCAGAGGGCAAATGATATAAAAAATTATGTTGTTGATCTTTTTTGAGCAGCCCTAGTGGTCCTGAAACTCTCTAGATAGACCATTCTAACTACATACTCACAGAGATCCACCTGACTCTACTTCAGGAGTGCTGAGATTAAAGGTGTGCAGCTCCACAGCTATCCAAAATTAAAAACTTACTTGTTAAGCATGATTTATTTGAAGATTGTGGCAAAGTATGGAAGTACTTCTTATACAATAAAATACAGTAATTACATTTTTGCAATCACAGTCTTTCAGGAATACTCATTACAGCTGCATAAGCAATGGCCAAAAAATGAACTATAGTGTATAATGCCAAACACCCAGAAAGGAGAGGTAAATGGAGCTCAGTGATGCCAGCCTGGTCTACAGACTGAATTCAAGAACAACAAAGCCTACCTAGTAAGATTCTGTGTCAAATACTTTGACAAAAATGATTTATATAAATGCAGATCATTCTGATTGGCAGTTATCTGTACCTAGCTCTGGAACTGCAATCTGAAACACCAGGACAACCCAAGTTAATTAGACTAAACAAAAACTGCTATAATTTATGAATTATACCTTGGTCCAAAAAGCCAAGATCTGAAAGGATATCTTTTTATGTACGGGCATAGCTTCAGTACACACATACTTGCCAAGCCCTTTTGCGAAAAAGTCAGAAAATAAACAAAATTGTAAAAAACAAGTTAGGCCCATCTAAAAGCCCTATACAATTTATATCACTAGCATTAAGATTAAAGACAACTGCTACCATTCTTGTCAAGGTTTTAGTTCTATGATGCTCCACTTTGAACTACTGACACTTTTTGAGGAAAAATTTTTAAAAGAAACACATGCTAAGCTCAGGAATGAGAATTAGGTGATATAGTCTATGAAGGGTTGGACTAAAGTAATGATCCTTCTATGAAGACAAAACCAAAACACACAACCCCACTTATAATGTAAAGAAACCATGACAAATTCTAAAAAATAATGATAGTCATCAAAAATAGAAAAACTGCTGGCCATAGAATTTCATAACTATCATCTCAACACTAAGGGTACTGCAAAAGTAGGATTGTCAGGTTTTTGAGGCCAACTGGTCTTTGATGAATAATTTTGCTTTTTTGTGTATGACTCTCTTCAGAGAACTTTTTCACACTGTTTTGTTTTTGTACATTTGTTTTCTACATGGAAATATTTTTTTTCAAAGTTCATCAGAGTCAAAATACGCCAATATAAACATTTCTGCTCAATATTCTCATCTTCTGTAACATTGTGTTTGGAGTATGTAGAAATCCATTCCAAATTCACTCACTTGTTAACCACAATACCAGTATATTCTTCATTAATTTGAGGTTCTGTTCTGTTTGGCTGTTATTTTTATCTTTTTAAGACATTAAACTTTTTTTTAAACTATTATGTCTTACTATTACACTTTACCAGAAAATAGTTTTACCTTGTCAATTTCAAATCTACATACTTGCGGTTTCTAAACTAGAAATATTTTCTGAGGAATCTTTTCATCATGTCTACTGCCAAAATTTCATTTGTTGACATTTTTTGAGGGAGAAACACATGCTGAGCCCAGGAATGAGAATAGGTGATAGCTATGTCCATGAAGGAGTAGACTAAGGTAATGATCCTTCTATGAAGACAAAACCAAAACTCACAACCCCATTTGTCATCTGTAGAGTTCACAAAATTACCATTACAAGCAGATCTTTCAGCATCTTTCAGGATTTGAGTCTGGACACTAATGCTTGACATTTGTTGTCTTTAAATAGCTTTATTTTGTATAAATAAACTGGACTTGGACAACTTGGTAGACATATCAGAAGATAAAGTTTCATGTTTGTTTGTGCCTGGGTTACTCAAAGAGGTAACAGAAAACATATTACACTAGTCAAAATGCTGAGAATAAAGGACTTTTGAATGGAACATCTATATCAATACCTCTAAGACTCTGGACAAATTACAGAAAATGAGGCAACAATAGTGTAAGAGCCAGAACAAGGAGTGGAGTGAAGGAGAATGATGTCTTTGAACATTTCAGTACTGTTGCACTCTTGATCTCACAATCCTTGAGATCCCTGGCACAACACCTGTGCAAGATTTAGTGAGGGGAAGAAGGGTCTCTGAGCCTGCTTCTTTAGCTCCCAAGGACCTATAGACAGTAATAGTAGCTGGAAATGGGAGAGTCCTATTCCTGAGTGTATATAGGTACTTAATGGTCATCATTAATTTAAGAAAGGAAAAGATATTTCTTCTGTGATATTGACACTGCACAGGAGCTCATGCTCCTTAGATAATTCCACACCTTTGACTTTGTAAAAGATCATAATAAAACTTGTAAGGAAGTCATCAATAAATCTAGACATGGAAATAAAGAATGAAAAGTAAGTGAATTAGTGAAAAAGGAACAGAATAGAGTAATAGAAGGAAATATACATTTAAAAATATGTAAGAAAAAATATATATGAAAATGCCAAGATGTATGTAAGTGATGGTATCACACATCTTTAATCCAGCACTGAGGAGGCATAGGCAGGTGGATCTCTATGAGTTGAAGGTCAGCTTGGTTTACAAAGTGAATTCTAGAACAACCAAGGTTACACAGAGAAACCATGTCTCCAAAAATAAAAATAAAACACACAAACAAAAAAAAAACTGGCCAAAATGTTACCCATTTTTATACATTTATGTATAATCAACATATACTCATAAAATAAAGCTTAAAAATAAAAAAAAGCATATGATACATAACCAGAGATACTGAAACTCAAAACCAGGAAAATGTTTAAATTTGAAATTTAGAAACTTTTTTTGACTTACTGCTGTCTGGATTCACAGCTTTCAGTTTGTGTAGCCATTAGGTTTAATTTCAATTTGAGTTGATTGTGAGGGCTTTGGTGTTGATACTCCAGATCTCTAGATAACTTTCTAATGGTCACCACTGCACATTCCCTGGGGTCCTGTGTTCTCTCAAGGCACTATGAGAGAACAATGTTTATTTGCAGCCATCCACAGGATGCCAGACAGTCTATGACTAGGGGAACAAAACCAATAAAAACAACAAACAAAAGGTCTTCTGTGAGTCCTAGTTTTGACTTAGTTTTACCCTGAGGCAGCAAAATCCTTCCAAGGTGGCATAGTGAGTGGCACTGATGCCAAGTTTTTCTCTTATGAGACACTGACTGACCAAAGGGGGAAGTTGTACTAAAAAGTTGTGATTTTTGAAGCATTAATCTCCAGTGGTCCCTGTCCTTAACAATTTCTTTGGTAAGGAAACTCAATCCCTAATATAAACACTGAACAAGAAATGAGAATTTATCAATGAGAAAACACCAAATAACTTTAAATGGATCTTCTACTGTATATGTTTGTTGTGTATCTATCATATATGCCCTCTGTTATTGCAATGACTAGAAGATTTTGCAAACTCCATTGTACAAATTCTGCATGGTCTTATAATAAAATAATGTAGCCAAATATTGGGGGAAAGAAGAAAGATCAAAGAGACAGAGAAACAAGCCACAGCCACTTCTCATTAGCCACTCATCATAGATCCTCAGACTCAATGCCTCTGAGTCCTTAGCCAAAAGGAAAAAGGGGTACAGGTAAAGGGCTGAACTCTTGCCGCCTCTTTCTCTGCCCAGCTATCTCATTTCCTATTTCAACCTTCCTAGTGTTATGATAAAAGGTGTGTGCCACCTCCACCTCTCTCTGTTTGGCCTTGAACTCCTAGAGATCAAGAGGATCTCTGCTTCCTGAGTGCTGGAATTTAAAGCATAGCTCCCCACTTACTGACCTTTCTGGTGAAATCTGTGGGTAGCTCTGTCCTCCAATTTTTCAGGCAGACTTTATCAGATATACATATATCACCACAGAGCTCCCAGGTTCATGAGTCATTCTTTGCTCAATTAAATTAAACTGATTAGGAACTAGCTTCTATTACCTCCAGTATCATATACCACATCTCCATAACCCTGCCCAGTGCCTTTGTTTTATTTTCTTGAGACATAGTTTCATGTAACCTAGTTTGGCTTTCAAGTTGCTACATAGATAAGAGATAACTTTGAACTCTTGATTTTCTAGCCTTCACAACTATTTCAGACAACTTCCCATGATTTCTTTACATTATATCCAACAAAAATTGTGTATAGTCATGTTTTACACATACTCACAAAGTTGAATATAGTGCTGGAGTTGCATGAATGGAATATCATATCCGTGTGTGTGTGTGTGTGTGTGTGTGTGTGTGTGTGTGTGTGTGTGTGTATGAAAAGCAGAACAGATTTAGTCAATGAAGCAACTATGAATAGAAAGACAAAGAGTTACAGTAATCCCTGAGTTCAGATTCTGGCATGAGTTAATGTTTAAATATGTAGCAAGAAAAACATTAAATACCCAGTCTTTCCATCATTATCTCAGTGACTCTTTCTTACATTGTCTGACAAATGGGAAATCTTTCACTGGCATACTTATTCTTTATTTAGTTGTTTTCAAGGCCTCAGCTTTTTCTTCTCACAGCAGAGGATTTTGAGGGGTGGATTCCAGTTCATTGAGATCCATGGTGTGAGTTATCTGAAAACAAAAAGGGAGGGGGCTCCAGTATATGAAGAATGTGCTAATTCCCACCAGGTATGCTGGTGACATTTCTCCACTCTTGTTTCAACATCTGAGCCTTGAAATGAAATATGCCTGTACCTAAAGCAAATATCATAAACAGAATACAAGTAGAAATGATAATTGCAAATAGATACAAGGGAAAAGAACCACAAAATCACATCATGGCCAAGTTAACTAAACAAGCTTTTTAAAAAACGGTTGTACACAATTTGCCTCCTAGGTGGAGTTCAAGAGATCAACACTGGACATGTGGAAGATAAAGTTTTAATAGTTCAGGAGTATCAAGTTTCCAAATGGGCCATTGTGCAGGAAAATAAGCAGAAATCACTTGTAGTATTATTGGGGGAAGACTGAAATATCAGAGCAAGCACCACAGTCAATTCTCACCCAGCTGTCTTGCTGCTGGTTGTTTCTGCCAGTAGCTTTTCCCAGTTGCTTCTGTGTCTGTCTGGTTTCTACGAGCCCTTATATACCCTATCCCATCCAGATTAGGATTAAAGACCTGTAGCCTTGAACTCACAGAAACAGAACAAGTTCTATGACTGACTCAAGTGTTTATCTTTGTATTCAAGGTTTAAGAATTTCCCGTTGTCTGCCTAGGATTTGACTGTGTGCTCTCTCCCCAATATTCAGGTTTTATTAAATATGTAATATATACCCACAGGTCACAGAAGCAGAATATAACAAGTTGGTCATAATTACCTCCTGAAACAAAATCATGGTTGCAGGGTCAGAAAAACAAGTGACAACATGGTATAAACAATCTCTTGAAACTTAGTTGCTATTTTCTGGAATGAGTAGTATGGAACCATTTGTAGTTATAATTACATGTGAGACATAGCCCAATCCTTGAAAAACAGACTTAATTACAAATTATAAACTAGAAATGAATCTAGTTTGATTTTAATATAAGTTAGCTTTAAGCCCTAAAAAGAGACAGGCTGGTTTATCATTTTTCATTTTCTTATGTGACTATGTCAAATCCTAGTTAGGGTTCTGTAGTGGAATTATGTGTTACATTTTAAATAATTGTCCCACCTACAGGTTTAATAAAAAGCAGGTTGGCTGAAGGCAGACATGAAGTGTGGGTGGGGCTACCAGGCTAAGAAAACTCAGGAACGCCTCAGAGCAGACACAGATGCCAGATACAGATGCCACAGAGTTGCCAGGGGTTCCAGGACATGCAGAGAAATGAAGTTGAAATGCTGCTCTGAGAAAAGGTACTGAGCTGCATGGCTGAACAAGATGGGTTGAGTTCAAGTGAAAGAGTTAGCAAGTCATATGCCTGGGCCCTAGATCAATCAGCAGAAAATTAACATAAGCATCTGTGTGTCTCTGTGTGACTGCCAGTGTTTCTGCCAGACTGCTAAACTGCCAATCAAACCTCTGGTCCAGGCCCAGAAAGTCCAGAACAGAAACCTTATTATAACAGGGTTCTTTTCACTTTTGTGTGGTTGTTGCTATTGTTATTGTAAAGTTTGATAATATTAATGGAGGGAAAATATCTTAGCATTTTTTAATCTGAAGAAAAACAATTTTGTAATGCATCAAAAGATGCAATTGATTAATTGTATATCTTTTTGATTAGCATTGGTTTGTATATCATTAGGCACTAGAGGTAAACATTTTGTCTCCCTTTCCAGGGAGTTTCCTTTTGATATAACATTCCAGCCTTTCATTTAGGAAAAGGAGTGGCATACTCTATTTTGTAACTACTTTCAGCTGATATTAGAACATTGTTATCAGGTTCCAGAAAAGCTTAAATGTAAGTCAATGGCTAGGAGGGGGTTCTGGCAATGAGGCATTTATCAGGAGTATCTGGTTTGTTGACTCATCTGAAGAGACAGGGAAAATCATGTCAGCTGAAATGGTCTACATCAGCTTTCAGCAAGTCAAGACTCCTTCAGTTTTTTAAAATTATCTGGGAGTAATATGATGTAAATAAATTTTTGAGCAGTTTGTAGACCTCAGCTGATTTTTGGCATATGCCCAAAAATCAGCTGAGCAAAAATCTCCCAGGGCTATAATATTAATTTTCTGGCCCTGGACTAGCCACAAGATCTGGATCATCAGTCCTAAAGCCCCAAAGAAACACATAGACCCTTATATTAATTTTATGCTGATCAGCCTATGGTTCAGGTATATTGCTAGCTAGATCTTGCTCTTAAACTCACCCATGATTCTTATCTTGTTCAGCCATGCAGCTCAATACCTTTTTTCAACAGCATTTCAACTTAACTCAGCATCTGCTAGTATCTCATCTGGCTTCTCCCTAGCATCTCTCTGGCATCTCTGCTCTGCTCTTCCTGATCCCAGAGTTTTCTTGGTCTGGTAGCCCTACCCACACTTCCTGTCTGCCTTTAGCCAATCAGTATTTTTATTACAACAATAGGTGGGACAATTATTTACAATGTAACAGAACATAGTTCCTCTACATGGGGCAGATATAAACTAGGGACAGAAGTAGAAGTTAAGGAACATAAAGAAAAATCTATACGTGGAGTTTCCTCCTAATGAATAGACCATAGGCAGGGAAGCTTAGGCAGTTGTTGGTATGACAGGATTACTTACCTGGAGTCTTTTGACCTGTGACAGATAAACTAAAGTTGCACTATCTGAAGCTTAAATTGTTTGGAGGGGTTTACAAAAAAAGGTAAAGGTTTTATATATATTAACATTAAGACTGGTTGTAATCTATACTGATATCCACATTGCAGAAACAGCAAAGTTATCAGGCTCTTATCAACAGTTAGAATAGACTCACATCTTTGAGTAATGGCTAAAGATATGGCTTTGGGTAAAAAGGCATGAGAATTCTTTTCTCTGACCAGTGGGCTATATATTGGACAAAGATGTTTTTAGCATGATGAGAAAAATTTTAAATTCTATACTTAGAAAAAGATCAAAGGAAATTTAAATTTTTGAGTTTGTGACTCATAATAGTCAGTATGCTCTCTATCAGCTTGTCCAAATTAAATTAATTAAAACTTTGAATTTTTAAAATTCTAGTATAACAATAGCATAGAAGGGGAAAGAAATGTAAAGCATCTTTTATTTTAAATTATTTTAATACCTTTTATAACTTGTATTAATGTAACTTTAATTATCTTATTGGAACCTCATAACTTAGACTTTCATATCTTATGATTTTTTTACAACTTTCATTTATATTCCTTACTTAAAAGTTTTTATAATTGATATGCACCTTAATTTTTATTCAGGTATTTACCATTAAACACACATAAGAACTTGAGCAGTCATTACAAATCAAGCTGTTTTAAATAAAGAAATAGTAAAAAAAATACATCTGAAACCTGTCTGTTTTATAATATGAAACCTGTTCTTAAGGCAAGACTGTCTGTGAACTTGCCTTTTTAAAAACTGTGAGAGCTAATAGCTATAGAAAAGTAAGGCCTGGTTTTTGTATATCAAATGTCTTGCCTAGGCAGCTGCTGTCAAACTGATAAAGATAGCTATCACCATCATCAGAGATCTTAGAAGAATATCAGTTATAGCAGAAAATATAAACAAAATGAATTATGTGTCACTTAAAATGACAGAGACCAAGTACCTGGATGGTTACCTTGGTAGTTTCCAATTGTGGTCTCAATGGTTTCATTGGGGGAAGAAGTTATAGGTTTTTTTCTGACACATAGGATAGCATTATATATATGTATCTGTATATATATATACAGATAGTCCACAAAACAGTGTAGGCCTTTGGCTGCTCCATTCTAAAGGTTAAATAATTTTCCTGTGGAGAAGAATCTTGGAAAAATTGACCTACCTTTGGCCAGGCAGAGTAATCTACCCAATAATGTCCACAGTTTGGGGAGTGGACTTGTATCAGGTGAAACATGGGGAGATATTTGCCCAGTGATCAGAATTACCACAAACCAGGTATGGCTGAAATTCCATAAGTTAGTACCCTACTGAATGTGGCGTGGGACTTCTGGAGAAGAAAACAATTTCATTAAGATGGTATTATTCTTTCTACCTCTTCAGCAGATTTTAAGATATACCTGCCTGCTTGTCCTCTTGAGGCTTGGTGCCTTGGACAAATGATTCACTGGCTCAACTGGCTAAAATCTTGAGAAGACAGTAGTAGGTCTTCACCGAAAGGTAGATGCAAATCTTTACTGTGTCATTCATCCTCTGATAAGGTAACCCCAAAGTCATTTACAAGATGAGCTCAAATTGGAACATAGTTTTTACCCATTTTATCATGGAAATCTAGAGATCAAGTTTCATTGCTGTTCTCTGGAAGAGATTAAAGTTTGGACAGAAGTTTGGGTTTCCCTCTTGACATATAACATCCATGTGGGGGGTGCTCATTTAGGGGGAGAAATCAGACATCCTTACTGGTAGAAAACTGAGGACATTTGTGGAACTGCTGCTGTCTTCAGGGCTCGCTTTCTCATGTCTGCCTATCAACTTTCTATCTACAGCTCTCATCAAAAGCACAGCAATTTCCCTGTCTACATCTCTATCTACTTAGGGGCTGTTACCTGGAGGGCATGGGAGAATTTTATACAGAAAAACGTGACAGCACAAATCAAATAAATTGCAAGGGGCTATGGTTTTATTTGTTTGTTTGTTTCAAGTTATTCAGGGCCCCTGGTAACAGGCAAGGGACTCATTTTATGGTGTCAAGAAGGAGTCTATTTTTAATAGATGTATTGTGTCTTTCTCTGTTTTGATTGACAGGCTTATATTATGTAAGTTTTTTGTACACACACTCTTCTCATGATATATTTCATTTTATCAAAATGCACATTCAATTATTTATAGACATAAGATGTTGGGTAGGGGTTTTATCTCTACAAAATTTCACTCAGAGCATACACTTCTAATCCCAGCGTTCAGACTCAGAATCAGGAGAATCTATATGATCCTGAGTCTACATAGCAAGTTACAGGACAGCCACAGCTATGTAAGAAACCTTGTCTCAAAACAACCACAAAATCCCCAAAAGTTCAGATGATAAATTTTGCAGTACTGCATATGGTCTCTAAATTCACTTAGCTGGATCAACCCCAAACTTCTAATTTCCTGGATATGTTGCTACAAATTTTATAAAGGACAAATAGGAAGGTTACCAATTGATTTGCTAAGGGAGGGGTGATGTATAGTTTGCTAGGCAATTTATTGTCTCAGCTTCCCAAGAGCCAGAGTTATAGGGATGCATCCCTATGCTCAGCTATAGCTTCTCAGGCATGTGTGTCTTGTTGTTACTTATTCTAGTGTATGCATGTTTATATTTGGTTTTATTACTTCTCTTCTAATTTATATGCATTATTATATAATAGATGCAGAGCAAATTTAAGTAGACAGGTTCTTATACAATTTTCTATATATTTATAATTTCATTTCAGGTTTTGGTTCTCAAAGAGAGAATGTATGAATTCTGTCAAATCATGTTGAGGGGAGAAAGAGTGAGCAGCAGTTTAACGTGTAAAATGAGCTAACACAAATAGTCCTTTATAAAAGTGAGATTAGGAAAGAGAGGAGGTTGAACAGCCATGGAGGCCATGATAGAGGAGAGAGACAATACATCATGCTAGAGGCAAGAAGACAGGCTATGAGGAGAAGGAATGTGTGTGGGGGGGAAGAGACAGAAACTGAGTCAGAAGGAGAATAGACATTGAGCCCTAGGGAGAGAGATACAACTCATTAAAAACCTTACCCCACAGAGTGTTGTGTATTTGGACTTCTGGCCAGTTTCCAAATAACCACATGGAAACTTTTATTAATTATAAGAGATCAGACAATAGCTTAGGCTTGTTATTATCTAGCTCATATAACTCAAATTAAACTGTTTGTATTAATCTATATGCTTCCAGGAGGCCTGTTTACCTCATTTATGTACTTTTCAACTGCTTACTCTGCATCTTATGGCATCTTCTTGAGATTCTGCCCCTTTTCTGTCCAGAATCCTGTTCCTGGATATTAATACCTAGCTATTAATTCAGCTATTAACTAATTATTCATAATTACTTAATTAATTATTGCTAATTAATACCTAGCTATTTTTCAGCTCTTTATTAAACCAGAGTGACAGATCTTTACTCAGTATTATCAAATATCTCTCAATAGTGGAACGATATATAAAGTAAGCATCCGGCAGAGTCCCAGCGCACTCTGGAGCAGGGGCAGATAAACTTTGCAGGTCACCATACCCCCAGCTCCTGCTGAGGGAAGTTGCATGGCTACCCACCTCCACCTCGAACTGAGTGAGCCAATATCTGCAGGGGTCTCTGAAGGACAGACTCAGACCCCGCCCAGAGGTGAGGAGGGGTCACCAGGCCCAAGCGCCTATATCCCAGCCAGGGAGGGAGAGTTGAGCTCCCATCAGTTTCGGATCCCCTTCCAGGAAGAAGTGCTGTCTGCAGAGTCCCAGCACAATCTGGAGCACGGGCAGATAAACTCTACCTGTCACCATACCCACAGCTCTGGCTGAGGGAATTTGCATGGCTAACCACCGCTACCTCGAACTGAGCGAAACGACAACTACAGGGGTCCCTGAAGGGTAGATTCAGACCCTGCCCAGAGAGGTGACAGGAGGCACACAAGCCCGAGTGCCACAACTGACCAGGAGCCATCTAATCGTGAACCACTGAAGCCATGGGCAAACGTCAGTGCAAAAAATTACATAATAATACGAAGAACAACATGGTAACTCCAGAAGAGAGTGGCAATCTTACAAATATAAGACCTGAACTGAGCAATGAAGAGGAAATAGAAGGAAGCAACACCAAAATTTTCTTTTTGATGATCATCGAAGCTCTAAAAGAAGATATGAAAAAAAGCCTTAAAGAAATAAAAGAAAATACAAAAAAAAAAATTGGAAGAGATGAACAAATCGATGAAAGAAATGTGCCAGGAACTAAAAGCTGAAATAAACGCCGAAATAGAAGCAATAAAAAAGGCACAAAATGAGGCAAAGATGGAAATAGAAAACCTGAAGAAAAAAGCTGGAACCACAGATAGAAGCATAACAAACAGAGTTCAAGAGATGGAAGATAGAATCTCTGAAGTGGAAGATTCAGTAGCTCAAATAGATATTTCAGTCAAAGGAAATAATAAAACTAAAAAGGCCATAACTCAAAATGTTCAGGAAATCTGGGACACCATGAAAAGACCTAATTTGAGAATAATAGGAATAGAAGAAGGAGAAGAATACCAGCTCAAAGGCACAGATAATGTTTTCAATAAAATCATAGAAGAAAACTTTCCTAACCTGAAGAAGGAAATGCCTATAAAGATACAAGAAGCTTATAGAACACCAAATAGATATGATCCC
>PVIH01002203.1:0-199282 GCA_004025045.1 Sigmodon hispidus
TTAGGGTTGTTAAAATGGATCACTGTTCCTTGGTTTGTAAACATGTTCACCTCTTCAATACCAGAGATATTGTTCACCCCCAACTTCTTTAAGGAAAACTGCAGTTTCTTATCATCTGCTGTGGCTGTTCTGTGAACCACCTTCTTCTTTCTTCGAGCAGTTCCTTTTCCACCAATGCGCACTTGTGCCTGAAGTTTGGTCAGTTTTTCCTGGTTCATGATAGTTTCTTTCATCTTGTCGGAGCGGAAATGGGGCCGCGCGGGGGTCTCCAGCAGACCAGCTGAGATAAGGCGCACACACGCGAGAACGCAAGATGGCAGCTCGATTTCCATATTATTATCAAGAGCTTTAAGTGACTGACTTGGAGATGTGAGAACCAAGGGACAGTGGGGATGTCTGGAGGTCTGATTCTCCTTTGGAGAAGAAGTAGGGATTTTTCAGCTCCAGCCTCGGTTTCTGTAGGGTCCCTTATTATTATTGTTGTTGTTATTATTATTATTATTATTAAAGATTCTTTTCCTGAGGTTGGCAGCAGTTCCCTTCCAGGGTCAGTACTGGTAAGCAGAGAGAGGTACCAAGATTCTTCCCCATGGAGATGGGGGAGATGAGGGCAGATGGGGGAGATGGGGGCAGATGGGGGGTAGATGGGGGTAGGACAGGGCTTTTTGCTTCTTCTGTCATCTCAAGCCCACCCTTCATTTTCATTCAAAGATAAACCATCTAGAGACAGGTTTTGAGACTCAAGAAACCTTCTTATAAGACTTGATATTAGCCAAGTGGAGGAAGAGGCAGGTGTGTCTCTGAGTTTGAGGTCAGCCTGGTCTATAGAGTTAGTCCCAGGACAACCCCACAGAGTAAATATGTCTTCTGGACCCCCAGACCCCCTCCTCCCTGAAAAGAAAGATTTGAAACTATTAGGTAGTTTGTTTTTCTTTCTGAATTTGCAATTATTTATCTTAAGTAATGTCAGGGTAAAAACACAAACTGGGTTTTCCTCTTCAACAGGAAGGGAAATAGCCCCTTGGCTTCTCAATCATATCTTCAAGTTTTTGCTGGTCTTGAAGGAGGTGGGATCTTGTGTCACGTGGGTTTGTATGACCTGTATTACCCTCACCACACCCACTTGCTAGTGAGTTCCTCCTTTTCTTTGTTTCACATTGAGGAAGGGCTGCTTGGACTTTGACTCTCCTCAAGATGTTAATAACATGTTCCAAAATCATGTGTTCTGTTAAAAATCACTTACTCATAGTTTTGGAAAGAACTCTTAAGTAGGGAGTCGCTTCAGGGTGCAGAATATTGTTCTGAAGGTTTTGGGAAATAAATCTCAAGAGTTAGTTCATTTACCACCAAGACATATTTAGTTAGTGTATATAAACAAAAGAAGTCACAGTGTGCCTGGACATTATTTGTCCCAGATGGAGCTTAAACTTGGCTTGCTGTGTAGCACTGATGTCATGGTACATCAGCTGGCCCCAGATTAGATGTGCCGAGAATCGGCTCTGCGCTTTTGTACAGGGAGGGCCTGTGGGGGGGAGCAGCGAGGCAGGCTGGAAAATCAGTGTCACAGTTCTTCTTGTGCACTCTGTAGAGACTAGTGTCTGTCCTGAATTTGGACTTAGTGCAGAAAGAGGGAAGATTTGGAAAGATCAGTGATGTCCAATTTGGCATTCGAATGTGCTCAAGGTCCTTGTTCTTCTGAGACTAGGAGTGTGCTATGCCTGGCTTCCCAGCAGTCCCTTTTTGCAGAGGCCCTTGCACTCAAATATGACAGGGAAAACTGGAAAGCCTTTTCCTTCCACTCCCCCCACACAGTGATGAGATTGAACCTAGGTCCTTACACATGCTGGATGAGTCTCTCTTGCTAAGACATGTCTCCATCCCCAAAGCATTACTTCTTTGTTTTTTGAGACAAAGCACATTTCTTCCCCACCCCCAGAGGATGTCTCATGTAGCCCAGCCTGGCCTTGAACTCATTGCAGCCTCCGCTGGCTTTGATCCTGCCTCCACTTTCCAAGTACTGGACTTGGCAGAGCACATGGCTGTTTTTCTAAAGCTCTACAGTTTTGAAGATAACTTTCCGTCTTTTTGCCTCGATACCATTAAGGAAGACAATTGTCTTAAACTTGGTAATGGTCCTAGATACCCATTTGTAGAACTGTTTTGCTCTTTCATCCACGTGTGGTGGGTGACTCTCAGTGAGTTAGTGAGTCAGATGCTTGAAGCATCCTGAGGGACCTGTCAGAGTTTACATCTTCAGTGTGTTTTGAAGGGAGGCTTTTGGGTGAGAAAAAAGCCATGATGTTAAGTGGTTCTGCCTGTATGAGCTCTTCCAAAAAAGTTAATTACAGAGTAATATCTAGCATGTTATCTAGAACTTCTACTCTTGGGAAATTGCTCAAGAAATAGATTTAGTTTCCCAGAGAAACTTGACTATAAATATTCAGGACATAACCATGCAAAACAATCAAGAGTTTTAAAAACAAATTATGAATTAACTGCTAAATAGCTGAAGCAAATGTAGTATATTCTTAAAATGGAATATTACTCAGCAGGAAAAAGAATGAAGTAGTGTCGAGAACACCGACAGCCTGGAGAACTGTCTGTTCAGTGAAAGGATTCATTGGCATCGTGTTATTTTGTCTTTGTATTTGGTCCCAGTGAGCAAACACAGAGACCAGAAGTAGGGGCTGGAGGAATTAAGGGCAGATGGGGAATAAAAATGGGGTGTTGAAAATTTCCTGAAATACTTTGTGTCATGGCTACCAACTATGTGAATATACTAGATGAACTTAGTGACATGTTACTTAAATCTCAAAGATGTTAACACAAATATCTGAAATTAACAACTCAAAAACAAAACAGCCAGATAGCACCCTCCATAGCAAACAAAGTTTTATTGCTTGCTTGCATTATGATAATCTTAATGAGAAACATTTCCAGGCAGGTCACATTGTTTCAAAGCTGTAAGGGGCTTAGATTTCAGAACCTCTGCAAGTGGATTCTAGACTCACCCTGTTGCTAGGATCCAAGGAAGCTGAATGGAATCCAGAATGCAGATGCTGGAGAGATGCAGGTCAGAGAATCAGAGCGATCAAGCAATCTCACAGTGAGAGTCTGGTGGAGTTAAATTTTATTGAGGCATGAGACATGGTAAACTGTGTAAAATGTTTTACTTTAATCTCTCCCACTTAATTGAGACTTGCCAGTGGTTAAGAAGTATTAGTAATAGTTATTAACTGGGTAAGGCCTGTTTCTGTGAGGAGTGGATAAATATTCTCTGCTTTCTATAACTGAGGACATATACTAACTAGCTTTGAAAGGCTAAGTGGGCTACCTGGCAGGTCCAGGACCAAGTCTCCATCTTTTAGATAGGCTCTTTTCACTGTATCCTGCTGTCCTTAGACACATGCTTATGTCTAAGTGGGATTTTAATGTCTAAATTGGATTTTAAACTGGTCAGAGAAAAACTACAAGTTTAGTAGAGTAGCCTAATGATTTATTATTTACATCCTTAAAATACTTTGAAGGCATTTATTTATGTATTATAAAGTGTTAGAAAGCAGCTCTGACCTGAATGCCCTCTACAGGTGATGAACCTTCTGTGCGTGGGAGCTTGTTAGATTTGACAACTTGAAAGTACTTAAGATAACTTTTTATTTTCTGTTAAAGATGAGTTTTGAGATACATTTTTTTTGGTCTCCCTGTCCCCCTCATTCTCTCTATTTCTCCACATGCATGTATGCATGCATAAAAGGCAGAGATAAATGTCAGGTGTCATTTTTCAGGCACTGCCCACCTTGCTTTTTGAGTTGGAGGCTCTCTTCTTGACTTTGAGCTTAGGTCAGGCTGGTTGGTCAGCAAGCCTGAGGGATGTTCCTCTCTCCATCATCCCAATGGGGATTACAGGCCTGGGCCACCATGCCTAGCTAATTTTTTTCTCATGGGTTCTGGGTTGAAGTTTGTGTAGCAAACATTGTACTGAAGTATACATCCTCAGCTTAGAAGATACTTTTTCTTATCTGCAATTTGGATTTCTTATTCTTTTAAGACCATTTTGAGTATGTATAATATGATAAAGGCTAAATTATGATGTCAAGAACTGAGGAAACAAAATCACTAGTTTAAAATGGAATTACTTTGGAATCAAAGTAGATGTTCTGGAGCTACAGTTAACTTGGACCTGAAGTAGTGTGGTGATTCTCCTTAGATCTCTAATTAGATTTGTTTCTTAGTAAGTGTTTTCCTTTGGGTCCACACAGGAGTAAAATTGTAGTAGGTATAGAGACAGTCCACAGTGACTGCTGTGAACTGTCCGGAGAAAAAGGATTAGTTGATTGCTGAGAGTTTTCCTGGCTAGTTTTTGTAGAACAAAAGCCAGGAAAGCAAAATAGAACTTAATAAGAAAAAGAGCAAGTGTAGAAGGGAGCATCAGGTGCCCATATGCCTGCAACTGTGGCAGCAGTAAATGTGGAGAGCAGGAGGAGGCGGAGAGGCATGCTGGCTGGCTGATGCGTTATTGGATGGCAGGATTGAAGTGACAGGGAAGTATCATACCAGGGAGACTGTGAAGTTCATGCCTCTTAGAGGTGGAGGTGGTGTTAATGGGTGCCATGTATACATTTTGTTCATCCAGAGCTAGATTCCAGTCTAGCTTAGCCACCTAGTCAGGTGACTTTGGACCAATTTCTTTTGTGTTCTTTAAGTTTCCAATTCAGTTTTCCACTCTATGAAATTTGGTTAATAATTTCTATTTAGAATACCACCATGTGGTTGCTGCGAATTGAACTCAGAACCTCTGGAAGAGCTGCCAGTGCTCTTAACCCCTGAGCCATCTCTCCAGCCCATAGGTAGTAACTTTTTAGAGTTAGCCTGGGAAAAGGTACTGCTGTAGTAGCCTGTATCACACTAAGGTGTTAAATATTTGTCATCTGCCTGCTGGCTTCTTCATCCCAGGGCCATTTTTCTTGAGTGTATTATTAACACCGTAAGAATGAGTTTTGTTTATTTGCAAACCATCACTTCCTTTAGGAGAAAAGAGACTGGATTTAGAAAACAAATGCATACCTATCAGTTATACCTGAGGTCTGTTGTGTTCTGTGCCAGACAGATGAGCATGTCAAAGGTGTGTATGAAAGGTAGGGGTTTGAGAATCTGAAGGGGTTGGTGTGTGTGTACTCTGTATCTCAGTCTGTCCGTCTGTCCACCTACCCATCCTCCCCGTGTGTGTGTGTGTGTGTGTGTGTGTGTGTGTGTGTGTGTGTGTATACACATGTGTACTTCTTGGTCTGGATGGCATTTGCAACTGAACAGATCTGATAAAGCAATGTAGCCTGAGGTTTGAAGCATGTCTGCTTCCTGTTTTGACAGCTTGCTTCTGTGTCAGTATCCTGGGAGGGGGGAGGAAATCTATGTGATACATACCTTTAATCCCAACACTTGGATGTCAGAGGCAGAGCTAGTCAGATTTTTGTGGCTTGAAGCTTTTCTGTTCTACAGAGTTCCAGGATAAGCCAGGGTTACATAGGGCACACCTGTCTCAAAAACAAAAACAACAAAAATCTTTCTTCTTTTGCCTTTGACAAAAGACATTCTAATGTGAATATGAATTGGTTTAATGCTGACTTTGAAAAGTAGAAAATGGCCAATGCACGAACAGATGATGACTTTCACATACTGAACTAAAGAAAATTCATAGCAGCTCTGTCAAAGGAGGGCAGTTATGGGAAGAGAGAGAGGATGAGGCAGAAGGGAACTGACTTGCACGGTACAGAAGATTCAGTGTAGGAGGACAGGCCCATCGGGTCAAGGAAATTGGCTCAAACCAATTGCTAAGGCATGCACCTAATGTACTTCCTTCTGAGCCAACCCAGAGTCTGCCTGAGGGCCTAGCAGCAGCTACTGTCCAATGTTTCTGATTGCTCGGAATCTGCCTGACAACAGATACAGTTAGATCTCCTGACTGTGCCTAGCCAATGGGGAACAGTCATAGAATATCACCAGATCTTGACATAGCCTGGGTGCTGGGAGGAGGATATATAAGGGTCTCCCCATTGTAGAATAAATGAGTTAATCTTTTTCAACTGACTTCTGGGGTCTGTGTGGTTGACTCCATGCCTGCTTGCCCCTCCCCTGAGGGCACTGTTAGGGCCCACTACCAATTTTGTGCCCTTTATCTGTCAGGATGTGACTCATAATCCTTCCAGCTTCATGATGCAAGTTGGTGCTGGTGCCTCATTCAAGCCTGTTGTTAGGACAGGCCATTGGGCTGCTGCGTCACAGCTTTATTTTTATCAATGGACAATGACAATGGCACATTGGTAGCTTCCCTCAGCAAAATAAAATGTTTTCTCCTAAAAATGCCCAATGTCAAGTTCAAAACAGTCCATTCCAGTTGTAACTTCTGCTCTTGTGAGAAGAGACATTGCTATTAGGAGGCATGAACTTTGCCTCATTTCTAAGATAGCCTGGTAGATTATAATCTGGTTGCCATAGCAATTCAGCAGCAGTGAAAATTAAATGAACTTAAACATTTGAGGAGAGATGTGCTGGTATGATGTTTAAAAGCCATGTACCTATCATCTTTTTCCTTGAAGAACTGAAGTAGAAGGAATTAGGACCTGTAAGCTTGTGTGTGTGTGTGTGTGTGTGTGTGTGCGTGTGCGTGTGCGTGTGCGTGTGTGTGTGTGTGTGTATACTCTTTTCATGCAGAATGGTAGGCAGAGAGTATGACATCATTTCAAAATCCATTTTCTTTACTGAGATTTTTCCATAGTAGTGCTGGGTTGTGTTCTCTAGGCCATTGCTGACAGTTGTGTGGGGTAGAGAGTGTATGAATTTGGGTTGTCACAGAGGAGTAAACCTAATCCGAAGGAGGAAAGCATCCTGATACTTTAAATCTGATCAGGTACCCTTAGATATTGATTAGAAGCCCATGGGTACAGGGCTGAACAGACTATTGTTATTTGCTAACTGGACATAGTATCAAACTGCCCTCTAGATTTTTATCTTTCCTGATTAGTGATCAGGCTTCCTTCAGAGAAGTGTGTACGTGCAGTGGAGGGTGGTTAGCAAACCCACAAGTAGGCAAGGTACAGAATGTAAGTGTCTGTGGAGTGCTCAACCATAAACAGGACACCTGTCACACCTTCCCTCAAGGTTCCGAGGCAGTCCTGGAAGAGGGACAGACAGATTCTAAGACAAGAGGTTAGGGAGGAATGGACTGAATCAGTGTCTTCTGGTCTCGACAGGACCCTGTACCCATGTACTCACAGCAGCTGTGGATGACCGCACAGTATCAAGTTAGGCGACATTCTAGCCTAGAGAGGAAAAGCTCACCATGCCCAGCCTCTAGTTGAGGAACTAGTGATAGCTGATGGTAGCTAGGGGATGGAGAGTCAGTTTTCTTTCTGTGTGGCCTCTGGTACCACAACCATGCTCCAGGGCATGGGTGGCTGCACACCCACGAGTACTTGGGCAGTACAAGTTAGACTCTGGATTATGGGGGCAGATGTGAACAGTGGGCCTGGGCGGACCTAGTGTGGAGTGCATGTGACCAAATACATTGTACACAGGTGTAGAAGTCTCAAAGAAAAGAGTATTGTACGTTTTTAAATAGAAAATGATACTTTTATAAGTCCTTAGACAAATTCTAGCATCCCAGTGATGAGATCAAAACCATTGAGTTAAACCTCTAAGACTAGGTTTCTAATGCATGGCGGTAGATTTAGAGTAGGGAACAAGTCATTGGATACCCAGACTGTCGTAGATTGTCTTTGACAACCCCATTTCGTGTACTCCTTCTTCCACACAGTTGTCAGCAATGGTCCTGAGAGTACAACCCAGCAATATTATGAAAAGTCTCAGAAAAGAAAAAGGATTTCTGAATTACAAAGTGGTCGGACACCCCCATCACATTTGTACTTCTATTGAAACCAGGGGCACAGTGTATCATCCTGGTCATTATTGTAGCTCACTGCGTTCACAGCTGAATAATACCTCTCTTTTTCAGCAGCTTATATTGCATCTTGTGATACTATAGCAGTGAGGAAGCTTCCGAGTCAGTACCAACTTGATTTCTCTGTGTCCTGTGTGCTAGGATTTCTGGCCCCTGGTAGTTGCCTGGTCAATGTACTATTCCAACATGGCACTGCCAGGGCATGCCACATGCAGAGGGTGTGCCCCTTTCATCCATATGCATGACCAGGCATGGCCATGTAAACCCGTGCCTGCCTGCTCATTTGTAACTCAAAGCCCCCCCCCCCCCATTGCTCTCTTTTCTTCCATTGTTAGCCTCTCTTCCTGCAAGCGTCCTAAATAAACCCTAGCATGGGTTACTGGTACTGTGGTTCGTTCCCGTATGCGTTAACAACACTATGACCAGAGTATTAGCCTTCTCAGCTATAAGCTCTTTTCCATGAAGTTCTGGCAGGCAAGAGCAGTGGGAATAGCTTACATTGTTCTGGGGTCTGACCACCAACTCCAGGAAGATATCTCACACCTGCCACTGGACTTTGGACAAGCATTATTTCCTATGTAGGGTAACTCCAGCTAAACACTTCTATATGAAAACTAAACAAAATTAGGAAGCTTATGAAGTACTAATTTTCCATGTGGTTTTCTTTACATCCGTCCTGTATCTATTCTTCACCCCTCTGTTGCTCTCCTGGCCCAGCCCTCTCCCCATGATTCCTCCTCCTCCCTTCATTTTGTGATCCCTCCTCCTCAGGTTCATTTCCTCCCTGTGCTGAAGGGCTTCTGCTTTCCTGGGTGTAGTGTAGTGAGCCTTGGTGTGTGTTTATGTAAGCACATAGCTGACTCAGACCATTTCCAAGTTAAAGGAACGACTAGAGCCTCCTGCTGGAGAAAGCAACAGAGATGCTTTAACCACTGCGGAGATCTAAAGGGATTTCATTTTGATTTCTTAGAATGGCACAAGGTCATCACATTGGCAAGAACGAGGATGGAGGAGTCTGAAAGATGGAATTAATGTAGGGGAAAAGCAAATTATTTTGAAACAGTTTATCCTTCAGAATAATATGAGGCATCTGCAGTGAGGCTTGGAATGCTTTCCCCTGGATGATCCTGATAATTTTTCAGTGAATGTATTTCCTAATTAAAAGAAATTCATGCCTCAGCAATGTCCCCTGCTGTGAATTATTATTTGAACAAAATAGGTTGATGTTAAAGATTTATATTATAAATTACATGTCTTTGATCTGAATAGTGTTACAAAGCAGATAAATTGTAGTATGGGAAAAGTTTGTTTAAATTGCATCGCATGAGATCCTTTAAAATTAAAAAAAAAATAAAAGTGTGTGTGTGTGTGAGTGAGTGAGTGATCCTACAGAGTATATGGTGCCATGGGCATCTGCAGAGGTCAGAAGAGGGTTCCAGGTTGGATCCCCTGGAACTGGAGTTACAGGTGACTGTGAACCACTTTGTGGGTTCTGGTCTGATCTCAGGTCCTCAGCAAGAGCAGCTTCTGAGCCACTGAGCCATCTCTCCAGGCTCGAATCTTTTGAAATCTTAATTTTTGAGCTAATCTTGTGAGGCAGTTTTCCTGAGGTTTTACCATCATTTATTCAGTGAAAGGATTGTCAGGCATGGGGTTAGTCAGTCAGATCTTATCCTCATGGTACCTCAGTTAAAGAAGGAAGGAATTGCTAAAAATAATTATTAATGGAATTAGTTGCAGTTGTAAATTTTAGAAAAAAGAGTGGATGCTAGCTGTTTAGAGAAGCAGTACTGTGTGTGGAGGAGGGATCTCAAGGGACAGTCCTGGAAGGTCTGAGAGCGTTGGAGCAGGCCTCCAGCAGGGTCCAGGAGGGAACAGCAGCAGTGTCCTGTCTGTCTGTCTATCCATACAGGTTGGTGAGTGTGATGGTACTGGCCTGTCCCTGCTGACACGCAGCTACGGTTAGGACCTTTTATTGGTCTTTAGTTTTAAGCCTCTTCTCCTTTGGTTTGAACTAAATTTCTGTGGGGCTGTTGAAGAGACCATGCTTCACCACAGCTGCTTCCTGTCTCGTGCTTTGGAAGTTATCTTCTAATATTAAATATCTGTGTCTGTGTGAAGATTTTAAAGTTTTATATGTAGATGTTCTTCTCCAACCTTTTTAGTTTGATGGGTTGCCTTCTGTTACTTATTACACCCACATCTCTCAGTAGTGGTAGGTCAGATATTCATTTCTTATGTAGCTTTCCTTTAGATGTAAAGTTTTTGTCTGTTTTTCTAGTTTAAGTTTGCATCTAAACCCATGAAAGGGAAAAGAAAATTGTGTTTTCCAAAGAAAAAGTGTAGTATAATCAAGTTTTAGTTATATAAATACTATGGGATAGTATAGTAGGCTGTGTGCAAATGCAGTTTTCTGTGTTTCTCAAATTTTGAGTGGGGTGAAGATATATACCCTAAATTGTGTGCTGATGCCATGAGCTTGCTGTCCAGTACCGAACTTCAGATCAGGAAAGAGGCAGAGTGCCCAGTGTGCCAGCACTAACGGAGGTATGTGTGTTGTCCTCACAGGTTATTCTTGTCCAAGTTAACCCGGGCGAGACCTTCACAATAAGAGCCGAGGATGGGACATTGCAGTGCATCCAAGGTAAGGAAGGCTTTTGGTAAACATTCTAATCAAAGGATTTCCCCTTCGTTATAAAGGAAGAAAAATTTCCCCGTGTGTTTATATATGATTTTGTAAAAGCAAATATATCTTCTCTTTATTCTTGTCATATGGTCTCAAATATATATTATGATTCTCTTCACCGGATACATTCAGTAGTATTATGTATTAGGTACCTGTTAGCTGTCTGTTGCTGAGTGGCATAATATATAGTCCATTGATCTCTCTCAGTTTCTGTGGACCAGGGACTGACTTAGCTGTGTCCTAAGGCTCTGGGACCCAGAAAGCTAAAGTCAAAGTGTGAGGATAAGATGCAGGCCCCTCACAGGCTAGACGCACATCCAGACACACTCAGATCCTTGTTGGTGACACTCAGCTTTGTTAGGCTCCTAGTAGAATGCTCCCCTTGCTTCCTTGTTAAGTGGGGCTCTGCAGAAGGTGGGGTGGTCTCAGATTGCAGCTGGCTTTGTTAGAGAGAGTAAGTTCAAGGCCACTGACCTCTTGCAGAAGGGGCATCAAGGTCATGAATACCAGGAGGCAGCCTCCAACCACTGGTTACCCCATGGCCCAGATGTGCAGGCCTTTCTCACATGTAAAAATGCCTCCTCCTGAGATCTCCAAAAGGCTTATGCTAGGGCGATAGTACAGAATTCAGAATCTTGTACCTAACCAGGCTCCATGTGTGAGACACTGGATACAGGACTTTAAGCACCATGTCTAGGACAGCCCTTGTCTTTTCTTTGGTGTACTTCTCAGTGGGTCACTCCAGAGATATGTGTTTCAGGTGCCCCGATCCCTGTGAAGTTCTGTATGCAGTGACTCCAGCCCTGCACCTGGGCTGTAATTCTGACCAAGTTGGAAAGTATAATTCATGATAGCTCTTCTTAGTGGTTGCGATTGTAGGGCAAATAGTAAATTGTATGTACTATTGATTAGACAGAATTATTGCATGAATCCTAATTGATCTTATAATAAAAACCTGGATCCAGATACTGGGGCAGATGCTGAAAGATCATGAGACAGAGGAACAAGGTACTTTCACCTCACAACTCCTCGGCCAAAACAGGGAAGATCCTGTCTCCATGACTCCTCAGACTGAATGGGGAAGCAAAAGCCATCGCAATGCCAGAATGGAAGGGGTGAACTCCTGTCTCCTCCCACCTTATATTCCTTTCTCTACCCAGCCATGTCACTTCCTTTCTCAACTTTCTAGTGCTGGGATTAAAGGCGTGTTTGCTTCCCAAGTGCTGGGATTAGAGGTGTGTGTCACCACTGTCTGGCTCTCTTTCTCTTTTGGACTTTATTAATTTTGTAGTCCAGGCTGGTCTTGAACTCACAGAGATCCAGATGGATTTCTGCCTCTCCGAGTACTAAGATTGAAGGTGTTTGGCACCACTCCCTGACCTCTGTGGCTAACTTTGTAGCTTGCTCTGTCCTCTGATCTTTGGGGCAGTCTTTATTTGATATCTAATGTATCACTACACTGAATCTAAGCAGAAGACTTGTTTATAAACCGAGACCTGTTTACCAATACGTCTGAGATGGGAGGAGACGAGTACCAGTTTTACTTTACAGTAATAGGCTGCACAGAAGCAGTTGCCTTTTTTTTCTTCATTATTAAGAAAACACCAGACGGTTTTACCATTCAAGACTTCCTTGGATTTGGAAGAACAGTAATTTACAACTTAAAAAAAAATGAACGTATGACATATGTTAAAGATTAAAGCCTATTGAATTTTAATTGGAGTTAGAGTGGAGTAATTGAATGGATTTACTAATGACTTTCTGCTGACTGGACTTCTCCGGGCAGTGCCGTTGGAGTTATTTTTAGTATTATAAACTTAGTCTTCATGGAGGAAGGAGGATGAGACTTCAGGTCGAGGAGGGCAGAGATAGATGTTTGAAAACAGGGTGGGATATAGATACCTGTATGTAGTAGATCCTAAATGAACCTGGTCTGCAGGTTCAGACCTTGAAGTCTGTCTCTTCTGGACTCACACTAGAAGGTCTAGATGGAAACTTACTTCTGTAGATTGAAGCTGAGGTTGTCAGTTCTGGAAGAGAGCAGTTCCCAAAGCCCAGCAATTGGGAATTGGAACCTAGAAGATCTGGAGTTAAGGTCATTCTCAGTGAATGAGACTTCAAGGACAACCTAGGCCACAGTGAAACTGTCTCAGACAAACCAGAGAGTGGCTGGTTACGGAACTGGTGGAGCCTGTGTCCACCCCATGACTGAGAATGTAAGATGGAATGCCTAAAAGCAGATGTCTGCATAGATCAACATAGATCCTTGTAGTTTGTTTCATAGAAGTGTGTGTGTGTGTGAATGTGAATGTGACTGTGTGGGGTACGTGCATAGGCTTTCGCATACATATTCATGGAGTTGACCTTTCCCTTAAAGAGCTTGAGTCCATGTCAGTAGTGAGTGCACTCCACAGGCAATGCTGCCAGTCCATGGCTCTGTTCACAAAGGAACCTTTGTGTTTATTCCTGATGATCCTTGGTGACAGATGTCTTTGACTATGAAGTCTGCTTATGTTTGACGTCCTCAGCCTTCCTAGTTTCTGTTCTCTTCTGGAGATCTAGACTCTACAGTTATCTTCATTTGGCAGAGGTGGGGACAACTGGGAGAACTTAGAAGTGTGGGAGGAAAGTAGCTGCTGGTAGAATGGAGTCTGGTGCAGGCAAGTCCCCAGGCATAGAGTCCATCCTTCACCTGAGTGCTGCTGGGAACAGTTCACTCGGGTGTGTTGGTACAGTGGGTAGGATGTGGGAACTGGCTGCCCATCGCACCTTCTGTGGTTGTTTATGGCTTTCTTCCCTTAAGTAGGGTTTCAGCCATATGTCTGGAACATTTATTTTACTTTTGGGCTTTACTGTGAGTGTTCCTTTGTGAGTGTGACAGACACATGAAGCTGAGGCCTTTGTAGATTGATTCATATCCTGAAAAGTCACACCTTGAGAAAGGCAAAGACAGCTTTTCATCCCTAGCATGGCTGACCTCATAGCTCAGCTTCTTTATTTCTGTGCTCTGCGGTCTTCTGTCAGGTATGTTACAAGTTTTAGCCAAGGGTAGGAGGACTTGGGACAGATGCCAACAGAACTCAAAGGCCAGGATGAGGCAGAGCTGCTTTGCATAGCTGACGACTGTCACCTTGCTAGTGGAACTGTGATGCATCTTACTAGTTCAGGACGTGAAGGCAATGTTCAGAACCTAAATTTTTGTTTGTTTGTTTTTCTTTTGTCCAGTGTCACAGTTGGACTCAGCTTCTAAGTTGAGACTCTGTGCTCTCATTACTGGGAGAGAGCACTGGGATTAGGAGACACAGTTTTCCCCTCATGGGTGAGAGTGTATTTGGATATTTGTGTGGTTGCTTGTGGGTACATGTGGCTGTGTGTGGGAGGGGGATGTGTGTCTGACTGTGTATGTATACATGTATGTGTGACTGTGATGTATGTGCGTGTATGTTTGTGTATGTGTGACTGTGTGCACACAGAGATGATGGGACAAGCTCAGATGCCATTTTACAGTATTCATCACCTTATTTTATAAGATGCTGTCTTGTCCTGGAGCTTGTCTAGTAGGTAAGCTCCAGGGATCTACAGTCTCCTTCTTCTTAGTGCTGAGGTTACAGGTGCACACCACCATGCACACACAAGTGCATTCTACCATGCCCAACTTTTTTTTTTCTCCCCAAGATACGGTTTCTCTGTGCAACAGTCCTAGCTGTCCTGAAACTTGCTTTGTAGACCAGGCTGGCCTTGAACTCACTGAGATTATCTTTCCTCTGCCTCTCAATTGCTGGAATTAAAGAATATTCCACTGTCATCCAAGTCATGCCTAGCATTTTACTACAGGTCCAGGGCTTTGGGCTTAAGCCTTTCTGCTTGCAAAGCGAGTTCCTATCCAGGAGAACTGTCTCCTGGCCCCTTGAGCCTCCTCAAAACCTATGAGAAAAGAGCGAGAAGCTGAGTTATATTGTGCAGCCTTCTGAAAGAAGTGTTTGCATTTTAGTTGGGATTAAGTTGAAGAATGAGATTGCTCAGGTTAATTTTTCGGTATAAGTCATTGGCAAGTGATTTTCCTAGAAATTCATAGGCATATACATTGTTTTACACTGTGGTTGGAACTGCCAGCCTGCTCAGTTTGCTTTGCGACAGCAGCCAGCAGGCTGGAGAGCATTTTTGGGGAAAGTAGTATTAAAAGATTAGAGTTCTGGAAATTTTGAAATCATCCTGAAGCCAGCCCTTTTGTTTATAGTTGAATTGATTGGACACATAACTTTCCCTGTACATCATCATGGCTTCGCTGAAGCAGACCCAGGACTAAGGGTGATGTCATTACACAGCAGCTTGGAAGCTGGGAGCAGAGCAATGTTGAAGAACATGGTTGCTTTGGAAAAAGTAAAGATTTGTTTTTTGAGGGAATGTCCTTGGTGATAGCAAAGGAGGAAAAACACAGGAAACAAAGAATATGCTGTGAAAGCGGATTTATTTCTGATGGAATATTTCTCAATAGTTTCCATGAAATATGAATCATAAGTGTTGGAGGGGCCCACCAAAGGGGGCATACAGTCACTTGGAGATTGTACTATACCTGTAACAGCAGAGACCAAAGAATTTTCCTCCTTTGGCCAGATGAAATTGTATAAGGAATGGTCAGAGAAAAGGGTCTTAGTAGTCAGTAGGAATCCTGGCCTTTACTCACAGTCAGGAATTAATAAACAGCAGTGGGGTCTCATTATTTTCATGTGCCTGTCTGAGCCAAGGCACTGGCAGGGTAGCCTTCCTTCCTGTCTACACATGCCATCTCTTTATCTGGGCCATTTCTCTGCTCTCTGCAGAATCCTCCTGCCAAAACAAACACTCCACTTCCTGAAAGACCTTAGGTCTGCCTGTTCCTGGAGCCCTTCTGGACCACTGCCTGTCCATGTTTGACTTCTCTCTGGGCTAGAGAGGAGCCGGTAGAGGGAGGGCCATGACAGGTTGGCTATGGATGTAAACCTTTTTCCTAGCCCTTAGCTTAGACTACTCCACTGCGCTCCCAACAGTCCAGCCTGATTACTGCGTGAACGCATGCTGGTCTGTGTTATGCCAGGTATGATTCCATTACATGTCACTATTTTAGGGAGGTTTATCTTGAGTTCATATGCTTTCCATGGTCTCAGAAATCTCCCCAAAACTTTAAAATTTAAATCCTACTGATTCTTGAAGCTGTTTGCCTGAGAGAACTATTCCGTGACTTCTTTCTAATTGCTCCTGTGTAGGCTCCTTTTCTTCTCCCCTCCCGCACCCCTCCTCCCCACCTTCCCTCCTGCTGCCTTCTTTTTTCTCCTGGTCCTGGGTGTTGGGGCTTGAACCCGGTACTTTACACAAGCACTCTACCATTGACCAACATTCCCAATGAAGCATCTTTAAATTTTGAAGAATTTCCTATTGACCTTCTGTTAATGATACATTTTGCATGTTTTTAAGACCTGAGAAGATTTGGTGAACATCACAGCAATTTAAGCAAGACCAGATTGGATTGCTTAGAAAGCATCATTATTTTAATAAATATATTATTATCTAAAAATATTCCCTTGCCAGTGGTTTGTTTTGTCCAGAATGGGTTTGGTATATTTTTACTATGGCATTATTTTGCTAACTTGTTTAAGTGAGTCAAGACCTTGAAATGACAGCAGCATATGGAGGGAAATGGGAGAAATGACTGTAGAGCTACATGGAGATAAAGAAGCTTTGAGTCCCTTACAGTGTGCAACTTTTATTCTCTCTTGTTCTTGCCTCAGCCCTCCCCAGCCTTGTGGCAGTCCCCTCCCTCAGCACAGAGTGTGGGAACGGTACCATTGATGGACACTGCGCTCTGCTCTGGCTCTGTGAATGACACCATTGAGAGCGATTCATGTTGAATTTCCTCATTTGTTTCCTTCCCCCAACATGGGATTCAGCATGCAGAATGGCACAGGGTACCTAATGTTCCTTCAGAAACATTTTGTTCTTCCAGTGCATTTATTAGATTTGGGTGGAAGGAAACAGTGCCTGTCACTCTTCCAACAGCTTCATGGCAGGTTCGAGGGAGTTGAGGTTGCTCCTCGCCATGACTGGAGTACTAGCTGGGCTTCACAAGCTGAGGTAGACTGAAACAGAGCATTAATGAGAAATTGTTCTCTGACTTAAAACCTAGGAGAGAGAGTCTGCTTTGGTGCTTCCAAAGTGAACCTTGCCCGAGCCTAAGTGAAACCATGTTTTGATGGGGAAAAGATCTTGAGATGGTTTGAAAGTGAAGTTACTGTAGTCTGAGTATACTTTCTATTTTTACTTATTTTCGTATGTTGGATATGGAATTGATTATTTGATGATATTTTGTTATTTGTGACCTATTTACATTAGAAATGATTCTGTCTATATTGGGTGAGGATATGGTGACTCATTTTCTCTACCCAAGAAGCTGCTTTGGACTTTGTGAGGGATTCTGATCAGCTGAAGTGATTCTGTGAAAATCTTAGCATTGAAACTTGTAGGTCTTTGACTCATGCTAGCCCCAATGTTTTGCCATTTTTCTAAAAGGCCCAGATCTGTTGTGCACCAGAATAAGCTAATTCCTCCTAGGAGATGCCAAGCCAAGAAGAACTGAGCTTGTAGGAGATTCTGGATTATACTGGGCATTAAACATGTGCCTAGTGTGTGTGAGGTTAGTACTCCATCACTGGGCTTCACAATTCACAAGACTGAAGTGTTACCTTCAAGACAGATTAGTCTTTCGCCTGCTTCTGTGTTTGCTTTTCTAGATTTAAAAAAATTTTCTCCATTCTTAGATTTGTATGCTCTCACAAAATAGAGAAAAATGACTTCAGAATTGAAGCACACCCCCCTGAGATGTTTTGTAGCTGTATTTTACAGTCAATGTAGCCTTTTCTCCAAACATGGACTGAATGATGTATAACTGTTCATGCTACATATGCCTCCCATATGCTGACCTGATTGACACACCCCTGCAGAGCAAGCAGTTTACTGCTTTGAGCTGAAAACGCACTAGCAGAGTCTTCTCCACACAGGGCTGGTAGATCCCCAAGGAGGCAGAACAGAGAGTCCAGCATATGGATTGCAAGGTAGGAGAGACGGTACAGATTGTCTCTCTCAGTGACTAACTCTGATAGGATTGTGAGAAAATCCACAGTAAGTGCTATTATGTGTGTCATAATTACTGACATATCATTATCATTGTCATCACTATTTTTGTTGTCATCGTTATTGCCATCATCGTTATCTAGGATTGTATACAATGTTAATTGTTTTCTTAAAGTAGCTTATAGTGGGAGCTTATTGTCCCATTGTGGAAATCAATTAATTGAAGGTCCAGCCTCCCACTGCTTATTTACAATAGGCTGCTTCCCTGGGCATGCTGATCTCAGCACCTGTTGAAACCTTTTGGCTGGAGCTTTCCCGGAATGTGCACACTGCTCAGCTATGACTTGTCAGGAGTACAGAGAGCTCACTGTTGTCCACATTCAAAGTGGGTCTCCCTGTAGCCTGAGCCTTGGATGTTTCTTTTCTTTTGGACATAGCTGTTCAGTCTCACATAAAGCCTGAGCAGCCATTTCCACATAGGCTTTTATTCCCTTTTACTATACTCCAGAAAGCAGCTTTTCTCAGTGTGCCTTCCATCTGTAGGTATTGCCATCAACTCTTACACTTCCTTCTATTTGTATCTAATTTAATATGTCCTGCTCTTGGGTAACACTAAAAGGGCAGTCCGAGTATTAGTGACGTTCCTCCTATATGTCACAAAAGGCTTTTAAGGAGGAGGAGTTTACATTGGCTAATACCTTGAGAAGTGATTGGATATCCATCCATGGTGGGGGTATGAGGTTGGCTACATTGCACCTGCTGTCAGGGAACAGTGTTGGCGTTAGGCTCGTTCTTTCCTTTTATTCAGTTTGGGTACCTCCATGACTTGGTGTTGTCCACATTTAGGGTGAATCTTTCCTCTTCAAATAAACCTTTCTGAAATTCCTCTTGTAGACATACCGAGAGGTGTGTGTTCTAGGTGATTCTATAAGTCCAATCAAGTTGACAATGAAGATTAATTATCACAGGTAGTAGGGCATATTGGTAAGGTTCTGAAATGACATTGCCCGGGTCTTGGACAGGTGGCTCAGCAGTTAAGAGCCCTTGCTGGGTTTTGTTGTTGTTGTTGTTGTTTTTTAACAGAAGCCCCTAGTTCAATTTCCACACCCATGTTAGGTAGCTCACACCTGCTTATAACTTCAGTTTTAGGGGATCTGCCATGCGCATCTGGCTTCTTCAGGGTTTTGATGTATACATGCCTGTGTATGAGTATGCGTGTGTGCGTGTGTATGTGTACTTAAAAATAAAGAGTATCAAAAAATGAAATCTGTTCCAATTATACAGAGAGTCACTTCACATTTCTACTCTTCAGTTTCCATTTCTCTAGA
Source organism: Sigmodon hispidus (assembly GCA_004025045.1). Classification (NCBI taxonomy): domain Eukaryota; kingdom Metazoa; phylum Chordata; class Mammalia; order Rodentia; family Cricetidae; genus Sigmodon; species Sigmodon hispidus. The sequence goes on from PVIH01002203.1 coordinate 19,073, forward strand.
ATTATGTTTATCTTGAAGGATACTGTCTGGCTAAACGGATGCTACATAGAAAGCAATAAGAATTTTGGAGAGACTCGGGTGATGGCTCAGTGTAGGTATTTGCTGCACAAGCAAGAACACTGGAATTTGCATTCCCAGCACCCACATAAATGTTAGGCATGGTGGTACACATGTGTAATCCCAGTATCCTGGAGATGGAGACAGGTGATCCATCTTTGGGGCTTGCTGCTACTGGCCTGACCGAATTGGTGGGGGATACTGTCTCAAAAGATTCAGGTGAAGGGTGTCAATACAAAGCATCTGTTAACCTGTGACATCCTCAAGTAGCATACCCACACCTATGAGCATATGTATTTGCATTCACACACACCATACATGCATATGCCTGAGAAGAAAAGAAAAAAGGAATATCTTTTGAGTCACAGTGAGACTAGCAGAAATAAGGTCAGACTCCAGGGCATGGGCAGATGTTGACCAGCCTTTCATCTTCATAACCCCTCTCCTCCCCGTGTTATCACAGAAAATTCACTGGAGTTACTGTTTTTGATTTTTAAAAGATGTCTTTACATTTTTGTCCTAGCACTTCAGAATAATATACTTAAGAATTAGGCAACATGAATGCACTTTCTGAGCCCTTTTGCTTTTCAGGCTTGTTAATCAGCGATTGAAATGTCACTTCTGAAGGTGACACCACTGTTTGGGATTCTTTAAATGTCACAGATCTTCCCATGCCAGGCAACTCGAAAGAGCGAACAGTGCCACATCACCCAGCTGTCCGTCACATTTAACTTTATGGCTTATAGCTTTTCAGTGATTGCTTACGTTTTTCTGGGTGGTTTTTTTGCCCCTTTGCTTTGCTCCTGTACTTGCAAATTGAACTAGAATAATCACCGCACTGAAAGGCCAACATAAGGCCTTACCAATATAGGCAGGTGGTAAGCCCCAGATATGAGAAACTGTGTATTACAGATAAGGTAGGGCAGGAAAGAGGTCAGCAACAGGTAAGGTGCTGTGCTTACAGAGGACCAGAGTCAGGCACCCGTGACTCCAACTCCAGGCAATTTTCTTGGCTTCATGGTTACTATCCTCCTCACCCCCGTGTCTGTCTGTCTGTCTATCTCTCTCTCTCTCATACACACACACCCACACCCACACACACACAAGAATAATTCTGAAGATAAGTGAAGAGCTGAGAAAAACGGCCAATGTTGACATGTGGCCTTCACATGCATGTGCACTTGTATGCACCTGCACATACAGAAGCGTGTATAGATGGATACATCACACTTTGTTTTGAGACTGGGTTTCCTCTGTGTAACAGTCCTGGCTGGCCTGGAACTCATAGAGATCCACCACCCTCTGCCTCCCCAAGTGTTGAGATTAAAGGCATGTGCCACCACTGCCCAGGTTACACCCAGATTTCTTAAGGCATAAGCTTATAGAATCACTTTCTTTTCTGTGTGTCTGAATTTTTTCTCCTTCTTGCTTTGTTTAGTTCTAGTCAGCTGAAGTCTGCACCAGGACTTTGGTTTGGAAGCCTTTGTTGAAGACTTTTTGTTTGTTTGGGGATTTTCTTTTCTCTTCTCTTTGCCTCGGTTCCCACATAATGATAGGATTAGAAAGACACCCTGTGATATTTTAGAGTATAGTATTTGGAGATTTCTGAGTTAGGAAATTTATATAGATATGCAACCTAATCTGAATTCTTATAAGAAGCAAGTACATGTCTTAATTAGTTGGTCACAGTGCAAGAAAATTCCAAAGGGAAGAATCAAAGGTAGGAAGTCTGACACAAAAAAATCTAAAGAAACAGGAAAGGGCCGAAAGCTAGGGAGAAAGGGAGTTTCTTCAGGAGAGACAGAACTCTGCATGCCAGAGCCATGGCTGCAGGACAGAGGAGCAGCCTGGGAGGGTCTTGTTGCTGGGAGGAGGTGCCATGGTAACACAGGTCACTGGGTCACTTCTGTCATTTTCACTTCCGTGTGTAGACAGGGGCCCATTGTAGACATTTAGAACTTTGGGTCCACTTTTAAAACCCGTTTCAGGCTCAGATCATTTATTCCCAGGGCAGTTGTCTCTGTTGTCATGTCCTTAGAGTCTTGTGAGTATAAAGCAGTGGGGTGGGGGGAGAGCAGCTTTGTGCTGACTTTATTGGTCATTTTTGACTTCTTATTGTACCTGCCATGCTGGTATTTGCAATTAACATTCTTCAGACACTAAGAGGATGCCAGCCTCCAGCTCACATGTAACTTGGGAACAACAGGTGCCTTCTACCTGCCTCTTGGTTTCCCTCAGAGCAGTCAGAAGGTAAGGATTTAGCCAGAGGACAGACTTAAAGTGAGAGTGTTTAGAATTTGAGCCACCATGCTAAAAAGCAGCTCAGGAAATCCTATCTAGGGGACAGAGGAAGTGGTTCAGCAGGAAAGCTAATCAGGTAGCACAAACTTGCTCACTGTGGATGTTCAGAGCCGTTTACAGACAGCTTTACATCAGAGGTCACTGGACTTGAAATTGTGCATAAAGATCAGTTGATTACAGTTGTAATTTTTCTTTTTCATTTTACCTAATAAAGCCTGACAAACCTTCCAGCTTCCTAAGAAGTACAGAGGGGTTTTTTTGATACACGGATGACTTCTGTCCAGCCTGGTCCCTTTTACCAGGTCCCATTCACACAGTGGAGAAGCCAGCCAGTCACTTTCTCATGTTCATTATACCACTAATTTCTCTTTCTATTCCCACTTTAAACATTTCTATTTTCCTCGAGAGTTCTAAAGTTTAAATAAATTCTAATGTGGGCATATTTCAAGAGTCAGATGGGTTATGTAATTAACTTGAGTTAGTAACAAAGTAAAAGGCCAAGTTTTTTTTTTTTTTTTTTTTTCTCAAAACTATTTAGTTTTAGTTAGGTTACAGATTTACAAGTATCTTATGGTATTTTTATTTATTTATTTTTATCATTCTAGCCCATGTGGTTTCTACAAACCAAAGATGGGTTTGTACATAGCTCTGTGGGTAATGGACAGAAACAGTTCAATCCTCGGAAGCTGGGGAGGCAGAGGTAGGTGGATCTCTGGGACTCACTGGCCAGCCAGCTAGTCAGCCATCCTAGCCTATTTGGAGAATTCCTGGACAGTGAGAGACTGTCTCAAAAGACGATGTGGACAACTCTTGAAGAATCAAGCATGATGTTGGCCTCTGGCCTCCACATGTACACACACACACACACACACACACACACAAGATAAAGTGCCCCATGCTTGATGTTCACTGTCTCTGAAATTATATGTATGTGGTATGTATGTAGTATATGTGAACATTATATTTTAAAATTATTTCTTTTCATGTCTGTGTGTGGTTTACATACATGATAAAGCCCACCTGGCAGCTATGTTAGTTGTGGGATCCAAATCCTGGTCTTCTTGCTTGCCCAGCAGACTCCTTATTCCCTGAGCCGTCTCTCTGCCCCTGACCACATTTATATTTTAGAAATAATATTGTCAAGAGTATCTAGTTTACATTGTGCCTCAAAAAAGTGGACTTTATTTCTATGTCTTCTATTAATTATGGCATTAAATTATTTATTATTGATGAAAACCTAAAAATAACAAGAAGTGATTCTTGTCTCCGAGGCACTCAGGTGAGGAATTTTTGGTTCTCCTGTCCTGAGCTGAATTGCTTTGCTCTCTGTGCCTCATTAGGGTTGTTTCAGCAAATTCACAATGCCACCAATTTAAAAACACACCACCAAGGGGAAAAAAAAAAAAAAACAAACAAAAACATCTACTGAATTGACTAGCCACCCTGTATAGTAAGCTTGTTTCCCTCTAGAAGATGATAAACCTTGAAAAAGATTTCTTGGCATCAAGGAAATAAGCTAATTTGGTTGTCCGTTTCTCATCTAGACTTGATTAGACCTCAAAATCATAAACTAGTGTGAATTGGTCCTAATTTGGTGTTTGAATAATCATTTCATATGTGTGTGTTTGTCAAAAAAAAAAACAACAAAACCTTAAATTGTTTTTTATTGTTTCTACATCCATGTTGGGGAAATATGACTGGTTTATGTATACATCATCACATTTGAGTACACACTAGAAGCATGATCTGATGGTCTTTGTTAGCTTCAGCTTCTTATCAATATATCTGGCTCATGTCAAAGTATGTGTGTGTGGTGTGTGCCCGTGCCCTTGTGTGAGCATGTATCTATCCATGGGCATATTCTGTGTGATGCCCGAGGTCAATATGGAGTGTTTTCCTTTGTTGCTTTCTACTTTATTTCTTGAGAGAAAAAAGGTGAGGGGGTTGGAGGTGAGGAGGCTCTCACTGAATAAAGCAGGGAGCCGGAGGAATCAGTACCTGTCTGTGCCCCTCCACCGTGCTCAGGAGTTACACACATGCACTGCCAAGTCAACTTTTTATGTGAGTGCTGGGAATCTGCACACAGGTCCGTCTTCATGCTGGTAGCAAGCAGTTTAGTCACTGAGTCATCTCCCCAGCCCTAAGAGTCTTAATTTTTATAAGTCCATATATGTATTTATGTGTATTGGAATGTAGTCACATCTCTACTTAGTGGACAGTGTATGTGAGTGTTCATGTTTGCCAGGATTATTACTTGCATCTATTTTACCTAGACTTTTTGTAAAAATCTGTCTTTTAAATTTTCAAAATTCCAGAGACTTTCATTGCTCATCTTTGCATTTGCTGGTCTAGCACACATTGGCCTTGATCATGTTGGTTGTCACAGATGGGTTTTATTTGGAGGCTAGTAAGGCAGCTTCATGAATACAGGCTTGTCCTTAGTTCAAGATGTTGAACAGGGTGGCTTGCTTGCTGCTTGCCATGAGTCCATCCTGTGAGGTGTCACCCCACATCTGACATGGCCTCTTTGTGTACTGTCTTTACTGTGTGACTTGAGAAGAAAGGAAAAGAGATCCGTACTGACCACTGTTTTGTGTCAGCTCCTTAGGTCAAGTTTCCACCGTGACTCATGCTATCAAGATGCGGAGATTGGTCAGTTGGGTTTGTAGAATTTCCTCTGTCGCGCTCAGGAGCCAGAAAGCCACGACGAAGTTTGCCTTGGCTTGTGGCAGCCTTTTCCAAATATGAGTTTGGAATTATTAGTACAGGGAGTGCTCTGAGAAAAGGAAGAGGGGAGAGCAGAATTACTGTAACTGCTGCTATTTGGGGAACATTTAGAAATGGGGAGACAGAACCAAGGTGTTTGGTGTCTCCCTTGAGCCCTTGCCCCTGATGTTCAGAGACTGCCTTCCTCTAAGCTGGAGAAAAGCCACAGAGGCGGCCTCTGTCCTAGGCTGCGGGCTGCTCTGCTCCAGACAGCCTTGAATGTGACCTGGCAGCCAATGCCGTTTCCTGCTGACGTGGCCTCCTGCCACTGAGCAGAACAGAGCACCTCAGTGTGCTGAGCAGGGAGCCAGGAAGGTGGGCGTCTCCAGCTGGACAAGGAACAACCAGGGAGAGAAAGCAAGTGCCTAACTGTTGGTTTCCTTGTAGATAGCCTTGAAAGACACCTTTCTTACAGGGAGAGAGGAGGGATGCAGACCACCCCAGGAATCAGTGGTTTGTTTGGCTCTAGGGAAGGGTTCTTATCAGTGGATGTGAACTTCCGGGATGGGATAATACCCAGTCAATCTGAGGTGGTCAAGAGATGCTAGGGAAAGGTAGACTACATGCTGTAGCCTTCACAGGCCACATTCTCGCTGAGGCTGGGGGAGGCTGTGTGAACTCTTAGCCATTCCCTGCAGTGTGCAGACAGATGCTGGGGGAAAGGAAAGGGAAAGACTAACAAAGTAGACCAGCATCCTACAAAGCTAGCAAGTGGTGTTTGTCCTGTGGAAGAAACCTGCTAGGACTCTGCACACGTGCAGGCATCTAGCTGAGCCTTTCCACCATGGCAGAGTCTTCCAGTTAGAGGCTTCTCCTCCTTCTGTTTCAGCTACTCTTTAATGCCTTTCAGTTTGCTTACTTGAACAAATTCAGTGGTAATTTTTTGTCTAGTTTCCTCTATTTTAGAGTTAATAGAGAGCTGTCTCTTTAGTACCCCACCCTAATGCTCATGGGAGGTCTGGCTTGGAGTCTGAGGTCCTGCCTTTTCTTTCTCCTGTGGTGACCTGTGACTTTTTCCTCATGACTACCCTGAGCTCACAGCCTACCATGCTGAGAAACTACTGACTGTGGACACTTTTTTCATCTTGCAGATGAGATTATTTCCATGGGCAGGGCCATACTGTTTGAATACTATTGCCATGGCTTCTGTGGTGCCTCAGACTCGAAAGCAGTGTTGTGCCGTTGAGAACACCCTAGATATTTTCGGTTCAGGTGATGTGTCAGGAAGATTAGAGATGCAGAGTTTGGGGAGATAGCCCAGTCACTAAAGTGCTTGCTGTATAAATTGAGGATAAGGATGTGAATTCAGATCCGTGGTACTCATGGGAAAAGCCAGTGCATCAGTGTGCCCATAAATCTAGCACTGGGGTGTGAGGTGGGATGGAGGAGGCTCATTTGTGGCGATTGCTAGCTAGCCAGGCTTGTTGATACACTGGACCTAGAGAAATCCTGCTTTAAAAGATAAGATGGAAAATGATATTGGGGAGCAGCCTGACATCAATCAACCTCAGGCCACCACATTCATGTGCACACATTGGCATATATACTCCTGTCCATGCACACACAGACGGTAGAGGTGAAGGCGAGCATTGAAGGGAAGAACCATCATTTATGATCACTGCCCAGACATGGTGGGGCATGCCTGTGATCTCAGCAGTCAAGAGGAAGAGGCAGGAGGATTTCTGTGAGTTACAAACCAGCCAGGCTTCATAGTGAAACCCTGCCTAAAAAAAAGAAGAAAGAAAGAAATTACAGAAATTGGAATTGGAAGCTTTCTAGAAAAATGTAAAGATAGTCCTTATATACCCAGTCAAGAGAGGAGGTTAGTGAGAGTTTGAAAGAAAGTAGAGTTCATATTGATCAAAGGTTCCAGTGTTTCTCCTTGTCCATCAGCCATTTTCTGTTGTTGCTCCCATACTACACCCTACCTTAGGCAACAGAAGCCTGTTTGTAGAAATCAAATTTCAGGATTGGGGAGATGGTTCACTGCCTTGCTGTCAAAGGGCGTATAAAAGAGGTAGGTGTTGCGCCAACTCTGGTGACACACATTTAATGCTAGCACTCTAAGGCAGAAGGAGAGGTCTCTGTGAGTTCTGGGCCAGCATGGTCATAGTGAGTTTCAGGTCAGCCCGAGTTACAAAGTTGAGACCTGGTGCTTGAAAATAAAAAAAGATAGTTATGGTGTAATCATGGGCCTGGGGAGACCAAGGTAGCCAGTCTTGTCTACTTGGTTCACTTTAAAAAGTGAGAGCGGTACCGGAAGAGCACTCCACATGGCTGCCCTCCACATGTAGAAGCATGTGCCTGCCATGCCTGTGTGACACATATACGTGCACATCAGATTCCCAGCACAATCATGGACAAGAGGGATGGGACGGAGTCTGTCAGTAAGTCAGTTAATAACTGTAACAAGTGCAGAACACCCAAGTCTTTTTGTTACTGTTTTTAATTGCTGTGTTTTAGATGAGGTTATACTCTATGATGGGTAGAAGGAGAGAAATAGCTTCTTTGGTATTTCTTTCTCAGTAGCAGAGCTCTTCTGTCCATAATGTTATGTCCTCCTTCCCTTTTTTTTTTTTTTTTTTTCTGAACTCATACTGGAAGAAAAATGCTCAGAGTCTCTTTTTTCCCAAATGTTCTTGGTAAATCCCTTTTTCCAATACAGCTGTGAGTAGGAAGCCACAGCAGTGGGGGGCGGTCATTCTTTTGTGTGTTGGTAATGAGATAATTTCTGCATTACAGATTTTTCAGGAGACTCTTTGTTTAAATGAAACTTCAGAGGCCTTGCTAAGCCACATTATTGCATCTCTTGGACTTACTTTTTTAAAAAGTCATTATTGGTTTCATATGTTTTCCCGTCATCAATTGAATAAATGAGCACAATTGTTTTGCATAAAGAAACTTAGGACATCATTTGTTTGGTGTCCTTTAAAATTGTTTTTCTTTTTCTCAAATGCAACTTGACCAAGTCTGACCCAGAAATATTGTTCCCAACTTTTGATGCAACTCATTCTAACTGCTTGCCTCCAGCTGCCAAGCAGCAGTTCATTTTGGTGTTGGTTGAGGGCAAGCTGGAAGTTAATGCTGAGGGTAGAATGTAGCTGAGCAAATCATTGCCCCCAAGGCCAGGCCTTCTGTTGGCAAGGGTTGGAAACAGGAATTTCCGTTAATTTGCAAGAGGATATCAGGTAGGCCTGAGGGTATCACATTGCCAACCAAAGGGAGCTTTCTTTGTCTTCTGTCTCTGCTTATGGGACCCGGAAAGCCAACTGTGGAGAAGAGCTACAGAGAAGTAAGTGGCCGAGGTCACCTTTTGAAGTCTTTCTGAAGTGCTCACTCTGCAGAGAAAACTGAAATTTACTCGGTTAAAATGGAGTTAATCAATCTGTTTGATCTTGATGGGGAAATGAACCCTATCAAAATCTAGGTCAAAGCACTTTCTCTTGTAGAGTGTTTGCTTAACCTTTAGAGGTGTATTTCCTCAGATTATAAACTACAAAAAATTTACTCATGCTCAGTAGTCTACATGGTGGAGGCTATTGCTCTTACATATTCACTATTTTATTCTCAAATTGAAATAGAAAAGTCACATTTACATGTAGCTTATAAACAGTTGTAGGTTGGTAACTGTTTCATAGTACAAGGCATCTGGTGAACCTTTGCAGTGTGAAGGAACAGTAGCAAAGCTGGCCAGATGGTTCAGTGGGTAGGCATGCTTGCTGCCAAGACTGACAACCTTAGTTTGATCCCTGGGACCCAAATCAACTGATACAACTGTCTTCTGCAAGTACTCCTTTGGCCTCCCCCACACAACCATGGCATTTGTGTTCTTGTTTACACACACACACACACACACACACACACACACACACACACACACGCACACACACACAATCTTTCTTTGTAAAAGAAACATTATTTTCTTTCTTTATTCCTCTTCGTCAGTTCTTCCCCTCACCACATTGAACCTAAAAATTGAACTTTTCTCAGTGAAGGATTTACCACTGAGTTTTACCTCAGCTAAGAGGGGAGTAGGGGGCTGGGCAGCAGCAAGTGGAGGCTGCGGGTCTTCTGCCTTCCTATAAGCCGATTGTTATTCTTTTTCATATGAGATGGACTGGAAACCAAGGTCAGCAGGTGCCTCTTTAGCATTCAGTCCCTGAACTTCACAAAACTACATCCCATCAGTTCTCTTGGTGAGGCCTCGAGCAGTAGATCCAAGCTGGAGCCAGACTGAACGGAACCACCAAGTCTGTAATTAGCCATTTGATGAAGAGAAGAGAGCTTGCTCCCTCCCTGACTCCCACCCGGGGGGGGGGCGGGGGGGCAGACCTTGCATTGTTGACTATACTTAAGGCTTTGCCCATCTTCAGCACCACCAGCCTGCTGCTTACAGTAGTTTATGTCAGTGTCTTCTAGACTTCAGATTCCACTCCTAACAAGTCAGCAAAATCTGGGTAAGAGACTAGAAACAGAGGGCATAGGAGCTGCCTTCTAAATTAACTGATACTGCTCATCTGTTTCTAGCTGTTCCTTAACAGGAAATGGGAAGGCCAATGAAAATGAGAACCTAGGTCAGCAGGACTGACTAGGGTCTGTAGAACTACCTAACGCTATACTCAGACCTGTAAAGAAGGAAGTTTAACTTTGCTTTTGTTTTAGTCATGTGTGTTCTGGGTTATTTTTATTTGAATTTAAAAGTTAAGCAAATTATTAATTAAACATTGATTATAACTAACATGAATCTAAAATAATTTAAGACAGCCGTATATTTACATTTGGATTCACTTATTTAGTTACATATTTGACATATATTTGCCTATTTATTGAGTTGCTGCATGCAGGGTCAAACCTAGGCCCCCCCTCTTGCTAGGTGAGCTTTTGTCCTTTGTTTTAACTCTAATCCATTATTGTAGTAATTTTTGCTAAATTTCATTTTTTCTAAGTGATCTGTATGATGTTTTAAGAGATAAAAATGCACCGATCAGTCACTGCCTTTGTAGTAAAAGATTTCTGGCTTGGACTTTCCTGTCTAGCCCAGAGGTTTGGACCACTCTCGGCCCCACAGAAACACGCAGCCCCACTGCTGCTTAGGCCCAAGTAATCACACACAGATGCTTATATTATTTTTACGCTGATTGACTAGGGCCCAGGCATATAACTTACTACCCCCTTTATTTGAACTCAGCCCATCTTGTTCAGTCATGTGGCTGGGTACCTTTTCTCAGCAGCATTTCCCCTGCATCTCCTGGCAGGTCTGGTGACTTTGTGGTATCTGTTTCTGTTCTTCCTGTACCCAGAGTTTTCCCAGTCTGCTAGCTCCACCCACACTTCCTGTCTGCCTTCAGCTAGTCAACGTTTTTATTAAACTAATGGAGGGACAAATATTTATAAGGTACCATAATGCTACTACATGCCTTTGCTTTTGATTCTTGACTGTGGATAAATCAAGTTTCTGATTTATCTGCCAGAGAGATATGCTGAAATGAGAGATGAGAGATAATAACCACCCATTAGAGGTTTCAGCTAATGGGAATTGCTTTATTTACTCTTGATAGTTGGCATTTTTTGATATCTCAGGACTATTTACTCTTTAATTGCTATAAAGAAATTATACCTCAGAGTGAATTCTGTGTTTGAATTATTTTCATTTTGTCAGAGGTGATCACTTTCAAAGAAGAGTAAGACAAGAGATCCTATTGTTGATACTGAAAATATAAATGAACCCATGGAAGAGCTTTATATTGTTTGAATTTGAATGTTTCACATCAAGTTATGGTTATATTCCCTTATGAATATAATTGCAGTGTCTTATAGACTTAATTCTAGATTGATTTTACTGTCTTGTGCTGAAAAGCAAATCTATTATTTTTGTTATACTGAATTTCAGTTTTGAAATTTGGCCAGCAGGATGACTGAAAGGCAGGTACAGGTGCTTGCCACCAACTTGATGCCTTGAACTTGATCCCTTGATCCTACATGATATAAGGAAAAGACTGACTCTTGAAAGTTCTAACCTACTCACATATTACAACACATCACTTGCCCAGCATACTCAAAACAAATAAATATATAGAAAGATTAAATTTCAGTCCTAAGGTTATACAACTCTTTCTTGTGTTCTCTTTAGCTAAGATCTCATTTTATTGGTGATTTCTTAAAGTTGTACATATTGTAAAGTACTGTGTGAAAGTAGTTGGAAATCAAGAAGAAATTCAGTTGCTGTTTTCTCATCCCGAGAACGTTATCCAAAGTTTGCTGTCGTTTTCATGAATTGCTTGAGGTCCAGAAACACAGGAGTCTCCATCCTACAAGCACATCTACTAGAAAGACCTTGGCCAGCAAGGGAACCTGTTCCATTCTGCCCCTTTAAGGAGATCTGCACTTTATTCTTTTCAGGCTCTTCCTGTATTGTAGGTATGTGTGACATGAGTGTCAAGAACATTGGGTTCAGGAGAAATGTAAGCAAACATCTTTAATTCATATTAATAAACATATCAACACTTTAGGAAACTTGCAGTCACTTACACTTTACAACATAAAAGAAAGAACAGTGTGTTTCAGCTTGGTGGAAATTTAGCATTTCAGAGTTGCCCGTTTCTTTATGCCCTTACATGTCAGTCAGCTCTCAGTTTCTGAATCTTTAGGATCTTCCAGTGTGTACTGGGCAGCTCTGTTTCCTGTTATAATTCCTCACGCCTTAAGTAAAATATCTGCCCTCTACATTTTAGGGAACTCTTACCAGCCATATTGGGTTTGTCTGTCAGAGTTTTTAGTCTTAGGCTTAGAAAGACAATTGTATTAAAGTTTAAAAGAAAAATCCCAGGGCAGTCGAGTTGTAAATCTTGGCAGCTGCCCATAGAAGGAAGATGGAGAAGAGAAAGTGAGAACGCCATACTGTTAATGTTAAGCCAGCATGTTCCTCTGGAGAGGTCATCTGCATGGCAGACAGTGGTTGCATGGCTAGGGCAGGGTAGGCAAAATGGCAACCTTAGAGGAAGTGAGGAAGCCTGAAGTGTCAGGAAAATATGATTAGGAAAGAGATAGGTTAAAAAAATGTAGTTACTTTTCTAATGGACTGGCTTAACACAGTTATGTGGCTGGTCAACATAAAAGTAAACACAGAGTAGGAAGTCTGGGAAGAAGAAGCAGACATCTCATGATAAAGAGATAATTATTCTTCCCACTTATTTGGCATAATATTAGGTGAGTTCACCTTCCTGAGGGTTGGTACCTTGGCCAGATGATTGGCTGGACCAAGTGGATTAATTCCTTAGCAGGAGCCAGGGGCATGTTTCTACTCTGTTCGTTTGGCTAGGAGGTAATAGCTTTCTGTAAAGGGCCTCCATAGTGACCTGGCCTTTAATACTGCTATGAAAGAATACGGAATGACTTTGTGAAGTGAGGAATGAGTGAGTGAATGACTATTAGTTCATATGGGTCTGTTTGTCTCTGATTCTGTGCTCTAGAGCCGTTTTTGAGCTTTCTCAGGCTTTATGTGGGTATACGTGCCCCACGTTGTGCGCCATTTGTAGTTACAGTTTCTGGCCTGGACTAGCCTTGAGATCCAGACCAACAGTCTCAAATAGACCACCCACAGTTGCTTGGTCCCAAATAATCACACAAAAGCTTATATTAATTACATACTGTTTGACCTATGGCTCAGGCATATTGCTAGCTATCTCTTACAACTTAACTCATCTCTATTCATCCATGTTTTGCCATATGACCTGTGGCTTACCTGTGTCTCATTACACCTTACTTTCCTAGCTGCACCTTCCAGCGTCTCTGTCTGACCCCACCCTGTTTCCCCTTTATCTATGCTTAGATTTCCTGCCTGCTTCTAAGATGCCTTGCCATAAGCCAAAACAGTTTTCTTTATTATCCAGTGGTATTTCACAGCATACAGAAAGACACCCTTCATCAGTTGTCATTGTGTTTGGAAGTGACACATGAATTATACATGTGCTGGCTTCATCCAGGCTCTCTAGATTCTTAGTCAATGGCATCTTGTGTCCTTTTTTTTTTTTTCTTTTTTCTTTTTTTTTCTTTTTCTTTTTTTGGTAAGAATAACGATGACTGTCTTAAGGTATTAGCTAAAGAGTGGGAATCCAAAAGACTTGTCTCAGTGGACATTTCGCGTGTCAGGTGGTTCAACACTCAGGAGATCTGGTCATGTTTCTCCTTAAAAATGTCAGTTCCATTTGCTTTCTTCCCGTGTTCAGGGATGTCATGTTCATGGAATAAGTGGCTTGGGTGGAGATGTCTATACCAGGAAACAGTGTGTGCTGCCTCCTGGGACTGAATTCCTGCCGTCCTATCTTCCCTTGTGAGCTGAGGACATTCATCATCACGTGCTCACTGGGGTGCTTGGGGGTTATTGTCACCTTTCATATTGCTTATAGTACTTGATTATAGTGGAGGAATAAAATAGCTAGGAGATAGGAAGGCGATAGTGTGGTGGAATATTCAATAAAAAATAACCTGAAATATCAGAGGACAGAGCCAAGCCAAGGCTGTTCACAGCCTAATAGAGCTGGGTGGTGATGGCACCCACATTTAATTCTAGCTCTAGGAATGCTGAACGAAGAAGTAAAATAGCTGGGCCAAAAAGGAAAGGTAAAGAGGAGGAAGCAGATGTTCTGCCTTTTGTCCAAGGACTTGTGGAGACAGGACCTACCCTGATCAGCCTGAGGAGTTACCTGGGTGAGAACTGGCTGTGATGTGTTCCCTGTCTCTCTGATATTTCAGCTTTTCCCCATTGTCTGGCTCCAGGTTTTATTATATACTAGATAGAATTTGTATAATACAGCAGTGATGAGGAGAATGCAGGTACAGTGAAGTACATTAGTAAAGAACCAAGCAGAACTCAGTGGGTGTTAAATCTATTGATTTGTAAGAGTTAATAGTTTATTATTTTTAGAAGTTTTTTTTTTCAATTTTGTACAGTGTAATAAACCAATACCTGTACCTGTTTTTACTACTTAAACAGTCATTTGAAATAATCAGGTTTCTGTATATAAACAGAAATAAGATAATTTTATAACCTTACTTTTTAAATTGTAACATAATTTTTGTATTTTTATTGTTAGGAAGTTAGGGTTTATTTTTGATTTTGAAGAATAAATGTTTGGATCTTTGTTTCTGTTCTGGTTAGCTGGTTATTGTTTGATCTTCTGTATAGCTGATAATTTAGAATATCATAATGTATATTCACCTGGAGATACAGTTCAGTGGTTTTCATGCAGGAGCAGTCAGGTGAGATGCTCAGCTTTCCCAATCTGTCTTGGTTTAGTGATTTTTGTCAATTATATTCTTGGATGAATCCTTTAGAAGCCTCAGTGTTGGCAAGCCCATAAGAGCATTGGGTTGTTCCAGTCACTGTTATTTATAGCCTTGTAGTTTATGATACTGTGTTGATGCACCAGAGGTATACCATAGGCCTGGGATTGCCTGTGCAGGGGGCTCTGGGTACTGTGCAGTGATCTGTTGGAGGTCAGTACCCAGACCCAGGTCAGGAGAGCCAAGATGGGGTAAGTTACAGCAGCAGGCTGGGAATGTATTTGTTAGAAGAACTCAGGGGTTAACTGCTTCTGAGGGGCTTTTCCCAGCAGGCTCATTCTGTTTGCTTCAGGCATTGGGTAACTGAGTTGGAGAACAACATTGAAAACAGTGGAGATGACTCAGAAGTTTCCAGGCTGCTGAGCAATTACAAATAATTAGAAAACATTACATAGATAAGACCATAGACCAGCAAAACTCTTTGCAGGGCTGATGCCTGCTCTGGGTTCCTCGAAGCATGTGCCAGCCAACAGTGGATGAGAAACACAGCATGTGTTCAATGAGTTATCCTGGCTCAATCTCTCTGCTGAGAGATTGTGGCTCACAGTTGAAGGGTTGTTTGTCTATCATGGTGGGTGGGGGAGGGAGGAGTGACGTGTTACGCTTGGGGGTGGCAGCTTACCCACGTCTCAGTGGATCAGGCAGTGGGGCTGGCCTCTAACCCCAAGACATACTGCTCAGTGACACATTCCCTCCAGTGAGGCTCCTTCGCCTAATTAGTTCATGGCTTGGCCATCTAGGGACTATGTGCTGAGCCTGTACGGGACAGTTTACACTTGACCCACCTTGTTCTTCCACTGAAAATTCACTTAAATAGTCCATAATAAAATTGTTTTGTTTTTCTGACAAAGAAGGAGATGTGTTGCTTAGCTCCAGTCTAAATGGAAGTTTTAGAAACTGAAGGGGCTAGCATTGGGATGCGGTGGACTGGTGACAGAGCATTTGTCTTTAGGGTTAGTCCCCAGCACATGGTGGGAAAGGAAGCAGCAACGAGCAAGCAGAGCTGAGGGAGCAACCCCAGAGCCAGTTACTCTACAGCATGAAGCCACCACACTGGCCCTTGCAGCCCTGTCCCTGTCAATTCCCACTGACCTGGCAGTGGGCCAAGGTTTGCCATGTACTTTACTGCAGGCAGAACTCCTAACATTCAGATCTAAATATTGCTTTTTCTTCAATTTTATTTAACTGTGTTAAAATAAATTTTAATTTAATTAAAACTTAATTAAAATTTTAAGTTGGGTATGTGTATATATACATACATATGTGTATGTCACACACACATACACACACACACACACACACACACACACACACACACACAGAGTATTAGAAATACTAATGCCCATGGTGGGAAATTATTTCTCAACCCTGTAAAGATTTTCAGGCTTTTTGTTCCTGAGACTTCCTTCCAGGCAGCATTTCTCTGTCATGTCCACCTTCAGTGTAGGGTGCTGTGGTTGCTTGTGGGTGGGATACTTGTGCTTGTTACTCTTCTGTGGTGGAAAGTTTCTCTGTCCCACCTTAGCCCAAGATCCAGACAAATTTCCCCACCCAAGGTCCCTCATCTGCTTATAAAATAGTTGACTAGGAGGCTTAATATTATAGTAATTGTTGGTCCATTAGCTCAAGCATATTATTATCTATCTCTTACATTTAAATTAACTTGTAATTCCTATCTATGTTTGGCCATTTGGCTTGGTACCTTTTCTTCAGTGCAGAATTCTCTTAGTCTGGTTGCCCCACCTCTACTTCTTACCTGTCTCCTGGCCAATCAGTGTTTTATTAAACTAATACAAATGGCAAATCTTTACAGTGTACAAGAGCATTATGCACAGCACTCCTTCCCTGTGTTCCCTCTTGGCTGTGGATGATAACCCCATAAAACAAAGTTGAAAGTTTACCATTCCTGTGTAATGGTTGGTTCAGAGAATCAAGCCAGGATGGGACTCATTGCTTGTAGACACACCATTTTTTGTTTGCTGTGGCCACCTTTTCCCACTAAGATCTCCCCCAGCCCCCCTCCTGTATCCCTAAACTGATAGGGAGAAGGGAAGGAGAGCTTCCCAGTTTATGGACCCTTACCTCATCCAGGAGCCAGACTGGAGAATATGAAGCATGGGAGCCACAAAGACCATGCAGAAGGAGACTTCTGGGAGCTTCTATCTTTCATCTAGTGCCTATGGGACACTTCCTAAATAAGCCCACAAAAGCCCAGGTCAGACATTTTGCATATATAACTTTCAGATAATGAAATACACACGCTTTCTTCCCCTCCCTTTCCCTCTCCCTTATTTTGCTTACATATGTCGTGGGGTCCATGTGCAAGCTGTATATGGAGTTCAGTGGTCTGTTGCTTTCCTTATCTTCTGAGGCAGGAGTCTTTACTGAACCTAGAGCTCACCTGTTGATTAGGCCACCATGAGTCCGCCACAAGTCCTGGGGCTCCTCCTGTGTCTTTCTCCTCAGAACTTGCTTTTCTTTTCTATGAGGCTGTTGGGGATCCAAACTCAAGTTTGTTTTTACCCACTGAGCCTCCTCACTGCCCTTGTTTATTTCCCTAAAGGACTAGTTTTGAATTCAAAGACAATAGAATTTTTTATGCATATTTGGGAGCCACTTATACAGCACCTTACGATGGTGTTTTAATGTTAAACATCTTTACCTTTTTGTGAGATAAAAACCTCAGTGGCAGTCAGAGAAGATAGGGCTCCTTGGAAGACTTTGCCATGGCTGTATGAGGACAGTTCTGAGTGCATGTGCAGGGTCTCTGTCACTCTGGGGAGGCAGGCAGGGGATGCTTCAGAAATGCAGCGTGGAGGCTCCTGAACTGACAGGTTCACAGTGGAGCTTCTCCTTCATTATGAAATAATCCCAGCAGTCAAGAACAAACGTTCAGGCTAATATGTTAAGATATGCTTAGAATGTGCTGATGCACGCACTTGAGAACACCTGGCTCTCAATCTCAGCTTCATCTTCTCTGACACTAAGTTAGCATGTGACCTTTGTAGTCAGTGGTCACATTTCTGACTTCACAGAACATTCTTTATTGTTGTTGGTTTTCAGTGTGAAACACATTGGGAATGGAAACTTACAATATAGACAGCATTTCCTACCTCATTCTTTTTATTTTTATTTTATTTTATTTTATTTTACATATTTCACATTTATTTTCTTTCACAAGAAGTACTGGTGGCTTGGCTGAAAGGAAGGAGTAAGTTTTCACAATACCAATTTATTAGATGACTCTTGAATTATTTAATAAAATTCTCTTCTAGGAGGTATTAATCTAATTACTGAAATATTGAAATAGGTGAAATACAAAACACTTTATATGTTTTGTGGTGCATTTTAGTTCCCTAGTATTGTTTGGTGCAAAGCAAATATGACTTGGCTTTTATTAAAGCATAAGATATTCTGTCACAGTCTGCTCCTGTACTAGCATGGATAAGTAATGCCATATTGGTAAGATGGCTTTGGGGGAGGCCTAAAGGGAGGAATTGGGAATTGCATTCTTGGGACATTCCTGAAAGGAAAACAGCTGTATTAATTTTTTTTCTTTTCAAAGTACAGGGCTTCTCCCTGACTCACAAATCTTGCTCCTGTGGCTCTGTACAGATGGCTTGGCATAGTGGTAGGCAGGCCTTCTGACTGTTAGCCAGCAGAAAAGGGCTGGCTGGATTCCTAATGAAAGGACTCTGAAATTTAAAAAAGGAAAGAAAGAAAGAAAAGGAAGCCCCTAGAGAGATTTCCCCAGTTGTAAATACTGGATGGCCCGGTGGTGTGCAGTATCATTTGCCAACACCCGAGACGTGGGCTGTGCTGAAAGTAAGTGTGCTTGTAGCAAAATAGGTGTGTTGTGGTTGACAAGAAGCATTTGAAGGGTCATTTTGAGAGAGATTTGTGTCAGTCAGCCATTGGTGCCTCCTTCTTTACTTCTCATAAAAAGAAAGTTCATGTGCGTCCAAACATTATGGTCCTGCTTGCCCAGACATCAGGCCACTGAGCAGATCTTAATGGCATCTTCCTTTTGTTGCTCATGGGAAGGTGTGTGTGTGTGTGTGTGTGTGTGTGTGTGTGTATCATGACCCAAAGTCACTTAGTTGTCAAGTTTTAGATTTTTCTTTTTATAGGGTCCAAGTAAGCGCTATCTAATAGTTAGAGATCTGTCACTGGGGAGACAACACAGTTGTTAAAGCCCTTCTCCACAAGTGTAAGGGCCTGAGCCCTTTTACCAGCACACACAGGAAAAAGATGGACAGGAGAATTCTAGAATCGCTGGCCAGCCTGCCTGACAAGACAAAAACTCTCTCTCTCTCTCTCTCTCTCTCACACACACACACACACACACACACACACACACACACACACACACACACACACACACACGATTCCACCTAGAATTGGCTGTCTGTCAATTTCTGGATTATTATAATTCTTATTATTTGATAAAGCAAGGTCTTCTTGTGATTGTTATCCGAAACAGTCCATTTGTGAGGAAGGAGCGTCCTGACTGATTCCAGGGAAGACATGAGATGGACGAGACAAACCAGCAAATGTTTTCCTCACTGTGTGGAGGGAAACACAGTGAGAATGTGTTCTCAAGAACTTCTCTGGAGGATTCAATTCAGACCCATCAAACCCTTACGGGTGAAAATTCAGGCTCATAAGCTGTGGTTGGATGTTCCAGTACCTAATCTGTATAACACACTCGACATGCCATCATGAATTTCCAGTTGGTCACAATTTAGATGTAGGAAACCTATATGTCCTTGTTTGAGATACACTTCAATAAAGACAAAGCTCAGAAGTGAGTTGCTAGAGGTGTTTTCTATTATGAGTAATACCAGTTTTACTATGGTTATATTTTATCTGTGTGTGCACTGTGCATGTACACATATGGGCATGCATTTGTATACGAATGCTGTATATACGTGTGCCCCTGTCCTCAGGAAAGTTCCCACTTTGCACTTCATTTGAGAGGTGACAGCTTTGTTTTGCGCCCTTTTCAGTTTGCTGTACCAAGCCAGCCGGCCTCTGAGCTCCTGTGCATTCTCCTGCCTCACCCTCCCATTTATCTCCTTAAAAAGTATGCTCACTCTTCTGTATCTGGCTCTGTGTGGGTTTTGGATTAGAACTCAGATCCTCAGACTTGATTGAGTGGCAATCACCTTTATTCTCCTTAGCTTGGCCCATGACACACTAGTCCCACGTGTCCTGCCTGTATGATAGGGGCACCAAGGTTGTTCTTCAGGCTGTCAGAGAGAACTGTATTCAGACAATTTATAGAAAGGGTTTTCTTACGGAATTTAAAAGAGTTTTCTCTTCCTCCTTTCAGAAATCAGATAAAAAGACACTGAAATTAGTGTGTGATGTTAGAAGTAAAGTGATGTGAGGAGGGACCTTGTTCTGGGAACTGGTGAAGGGACCTTACACAGTTCTCTTTGCTGTTCCACCATGTTATCTGCTGTTGTCTTCTAGAAACAAGCCTGTGTCTCCAGTTCTTTGTATCACATGAGTCTTAAATTGGACTGTAACTGTTTAAAGAGATGAGGGCTGGTCATGGTGGCCTTGAATCGCAGCACTAGGAAGGCAGAGGCATGTTAGTTTGAGGCCAGCCTGGTCTACATAGCAAGTTTCAGGCAGCCAGAGAGGGCTACATATTGATACAGTCTCAAAAAATCCCATGAGGAAAACATCTGTGCTCCAGTGTTCTGCTGAGTTATTTCACTGCTTCTGGGAGAGGATGCGGTGTATTTGTCAGAGCTGCTTTTTGAGTCACCTTAGGAAGGTTGGAACCTCCTTCTGGGCTAAAGTAGAAGGCCCTTACTGTGGCAGAAGTACTGTGGGCCTCCAGTGAAGACTGCTCAATGTTGATATAGTATGTCTCAGGAATGTGTTATTTACCAGCAAAACTTGGACTCCACCAGTGAACTGAGGAGCCATTCATGGTGCAGAAAAAGACGCCTATTGGGAAAATGTTTCCACACTCTGGCACCTCCTCAGACCAGAGGAATGAGGGTGCCTCTGGATGAGAGCTGAGAGCATGGTGCCACTTTGGCACCCCTGGGTACAGAATGGCTCCCATTCTTTATAACCACAGCACATTCATCTTCCACCTCACAAGCATTGAGAGCCCTGGAGTACGTTTGGGAGACTGTGTGCCTGTTTTCTGTTGGGACAACTCCCAATGCTAGAGGCTCCTGAACAATGGGCCTTATTCCAAAAATACTCCTGCTGTAGCTTTGTGTTTTGCCTGCTCAGACCCCTACTTGGGTGATTCTTGTGAGTTGAAACTTATTTATACAGCATGGAGTTTAGCATGCAGACTATTATTTTTAGCCTGAGAAACACAAACTCATCTATTTAAAACTCCTAAATTTGAATGGCAGTTTCATCTTGCTGGAAATTCCTTCTAGTATTTTACGCCAAAGAAAGAGAAAAAAAAAATTCTAAACAGTTTGCTAATTGGAACAGCTGGTTCCTGAGTATGTGTGTATGAATGTCTGGAATCTGTGAATGTGAAGAAATTTTAGGAAAAAAGCATATGTACTTATCAAGCCTTGTCCTGTTCAGACTTCAGTCTTGAGATATGAGATTGACCTCATCAGAACACACACACACACACACTCACACACACACACTCATTGAGACACTTGGGCAGATGTGGATGGTGAAGGAAGGCATGGTGGAGCTTCTGTTGTGTTAGTGAGGGCTGGGGACAGATGGTCTTGCTTTGGTTGTGGCTGAGCCTCCCCTTAACTCCAGCCCATGTTTATCTAGCTGCTGTGGTGAGAGGTGAAGGCTCTGGAGTATGTAATTCATTCCTAACTTTACTGTGCTTAAGCCAAATTGCTGATTCTTTCTGGACGATGGGTACCTCCCCCATTCTTCCCCAACTGCTTGTCTGTCTAGTTCCATGACCTAAGTTACCTCTCTCCATCCTTTCTATGCAGGGAGGGGGCGATGTCTAGCTGCCAGCCTTGCCTTTGGGTTTTGCTACCTACCACTATTCTTTCTCTGCCTGTTCCCCGTGTTATTGGACAGCCCAGTGCTCTTGTCTCCTGCTACCACCTGTTTCTCACGTGTCTCATTGGTAATAAAGAGTGTTGTTGATTATCTGAGCAAAGCTCTAGAGAAGAGGGCACCTATGGCCTTCAAGTCGCAGACCATAGAGAGAGTGGGCTCCTCCGAACACTTCCAACTTTTCTTCTAAGTGACTCTCTCCGGATGCTGCAGCCCTTGCAGCATGGGTGGAAGGAAAAATACTACAGGGAATGCTTAACTATTCTTTCTATCCTTTGTGTCTTTGTTTGCAGCGTGGATGGACCCTGTTCTCTGTTGCTGAAAGGCAAATTATTAGGAAGGGGACCATTGAGATCATTGCTTCTGAGGAAAGCTTGGATTTGGAAAGGTGGTATAGCCACAACAGTAAAAGCTCTTCTTTTAGCCAATATTTACTTTACTGGGGTTCTTTTGTTAGTCAGGAAAAGCGTTGTGTGTGTGTGTGTGTGTGTGTGTGTGTGTGTGTGTGTGTGTTTCTTCCTATTTTTGCCTTGTGGCTAAGCATGAAGTCCATATTAGCTGGTGCATTGGTTTGTCTTATGCTGTATAGGATTGAGCTTTTTGCTTTGCTTTTGTAGAGTTAGTGCACACAGAAGCTCCATGGAACCTTTGTGATCAAGGTAAATATAGAATGTGGAGGAAGTCCAGAAAGCCCAGAAGTTAAACATCCATTGGAGGGAGGAGGGAGGTGGCTTCCTAGGTAACATGCCTGTTGCCAGTAATGGGTGGATAACACTGATTTCTGCAATACCTCCAAATGTGCACACTTCAAGTGTGCATGTGCACGGAGACATACCAAATAAGTTTTACAAAGAAAAACAGTTCCATATTAAATGAAAAATGTTTCTTTCAGATTTACATTTATTTGTTTTTTAAGACAGGATCTCACCATATAGCCCTGACTGATCTGGAACTTGCTGTGCAGACCATAGTGGCCTTGAGTTCACCGAGATCCACCTGCTTCTCTTCTAGTTCTGGGATTAAAGGCATGTGATATAACACTCGATCCCAAACTGTTTCTTTCAAATTTGCAGCAAAGATGGCTTGAACTGGAGCAGTAGGTCTTCAGTCTTCACATATCCCTTCCTGCAGTACACACACATGCACTCTCTATTTTCAAGAACTGAAATTGGTAATTGTACTTGCTTGGCCTTGATTTGCTGTCTGCACATGGCTCAGTGGCCTTTTAATTTTGCAGTCATCATACATAGTTCTGTAGTTACCCTGGCCAAACCAACTCTTGCTTGGTTATCAGTGGAAACATTTTGCTTATTAAAAATTGATGTACTTGTATCTTTGGAGTTAGTTTGTCCCCAGGTGTTGGAAATATAAATTGTCATCATTGTTATCCCATCATTCCTATTATGGTCCCATGGTCTTTCCAGCTGGCCATAGCCTTTGCCAGATGTTGGCCATGAACCTCAGGTTCTTGGTGAAGACTCAGGTTTTGGGTTCTGCATATATCCTTTGAGACAAATGATCTGGTAACAAGGCCCTGCATGGTCCTTATGCTCACTACAAGCTTAAAACATAAGTGATTTGCCTACAAGTGATCTTTACAATGGTCCATGTTTTCTTAGAGGCAGGGGCTGTGCTGTGTAAACATAACCAGAACATCTCAGAGTAATACAGTTATCTGCACATGATTATCATTCCCAAAGCATGACATCAGTCACTGTGATGGACATGGAGAGAGGAATATATCTGGGGAGTCAGAACAGAAAAGGTTTGGCAGCTGATGGTATGTGAGGATTCAGGAGAGGCCAAAGAGACCGCACATTAGGTCTTGGGGATAGGAATCTTACTGTGCTTTAAGAGATGGATGCACTGACTGAGCAAGCAGTGAATAGGTTTCCTTGAGCAGCCTCAGAGTATTTTCCAATAGTGCTTTGTAAAACAGATTGTACATTTGCGGGGTGGGGCTTCAGAACGATATGCTGAGCTTTAAAGTATCTGGGGATTCTGTATTTGGACTGGAAGGAGATATGCTTACTTCTTAGGTACAGTCTACCGTCCCTAGAGATTCAGCATGGACTCTGACACTCATTCTCTCTCTCTGAGATTGTATCTAGGGTAAACATCAGAGCAGAGTAGTTGTTTTCTAGAAGTGGATAGCAGTGATTGTTTTCTGTTATCTGCAGAACTTTTTTTTTTTCTCCTGAAGGAGCATTGCAGCCTTTACATGACTTTGGTCCCGAGACAGTTGTAGCTCACCTGCAGTGTCTTGCACAATGGGGTACTGCAAACAGTGCACAAGAAAGACTGACATTGCAGGACAATGATGTTTTTTGTTCAGAAAACCTATAGATTAGATCAAGGCCTTCGTATTTCATCCTCTACCCCCTGCCCCCCCCCAAAAAAAAAGCAACTGTTGAGTCACAATAAGCCCTTGCACAGCTGTTCAGACTTCAGTTCAAAGCAACTATTTCTCCCTGCTGCCAGAAAGCCTAACATTCATCTAGGAATGACCCTTTTTCTTTGATGTACCCATACAACTCTGTATGTGTTTGTATGGGTGCACATGCGTGTATACAGTCAGTGCATGTGGCCTCATGTATTAGTTGTTAGATGCTTTCTACGTTTTTTATTTGTAACAGGGCCCATAACTTTGTCACATAGGCTAGACCAGTGTGGTGGTTTCAGTAAGAATGGCTCCCATAGATTTAAATTCTTAGTCACCAGGGAGTGGCACTATTTGAAAGGATTAGGAGGTGTGGCATTGTTGGTGAAAGTGTGCCACATGGGTAGGCTTTGAGGTTTCACAAGCCCAAGCAAGACCCAGTGGCTCTCTCTTCTTCTGCTACTGCCTGTGGATCCAGATGTAGTATTCTCAGCTTCTTCTTTAGCACCATGTTTGCCTATGTGCCAAAATGTTCCCTACCATGAGGATTATGGGTTAAACTTCTCAAACAGTAAGCAAGCACTGATTAAATACTTTCTTTTATAAGAGTTGCTGTGGTTATGCTGTGTCTTCACAGCAATAGAACACTGACTAAGATAGCTGGCTAGCCAGCAAACCCCATGAATCTGCCTCTCCCCATTTCTATGGTTACAAATCTGTGCCTTCATACCTGGCTTTTCAGGTAAGGATTGAACTTCGGTCCTGTGCTTGCACCTTAACAGTGGAGCCTGCTCCAGACCCGAATGGACTTGACTTTGTGACTTGAGTAGTACCTTCATATCATTCCATCTGAACTAACAGGGATACTGCCAGAAAGTTCATTCCCTAGTAGGACAGGAAGTCCCTGACAGGAACAGGTCAAGGAGGTGATCGTGTTCTAGAAGAACACAGGAGTGAGGAATACAGGCAGCTAGTGGCTGCCTTTGACCTTCCCATAACATCAACTGGAGAGCTGGGTGGAGGGTTGACTTAGCCTGGCCAGGGGACCAGGTGGTACCTGGGATGTGGTTTGTTAAGGTACCAAGAGAACTTTGCTGGTTGGGAAGCTCCTGTGCTCTTCTGAGGTTTAATGACAGATCTTGGCAGATGATGACTCATTCTTCATCCAGGTGTCAGCCCTGGAAGAATGGTGGCAGCCATGCTAGTTACATTTTTGCTGACAGTTCTAACATGAATGGATTTCGCCTTGGCATAGTGCTCAGCCTAGCAAAGCTCTCTTGTTACAGCCTTGTATATTGGAGCACTTGGCTATGGGCAGGGGAGTCCAGTGTTGGATATGAGTGGATTTCTCCTCTTGAGTTTCTATCTATGCCTTTCTTGTTAGTTAGTAGATGTTTGCAGTGTTTTCACTGTTCTTGCGGGAAAGATCTATTGGATTTGGTATCAGAATATGAGGCAGCAGTGTGTCAAGCCTGGGCCGTAGTTCAGTGGTAGAGTGCTTGATCGGCAAGAGCAGGGTGACCAAACAGTTTCCACAGTGCCTCACATACATGTGTGAAGGTGGCAGAAACAAAAAGCTCACCAAGGTAAAAAGAGGCTGTAAAGGGGAAGTGGAGATGCTGCAGTAAGAAACTCCGAACTTCGCACAAAACTTCTAGTGGCAGAGAAATTACAGAAGGTTGGTCTTGTCTTTGCTTTGGCAAGTCAGAGCAGGAGGCAGCAGCTGAAAGATGAGTGTCCTCGAGGCCGTCCTGTGCGTGACAGGAAGGTCTGACAGTCAGAATCTGCAGCCTGGGGCGACTGTTCTCTGGAATTTGTGTGCATGGATCCACATCATTCTTGTACTTTGCTTTTTAAGAAGTAAGACATTCCAATCTGTGAGTCACTATTTCTACTGGGGAGCTATGACATTTGGTTATGGGAAGGCGGGCCTTCATATATAAATGTTAAGTGATAATTTTCTGTAAAATAGGAGATGGAGAGTGCCCTCTTTTTCTGTTTCAGTACCAAAGTGTTTTTTCACCATGTATAAGAATTTGTACCTTCTCTTTTACTTTATGAATACATGAAAGACTGGTTTTTTTTGTACTATTAAGATGATTTACTTGGCTTAATTATGTTCAGTGTGCATTTCTCTCTCTCTCTCTCTCTCTCTCTCTCTCTCTGTGTGTGTGTGTGTGTGTGTGTGTGTGTGTGTGTGTGAGAGAGAGAGAGAGAGAGAGAGAGAGAGAGAGAGAGAGAATATTATAATCTACATTTTCTTTTCCTTGGAAATATTTCTGCTCACTTGCCTCATAAGAAAATACAATCAGTGTTTTATCGTTAGACGTCAGTAGTATTTCCTTTGATGGAGTCAGGTTTGGATATGAATTGCCCCCATCAAGTTTATGTCTTGGAAGTTTCTTTCCTACCTGGTGGTACTGTTTAGAGATTGTTCTGGATACTGGAATGGGGCCTAGGTGGAAGAAATAGGTTGCGGTTGGGGTCTTGAGGGGCACATTATTCCTGCCCACTTCCTGTGTCTCCTCTCTCTGCCTCCCGTCTGCCGTGATATGAAATGTCTGCATGCCCCACCAGTGCTATGTTCTCAAGTGCACGAAGGCCACACGGTCACTTGGTGCTCAGCAATGACGGAAACCAGGGTCTAGATCCTTTCCTGGCTTAGGCGTGATGCCTCGGGGGCTGCTGTCGCAAAGCTGCTGGTTTCTAGCATCCATGTCAGGCAATTCACATCCACCTCTAATTTCCAGCTCAGGATTACATGGCTCTCTACAGGCGCTTCCTCCCCCGACCTGTACACATCTTCATGCACAGTCATGTGTATGCATAATAAAAAATGAATCTTAAAAATAAATCAATTATAGAAACCAAAGAAAAGCCACCGTAAAACCAAGGCTTGTATCATTTCATATAGCATTTAAAATGACGTCGTTACTGGAAAAAAAGAAGGCTAGTCTGAAGACGAGATAAACTAATCAGTAGAACACCTCATGTGGTAGTGTGCTCAGCTGACTGGTGAGTGCCTATAGGTTAAAGCATAGATGTCAGGAGCACCAGCATCATCTGGACCCTGGGTTAAAAGTCAACTTTTCAGGTAGCATGGATGAGGGATTTTCTTGTGGATCTTTTCTAATAGAAATTAGAGAATATTTTAATACTTATAGTTCAAACACTGAAAACTGGAGAGATGGCTTAATGTGTAAGAATGTTTTGTGTGCAAGCCTGGGGACCTGAGTTTGGACTCCCTCACACATGTTAATGTGGCCATGTGCCTGTACCCCCAAAGCTATGGAGAGCAGAAGCTCTCCCTAGGGCCTGGCATCTGCCAGCCTAGTCCAGGCTTAATAAAATGCTTTGTGTCAAAAGAATTGAGTGGACAGTGAGGAAAGGAGACACCCAACCTCCTCCTCCGACATCTACTCATTATATAGGATTGTGCATGTGCATGGGTACATACCCTACACACACACACACACACACACACACACACACACACACACACACACTTTCATTCAGTCTCTGTCTTTCTCTCTCATACAATCCAAACATTCAGGGGTGTTGTGACTATCCTAAAAGTTGATGTGTTTTTCAAGAGGGTGGATGAGCAGCTTTTGGACCTTGTCACCTAGAAAGTATGTGATGTCATCAAGGATCATTACCATGGACATTATGTGACCATATCCTCCTAGCTCCCCATCCTCCACAAGTTCTGTCAAGTTCAAACCCATAACCTTTCCATTTATAACAGATTAGAGAAAGAATCTGCCATTTTTTTTCTTCTAGGTGGGAGTCTAAAATGTCCTGACCTTTTTCTACCCTTCACCTTCCTTATAACCTGGAAATTTATGAGAAACAAGCAGTCCATGTGGACCTGGAAGACCCTCTCCCACATAGGGCCTCACCCTTGAGAAGCCATTTGTGTTATAAACAGCATTTTATCCTGAGTTCTTCCATTGAGAAGGCTGGAGACATTCAGGTGTACAAAGCTTATTTACCTGTTGCCAAGTATTTAGAGATACACTTTTTTTTTTTTTTTTTTTTTTTTACAGTGATCTGTTTTTTATTTTTAGTTGAGATTTGGAAAAGAATGTATTTATTTTAACAACTTATGAGGTATGTCCATTATATTTTGGCAGAGGGTAGAGTGTTCATGACAGTTTTTTTCTGTCTGGCCTCGCTGTCTTGGGAACTCTTTCTATAGACCAGGCTGGCCCAGAACTCAAAAAGCACCACCTGCCTCCACCTCCCAAGAGCTAGGATTAAAGGCATACTTCACTAAGCCTGGCCAGTCCATTACACTTGGAATATGTTTATCATTGTTTGGAGAAAATTTAACTATTGTTATATAATAAACCAATAGAGTCAGTGAACATGGTTTTGATAATTTGGTTATTTGTAAAGACAAATAGCCTGGCCAATGTATTTGTTGCATGTTTTAATTATAAGGATATAATCAATATACTGTGTGAATTTGGTGGGAATTCCTTGTCTTTGCTTTTCAAAAATATATCCTAAGTATGTATGCCTCTGCTTTGCCATTCATGCTTTTTGTTTTACCTGAGAGTAAAGATGTAAAAAGGAGAGAGAGAGAATGAGAATATACTTGGTAAGAAAATGGTTGTATTTCTTATGCATCTCAGGTGATGTGAAAACTGGTTGGGGAGCTCTGAGAATTAGCATACCTTTAGCATTCTTGCTATTACTTCATCTCTTCCTTTCTTCCGCCTGAAGGCAGGGATTTCTCTTGAGGTATAGACCATTTACTGTTTTTGTTTTGCCTATGGAAACTGCAGAAAGTAAGCATTTGAGGCTGTGCCCTTTTATCTGGCATTTACCTAAATGAATCTGAGGTTGAACTGCTTTCCTTCTACTCACTGTTGTGATAACTCTTGTTAAAACCTCCAAATTTGGAATTTGAGCTGCTTGATGACATCCTTGTAAAAACATCCAAAAAATTCATCTTATTGGTTCAGCTCGAAGTTAAAGATTTATGGGTAGGACACATGCAGTGACCTCACAGGAAACTGTCCCCAGACTCCTTGTAGCCCTGCAAAAGCTTGACAGACTGTATAAAGCCTGACCTGAGGGGAAATGCCTTTCCCCCAGTTTCCTGATCTTTGCTCCCCCCCCCCTTGTTCTACAAATCCTGTCTCAGCCAGGGCTAAGAAGGCAGGGTGGGGGTGGGATGGAAAGCCCCAAGGTCCTCCTTTGTACATCACCTGCCACAGGGAAGGTGCAGTGGCGCTGAGGCTGAGGAGTTTCCATTTCTGCAGTTTCTCTGCCTGTCCTCTCTTGCACTTCCTGTGAGTCACAGCGGAGATGACATTTCTTCCCAACCAGCACCTCACTGTGGCATCTCAGTGTCATCCTTCAGTAACCAGAGTGGAATGGGTAACCCAGCCTCTGTGACTTGAGTACCTGGAGTGAGGACCTGGGAAATCCTGGCCCCATTGTGCTTAAGGCTTTTGGGTGGCACACTTACTCCTCTAGCAGAGAGCCCTTCCCAGTAACTTCCTGCCTCGTCCTGCCTAGTGCCTTGAGGCTGAGATAGAGGCTTGTGGGGCTTGTGGTCTCCGTGTCAGCTCTAAGGGACACACACATGGCAAAAAGTGGAAATAGGGGCTTCACTTCTTTTGGCTAAATCTTGTCGATCGAAAAGTATCAGCCATGTATATGTTCCTGTGTTTGGAGATTTCTTTTGAAAATATAATTATCACAATTCTATTTTTTTTCCAAGACAGGGTCTTATTCTATGTTCAGACTGTCCCACCTTCCTGGCTCAGCCTCCCTGGTACAGGGATTAGAGAAGTATACTTCAGTTTTGGCTAGATTGCATTAAAAGAAAAAAAAAAGCACCATTTTATTAATTAAAATTTTTTTAAAGAAATGGGAATGGGGGCTGGAGAGATGGCTCAGAGGTTCAGAGCACTGACTGTTCTTCCAGAGGACCTGAGTTCGATTCCCAGCAACCACATGGTGGCTCACAACCATCTATAATGAGATCTGGTACCCTCTTCTGGCCTGCAGTCATAGCAGGTAAAATGCTGTGTACCTAATAAATAAATTAAAAAAAAGAAAAGAAATGGGAATGTGTTACACAAACACTGTGTGTGTGTTCAGTACCAAAATAATGCAAATAATAAAATAATTGCTTTATTATATATGCATTGACTAGCTCGCCTCATTTGGGTAGGGATGGTCTGTGCTGTGTTTACCACTCTCCCCGTGTAATACGGGATACTCGATCAAAGGTAAACATTGGATACATGAGTAAATGCACTTAGCATGGACTAGCTTTCTCAAGTATATTGTGATAGAAACAACAGTGATACTTAATAAATAAAAATTTAAGATCTTGTAATTTTTATAACTCTTGAGTGTTGCTTTGAAGATATATTCCAAGTATGTTTGGTCAAACTTTTTATATGTACTACTATTAGAACTCACCAGGCATGGTGGCACACACATTTAATGCCAACACTTGGGCTGTAAAGGCAGAAGAATCTCTGTGAATTTGAGGATAGCCTAGTCTACATAGCGAGTTACAGGATAGCCAGAGCCATCTCAAAAAACAAAATGAACAGGGGCTGGAGAGATGGCTCAGAGGTTAAGAGCACTGATTGTTCTAGAGGTCCTGAGTTCAATTTCCAGCAAAACTGCTCACAACCATCTATGATGAGATCTGGTACCCTCTTCTGTAAACTGTATGCATAATAAATGAATGAATGAATGAATGAATGAATGTTTTAAACAAACCCCAAAATGAACAACAAAATTAAAACTCAATCTAAAGAATATACATTGAGTTATACATAACACACCATTTTTATTAGCTTTTGTCACATTTTTTAGTTTGTGTTTGCTTATTATGTGTTTGCCCACACATAAATGTGTGTATGTAAAAAAATGCTACGGTGCACAGAAAGAGATCAGAGCATCGTGAGTGGGGTCACTTCTCTCTTTCTACCATGTGGGCCTGAGGATTGAACTTGGGTTCTAAAGCCTGGCAGCAGCCCCTTTACCCACTGGGCCATCACGAGCCCCTTTACCCACTGGGCCGTCTCAGTGGCTTCTCCTTTTTATTTTGAAGCAGCCTTTTATACAGGGAAGGTGCAGTGGCGCTGAGGTGGCAGAGTTTCCATTTCTGCAGTTTCCCCTGCCTGTCTCTCCTCGCCGTTCATATTTAGAGCTGTGAGGCTGAGGTCATTGGGGCCAGTGGATGTCAATGCACTGAACACACCCTGCATGGTTTATGCTCTGCACACCTCCTCCCTACACAGCTTTTAATGCTCTGTGCTCATTTCCTTTCTGACATGGTTTTCTCCTATTCATCCCTGTTTCTCTGCTGCATGTTTTTCTTACCTATTGGAATGAGGGGCCTTAGGAATGAATGATCATGCAGGCCAGGGAAGCATCTAGAATATATTTGCTATGCTTTTACAACTGGAGAACTTTGTATTGTCTATAATATATTTGCTATGGAAAAACAGTAACCTTGCCTAAATAATACATTTTGATCATAATAATGTGTTGTTCACAGTTTTTAATTTTTTAAACATAATTTACTTTTTCTATCATGGTTCTATTTTAAATGAGAGAATACAGAAATGTTTAATTACAATACTGTAATAGTAACAATATTAGTTGTTAAGGAAGAAATGATTTTGTACTCGGAATAAAGTTGTTGGGGGCTCACAGCTCATTCCCGGTCCCTGCAATGTCCTTCATAGGTGATTTTCTGCTTTCCATTCCAAATTTTCTATGGCAGGGTGCTCTTATCTCAACCACTGATCACCATGGCAACAAGGTACTCTCTCCTATTTTTGGAGCATGAAAATAGTGCCTTCTTATCTCCAGTAATAAATGATAGTTCCAGAAAGGCAGAGCTTAGAAGATTTATTTTTCTTTGCCTCTTTAAAAATTGTACAATATAGTTCCATTTCTGATGTTTGGAATCTTTCATTATTCACTAACAGAGCTAGTGGTGTTCTGATGCTTGCTCACCAGCTACACTCCTGTTGTACAGACAGAACTCAACAAAGTAGCTTGAACAGGTTGTTGGTGCGGATTAGAGTCTGACCCAAGCAGCCTACCTTTAGTTTGGTTTACCATGTTAAACCATGTCACAGTCCTTATTGAGCTCCAGTTAGAGCGAGTTCTCTTTTACGATGCCTGCCTCTGAGAATTGCTGGCCCTTCAAAAAGACATATGCCCCAGGGCACACAGACTGCAAGAGCAGATGACCACAATGCTGGCATGGAGGAGGGTACAAGGTAGAAATGCTCAGACATTCAGCTAACCTGATACCCTTCCACTGGCCTTTCAAATTAGATAGTTTCAATATTCTTAGTGCAGAGTGCATACAGGTGAGCCAGAGGTAGGGCAGCCCTGAGACTGTGAGCGGAGATGTTCTCCCAAACAGTGGAAATCTGGCCGCAGAAGCATCTTCATTGTTTCCTTTTATCCTGGATCCATCTTCAAATTGTGTGCTGGTAATTGTGACTAACTGTAGTAGTTAAGCTTGATAGTGTAACATTCTCTATGTTATCATAGAGGACATTTGATAAGAAATTACAACTTTGGTCTCGTTTGATTAACCCTATGTTCTTCCATATAAGGGAAAGCTTTACCCACAGATTTTGTGGTACCTAAGATGTCATCTGGCTATAGAAGGGAATGATGCCGTAGAGTAAAACAGGCTCTTGGTGTGTTCGAGATCAAAGGACTAAGGCCCAGAGCAGCCTGATAATCTATCTGTCCAAGACATAGAGTGCAAATGACTGGAGCCTCTGTCAGAGAAGGAGGAAGGCTGGAAGAAGGGGAGGGTGGGAGAGAGTTTGTTTTTAGTTTAGCTAATATCCATGCTTATTTAGCGTTTGCTTCATCTCGGTGAGGCCTTACTCATTGTCTCCATTAATCACCAGGAAAACTGAGGCCACTGTTCACATTGTCCCCATTGCATCTGTAGGACGAGCTTAGTTTCCCACAAATTTAGGCAAGCCATTTACACAAAGGATACAGCTTGAAATTTCTTTGTGTTATTGTTGACATTTTAAAAATTTTTAATTAGCATATAAAATAATGGGTTTCATTATGGCATCAAACTTTGTCTACTTTCCTGAATAATCTGTTCTACTGGAAAAGTGAGATGTATGTAGCCCTGCCAATTCCTAGGTAGTGCTCCAAGGCCAATTGGAGTTCTGTGGAGGATTCAGAGACACCTCAGGTCTGCGAGGGGAGGGTGCTCTGTGGGTTAGCCTGCTCTGTCCTGGAATAGAGCCAGGATAGCTCAGGGAACATGGATGTCACCAGACCCCCAGTTTTTTCCCACTTACCTTCTTCATCCTTTTAGGGGATAAGAACTTGAGTTTTGAGTTTACAGGGAAGAGGAGGCGGGCAGTAGAAAGCTCGCCATGTTAACCCACCCAGAATGAGCGGTCTCTAGTATAGATTGACTTCCGTGACCTCCAGTGGTGAGGCAGGGCCCATCCGTTTTGAAGATTCTCCCATAAAGATCCTGGAAGCTTTCAGGTTGACTTCACCAACAAGAATTTCATTGCAGAGTACTGGGACTCTCTTTAGCATTGGTTGGTGTGGCCTTATCCAAAAGAGTGGTATCTTCCAAACCCACACTCAGAGAGGTCTACACAGATTTCATGATTGAGTGTTTTGGTATCATAAAGAATGCTGCTCATTTGCAAATGACCAGCTATCTGAATGTCTGTTAGTGGTTGTGGGAACTTATTTCTGGTCTTCTCATCTGTTGTTTTCTAACTTGTACCTTGTGTTATTCTTGTTGAAAATGGGGCCTCAATCTTTCTTCTGTGTTTCCTTTCTGCCATTTAACTGCTTGGACACCCAGAAGTTTTGACGATATTTTGTTGTCATAAGTTTTTGGCCCAGACTAGCAGGCCTATCCTCAAGGTTCGTCCCCGCAGACCCGAAGTTTCTCAGTCCCACAGAGTCACAGAATCACACAAACACTTTCATTAATTTTTCTGCTGATTGACCTAGGGCCCAGGCATATAACTTGCTAGCTCCTTCATCTGAACTCAACCTATCTTGTTCACCCATGTGGCTCGGTACCTTTTCTCAGAGCAACATTTCAACTTCTTTCCTCTGTGTGTCCTGGAAGCTCCGGGGACTCTGTGGCATCTGTCTCTGCTCTGAGATGTTCTCGAGTTTTCTGGTAGTCCCACCCACACTTCCTGTCTGCCTTCAGCCAATCAGCTTTTTAGTGAACCTGTAGGCTGGACAATTATTTAAAATGTAGCACATAATCCTACTACAATTTTTAGTTTGCTAGTCTCAAGTCGTAAGACATCACTTTTGTGTGGCAGATGGTTCCATAAATGGTGCTCAGCAGCCACCTCTGGAACAGTAGCTTATTTTGCTTGACTTGGAATCATCTGCACGGGGTCATTTCCTGTTGCCCAGGCCCCATGACACCATTCACCTCTATTTGACACTCACTCCACCTGTTCTCTGCCATGGTGGGGGGGCAGTGACTTTGACTTGAGGAATTCAGTTTTGTCAGCCTTGGCTTGGTGGGGTCTGCTTCTCCTGTGTTCCCAGTCTGAGTTGTTTCTGATTTCTAAAAATGTCCCCATGTAACAAAATAGAAGTTATTGTCACAAAAGGAAGACCAAAACAGTCTTTCCAAAATTGTATCATCCTTTGAAAAATCTATAGTGCACACAAAACAGGGAGCAGAAAAGATGTTTTAGGGTCAAGACAGAATAGACAAAAGTTTACAACCATGCCAAGAGTTGCACATTTGTAGTTTAAAACCGATAGATACATTTATTTGAGCAGCAGCCATTGTTGAAGGTCCAGAGCTTGCCAGATGCTCCAGAGGCCACTTGAGAACCCTATAAAAGTAATGGAAATTTAAAGTGTGGCTCTTGGCTCAGCGGGCTTCCCCATCAAGAGAGGAAGGCATGGGCTGGTGTGGTGACTCACAACATGATGATGGTCACATTGAATCATCAGTCCTGTGTATCTTTTAGAACATTGCTCCACAGTGTGGGATAGATTGAGAAGAAGCTCCCAGCATGAAACAGTAGCATTTGTGAAAAACAGTGCTTCTTATAAATTAGAGATCTTATGACATTAATTCTGCCTCTTGGGTTTCTTTTTAGCTGAGGTGGTTCTACACCTAGGCCTGTGGGTCATGTAATTCTTTATTAAAATTCAAAATAGTTATTATTTAGCTCATACAATATGTGCTGTTTATTTTTGACACTGTTATTCACACAAATTCTGGATTTCTATTTTTTTTTTGGTCTGGAGAACATTTATTAGTCTTCTGTAATATGTAGGCAAATGGTTTCATAATAAACTACCATACTTTTGTTTTTCAGGAAATTGGAAAGAATTCAAAACCATCATAATTTTTTTAAATTATTGGCTACTCAATAGAATTATCTGAAGTTCTTGTAACTATGTATGAGAGTACTCTATGGAAAGAATATAATTTTGAACCATAAGTTTGGCTTCATGTTAAAAGAAAGGTATTATAAGAACATTTGGAGAAATTATAACTGTAAACAATTGTATAATCCAAGAACAACATAAATTCATAGATGGATCACATAGGACATTGCCAGTTTGGGGATTACTTGAGCCTATAGATTTAATGAGTTTAAAATATTGCTCTGAGTTTAAAATATTGCTCTGGCCTCAACTCAGAGTGGGTAGCCTAATTCTTACACCATGGTGAATGGTTACTGTGACTACCCTGTTGCTAAGAAATCTGCTATGCTATTGAGTTGCCTTGGTGAGGTAATGACTTCTTTAGACTCCTTAGCTGGGTGGTTACTAATCAGAGCTATGAAGAATCTTATAGAATTTGTTTCCCAGGTCACAAATAAATCTTGATAAGTAAGAGAAACCAACCCAAGTTTGTGAAAACTGACAGAAAGCAAATCCAAGTTATTGTATGTCAAATCATGACTCATAAGTCAAATCAGTAGTAAAAAAAAATATGCTACAAGATACAAAGTCATTTTTGCTAGTAATAGTGCTAAATACTGTGCTCCCCACAGCCTGTATTTGTTAATGGTTTTCAGGAGCATATTTGGGATGCTTAGAGGAATGTTTAGATGGAGGTGGTAAGGAAGAAAGTGTGAAATTATTTTTGTCAGTTGGTATCAGTCTTCATGAAATGATTCAACACTTTATACAAAAACAAATGCTATACTACATAGCATTTTCATTTTATTTTTAGTGTGCCACACTTGATTTTGAAACTCTCACGATATTTATGATAGGGATAAGTATGGCCCCTGTGCCTGTGACCAACCCCAGTGCTGTTAGGTATCAGCTCACCCCGTGGCTCTTGTCTCGTACCCCCTCTGCACATATCTCCCCTTTACCCTATCTAGACTGACACCATTGCCATCCTGCTGCCATGGATGCTCTGTTTCTAGATTCAGCATCCCGAACCTCCCACTCTGTTATGGGAACATCCTCTGATCCCCAATTAGATGCTTCCTTATCTCATTTCAGCTCAGTTTTTTCATGTTAGGTATCTGCAGTGGGAAGAAGGAACAGGAAGAGGCAGAAGGAAAGAACTGTTTGTGATTTTAGCTTGCCAAGTGAGGGCAAGGCAAGCTGCCCCAACAACACCATCACATTGTGCTTACCGTGGAAAACCCTTCAGTTGTTCAGTCATGTGAATTAGAGTTTGGATAAATGACTACAGTGGTACATATGGCTTTAGTTTTAACAGTGAAACCAAGACTAGGCAGGTGGTGGGTCAAAGCACCTGCCATCAGTCCTGATGACATGAGCTAGATCTTGAAACTCACTGTAGGAGAGAACTGACTTCTGAGGGTTGACACGTGTCTACCATGGCACATGTCTACCCACTCCAATAGTAATTTAAAAAATAAGAAAAGCAAAGTTCTAGAAGCAGATAGTGCAGTAAGAAGAGTTGGCGTGCTTTCTCCCTAAGAACACTCATGTTTTCAATGAGAGTTATTATGCTGGCAGGTGTTACCACCACAGTCCCTACACTGTACACACATGGGCAGAGTCTGAACAGCCCTTGGTAGCTAAAATCAGCTTTTTTGTGGGTTTATCTGAACAGAACTTCACAAATTCTACAATTATGCTCATGTCCTTGAGTGGCCATTTCCTCTGGCCACCTTCCTGGAGTCCCTTACTTATGCCGGTCCCTGAGAGTCAGCTGCCACATGGAAGAGATGTTGGGACCTTTCATTGGAAACCTGGCCCAGAGTCTGTATCCTGATAATGCACTGCTCAGGGAAGGCTTCGTGGAGAAACACTGGGTAGAGCTTTCTTGTTCCTTCTTGGCTGGTCTCCATGGCCTTCAAGTGCCAGTCAGCTAGTCAGTACCCCCTACCTTCTTACTCCTCCTGCTTCAGTGGTGTGTGTGTGTGTATATATATATAGAGAGAGAGTCTGTCAGTGCCCCCATCCCCTTACCCCCTGCTTCCTGTGTATAGTTACACATGTATGTGCATGTGTCTGGAGACCAGAGGCCAACCTTTAGTGTCCTACAGATCTCTTTCAGTTTTTTTTGGATGTGTGGTCTCTTAATGTCCGTGGCTCACTAATTCAGCTAGATAAGCTGGCCCATG
Organism: Sigmodon hispidus; assembly: GCA_004025045.1. Classification (NCBI taxonomy): domain Eukaryota; kingdom Metazoa; phylum Chordata; class Mammalia; order Rodentia; family Cricetidae; genus Sigmodon; species Sigmodon hispidus. The sequence goes on from PVIH01002203.1 coordinate 56,549, forward strand.
AACCCCAGAGATCATCTTGTGTTTATATTCTGAGCTCTACAATTATAAGCATATATCACCACAAGTGACTTTTACCATAATTTAGGGGTAAAATTCAGAGCCTCATGCTCTCAAGGCAGATACTTTACTGACTGGTCTCCCAACCTTCTTTTCCTTTTCTGTAAAAAGAAGAGGAAAAAAGCATTGCTAATAGCCACACTTGGTGTGACGACAGCATATGCAGTGCAGTGGGGCCTTTCACCTAACCCCCAACAGAATTGTCACCAGTAATCTTGTAAGTGGCCTACCTCATGAGAAAGAACAGTAGCCCTTGAGTGGATCTTTATCTCTGCAAGATTCCCCTGCCCTGGCCTCCTGTAGTCGGGCAACAGCATCTCCAGCAGGGTCATGAACCTTTATTCTGTACCATTCATTGCACAAAGTTCTGATGAAATGAGCTGCCTCTTCCTCCAGAGTTTCTCACCCTCCTGTCTGGGAGTGCTGTGTTCTGGCAGCTGTTTAACAGATGTTCATGTCTGCTTTGTGTCTGTGGTAAAGGTCCCATTAGCCAGCAAATATACAAAATGCCCAGATAAAGTTGACTTTCAAACACACCAGAGGTATTTTATTTTTCTTAAGTGTATTTTTCATGCAGTGTCTGGAACATCCTGCTGTGAATTTCTTGAAGTGTATTGGCAGCTTGGTGCACTCCCTTTTTTTTTTTTTTGATGATGATGCAATATTTTGGCCAGAAGTTATATTTACATTTCATACTCATGCATGCACATGTACACACATGTATGTATATTTGATTAGTTTCTAAAATTGCCTGTTGGGGATGGAGGATGCTTCAGTGGGTAAAAATACCTGCCTGCAATCTTAAGGCCCAGAATTTGAAACTCCAGGGTCCACACTAAAGCTCAGGGCTTCTGTGGGAGATGGGAGACAGAGTAAGGTCCAGCAGGCAGAGATGGGAAGCTACCAGGGCGGGCAGTCTGAATTCAGCAGCAAGACAACGGAGCTTCATCTCAAATGATTCAAAGGTGAGGACAGATACCCAGGTTTTCCTCTGTCTTCTACATATGCAGCATTCATGCTTGTCTTCACATGCATAGATGTTCAGACCTGCACCCATAACACAAAGATAAAGGAATCCTTCACTTGACGATGCAGACCAGTCTGTCTGAGGATGCATGTGTATATACCCCTTACAGAGGAGAAAGCCTTTAAAACCCCAGTGAGTGCTGTGCCGATGCTCACCCTCTGAACTGGATCCCTGGGTTGTCTGAATTCTAGTCCTTCGTTTATGCTAATGGAAAGGTCATTGTGATGGGTTTCTGTCATTGAGTACATTGGTCATGGATTCGAGTCATGCCTGGAGTGTGGGGAGAGCCCAGACAAGCATGTCTGCCCCATGGTCATTTACCTGTGTTATGGAGGATTTGGTGGTAATTGGGCTCTTACCCAGTGTTGCTGCCTTTCAGAACTGACCGTTTTATTGAAACTGTGTAAGAATTTTCTTCTGAAAATCTGTAGGGAAAGAGGAACTACATCCACGGAGGAACCTGACCAGAAGTCTATGGTTCCACTTGTCACTTTTCCCCCTGACCAGTGCCCCATTGCTGAGCCCTTGAAAAGCCACGGTGCCCCACTCCTGTCCAGCTGCATCCTGGCTGCCTGGCACACAGCTTCCTAGTCTTTCCTTGTCTGGTGTCATACAGATGGAAATTGGGGTGTTTCCCATCACTTTCTTGTCCTTTCAGGTCTTTACAAATGATTTTTGGCCCAAATGCCGTTGTGAATAGATAGGAAGGCAATTGGGACCCACTGAATTGTGACTTTGAGAACAAAAGCATTTTGTTTAGAAAGATTGTCCCAAATTGGAGCTGGAGTCTGAAGAAGGGGCCCACAGTGTCTCCCTCTCTCTCCTGTGAACTCATCGGCAAGCTGATGTTTGCTGAGTGGATGGCTGTGCTCGCTGTCCAAACAGGTCTCTGTTTGCCAACTGGGAACATATTGCCGACTCTGTGAGGCACTCCATCATGCCTTGAATGGATCCTCTTGTGTTCAGAATTTCTGAGTCAAAGAGAAAGAAAGAGAAATATTTCTTTCAGGCCTCGGCATTCACTGTAGCATCCAGGGTCTCATCAGGCCCGTAGAAGCCAAATGTACAGCAGAGGCACCTCTCGGGGGTGAGAAAGGAAGAGACAGCTCCATTGAAAGGCCTTTCTTCCAGCCCCTGTAGCCAGTTCTTATAAATAAACTGGCTCTTCGGGCAAATAGAACAGTGACAATAGTCAATTTCTCATAAGCAAAATAAACCTTCCTGCAGGGATCTTGGAAGGAATGGTGGGTTTCTGCTCACTTGAGTCGGGCACACCCCATTTACAGTAGTACCCTGCCTCAGCACGGAATACACTTGTCATGTATTAATGAGTAGGTGATTGGTTTTCCTCACGCCTGAATCGTTCTCAGGCGAGAAGGCATGAAGGAATTCCTGCTGCTTTGTAAATACCCTTTATATTGCAGCATTTCAAACTTACTGAGTACAAACGAGTGAAGAGGAAATCAATCTTCTGATGTCGCATTCTGTACTTAAAGTCTATGGTAATCGTATGTTCTGATAAACTGTAGTATTTGCTATATAAATTGAGGTCTTTGTGGAAAACCGTCCTGATTGTTAGCCATCATTTGGGGATTTAAAATGGAGAAGTCATGTTGAGTGGGAAAGTAGCAGCAGTCCTGTCTGTAGACTGTGTCTGGGAACACACAACCAGGCACTTGCTTATTTTACCCGAATAGGCCAGAGTTTTGCTTGGCATTTTGGAGAAAACACAGAGGGCTGTCTGTAGTTGACCGTGATAACCAAATGGCTTTATGAGAGGAAGAGTCTCATTCAACAATAAAACGCACTGCCTGGTCTCATCTGTGCATCCTCACTGTTGATGAGCTCAGCTGATGTAAACAGAGCTCTTGGCTCACGCCATAGATGCATCATTACTGTTTGGGTTGTCTGCACCTTACTCCTTCCTTATCTAGTACTAATCATACCTAGAAATGTGCAGTTCCAAAACTGTAATGGCTTGTATCTGGACTACATCTGTTAGAACAGGAGAGGAGGGTCTGCTCCAGCTGTGCAGCCGTGGGACACCAGCTAGCTGATCTAGTAAGCTGAGCATGTGAGTGCATAGTGCATGGGAACCCATTTTCTTTTCTTTTTTTTTTTTTTTTAAACTTTATTTATTTATTTATTTGCCTTGGTGTTTGCCTGGAACTGGAACTACAGACAGTTGTTAGCTGCCATGTGGGTGCTGGGAATTGAACCCAGGTCCTCTGGAAGAGCAGACGGTGCTCTTAACCGCTGAGCCATCTCTCCAGCCCCGGGAACCCATTTTCTTAAACAGTATCAAACTTAGGGCACTGATTCTACTGGGTGGGAGTGGGGCTGTTCCTCATCAGAAATGCTTGGGGCCACAAATATTTGAAATACCCGAGCTTTTTGCAAACTGAGCATCTCTAATCTAAAATCTAATCTAGACTCTAAAAAAGTCTAGAGCTTTTAAAACATCATCAATATTCACACATTTTTGACCTTGAAACGTGTTAGATTTTAGACTACTTTGGATTAGGGATGCTCAACCTGTATCAGTTTCTTCATTTTAGAGGGAGACTGAGGCATAGAGAAAGCTTTAATAACATGGCTAGGGTGGAATTTGAGGTGAAGTCTGCAGTGGTGTGGTCTGCCCTCCTGTGCTGCAGCTGTGCAGTGTGGACTGCTCAGTGATGATGCTAGTCCAGGACGTCATTCATCTTGCCTTAATGTTTTGGAATGTGTATTTCACTGTAGATTTTTCAGTCTATTAATACTCAAAATCCAGCATTTATGAAACTAAGATCACTTTAAATACTGTATTCAGTAGGTGAATCAATCATTCTGTTTTTATTATGGAAATAAGTTTACTTTTTAACTGATTCCCTAACTTTTTTTAAATAAAATAATTGAATTGTGGTCTGATAGGTAAAGCTGGCCACTTCATTTTGCTGAGAGATAATTGACAGTTTGATTTTGAGCTTCAAATAAATTAATCATTATAAAGTATCTGAGAGTAAAGTCTGGAAAAGCCTGGAGGGAGGTGTGTGCGTGCGTGCTGTGGGTGGGTGGGGGCAGAACATTTTCAGACTGTTTTTACTACTGTATACCCATTCGAGAGTGTGAGTAGCTCTTCTCAAAGGACCATAAGGCTAAGAGAACTTTGGCTCGTGTGAGATGACTTTCCAGAGGAATTACATGTGTGGCAGTGGGGCCAATCATCTGAAATGCCCAAGGCATTCTTGAACACCTGTCAGAGGAAGTCCTGTGACTCTAATGCAGGGGATTAGGTTCCCAAATAGCTGTGTATGAAAACTTAAGTCAAACATTAATGTATTTCTAAGAGCAAATCAGAAACTGAAGTGTGTTGTGGAATGTAATCCAGTAAAAAAGAAAAAAAAATTGTGATCATAATACATTGTTATTTGTTAAATGTAATTTAAAAGCATGGTATCTGAATTTGTTTTTGCAAGTTCATTGAATACAAAGAAATTCTTAAGATGTTTCACAATAAACTGATTTATTTTCAAGTTTTGTCTTTTGAAAGAGAAATTATAGCGTAGAAGGAAATTCTCTGCTGGGATTTTTGTTTTGAGCTTTCCTCTGTTAGTTTTTAGTCCTGTTTTGTATCTTGGGCTTGTTTATACCCATTTGGGTCTGTTTCTGAACTGCAAAGGAAAGATAACCTCATGGCAGGCCTGTCCGCTCCCACTCCCCACTCTTTTAAGTGCCACCTTGAGCAGAGCTGCTACTGCAAGAGAAAGCTGACATTTCCAGCTGAGTTAGGGTTTCCTCTTCAAAGGCAGCAGGGGGTTAATTTGCACAAAAACCTTAAGAATTGGAAGAGTTTTGTTGTTTGTATTATAGCCACTCAAAAGAAGAAATGGAGATGCTTTGATATTATTGATGTTTCCTCTTTAATGAATATCAAATCAACCAGGGCTTTTTAATGCTATCCTCTCTTGATCACTTTTTATGAGAAAATTTTATACAACCTTGGTACATAGGTATTTAAATCAGAGGTACAAACCAGACATTAACTAATAAGAAATCTATTTAAACAATGTTTCAGTGTGTGTATAATTTTACTATTTATTAAAGACAAAGCATATTAATGAAATAGATGCTTTTTTTCAAATAAAGAATTAGCCTGGATGAATATTTAATACTGTCTTACATAAGTACCTTCAAGGCTTTTCATAGTTGATTGACACTTTTATTTTAAAAATTGTCAGTGCAGGCAATACCACATAAATATATAGTACAAAGTGGCAGAAATGTGTTTAGAGTTAATTCAGAAATGGTTGAAAATTCTTTTCTAATCCCAAGTCATAATTTAATAACAATTTCAAAGTGAAACTCAAATAAACAATTCAAACAGGTTTTTTAAAAATCAAACACACTAACAAAGTGCAGCCCAAACATAAGCTAATTCCATACTTATATGCCGAAGATTTTTGGTAGGAAAATATATTTTCCTCATAATTGTATTCCCTATTGTATTTCTATAAGAGCAGAAAACATTGTTCATTCCTTGAAAACTCCACATTTTTCCTGCAGTTTCTGACCTGAGCCTAGACATTGCAGACAGTGCTTGTTGGCATTGGGTAGCTTGATGGCATGCTCATTACAAAGTTGTGAATTCAGAACCAAGGCTACAGTGATGTCACATGATGCTGCATGGGCAAGAGATACCAGAAACATCCAAGGGTCATTGTGTTTGCATTCAAATTAATTTTTGATAACAAAACATTTGAAAGCCTTTTTACCTTTGCCCAGTTAGTTTTATTCCCATATTCATTCATTCAACCTCACAATGAGAGATGCTGGGAAAGCAATATAGCTTGCATGGGAAGAAGAGTGACCAGAACAGCCTGTGTATTATGTATCAAGTTTTAATACACAGGCATGCACGCTCACTCTCTTTCTCTGTCTCTCTGTCTCTGTCTGTCTCTGTCTCTATCTCACACACACTCTCATAGTTTGTGTGTGAGAGTTTACAATTGCTTCAGTCTATCCTTTTTTACTAGATTTTGATAAATTGCACCTCCCCAGTTCTATTAAATTATTTTACAAGTAATGGGTTTAGTAGAATTGAAACACCAATAGCTTGGCAAAGCTCTAACATTTACATGCTCTGCCCCCATATCCCCGTATCATAGTCTTTAAGGAACAGACTTGGTTTGAGCTCCATTTGAAGCCCATCTGTTTTGAAGAACTTTTCTTTCCTGTGGCTGACATTCATAAGAACATTGGGATGTGAGCTCTGGGACAAAGAGAAGCAGGGAGTGAGATGAAGCCCAGATTAAGAGAATCTAGCATTTCCCTGACCACTGAAGGGCAGTAGTAGCCTGAACAGAGTGACTGTGCAGTTAGAGCTGTCCTAGGCTAGGCGCACAGACTTCTACCCTCGGACAATAGTAATAGACAGTAGTGTGTCTATGTTAAGACCTTCCATATAGCCCTCTTCTAGAGGTTGGGGGATACTGAGTTATGGTAAGTGGTAACAATGGGAAGTTAGTACCGTTTATTGGAAAGTACTTAACGATTATTACACTCCAGGGTTCAGTGAGACTAAGGAATACTGCATTCTTAAAGTGTGGAATAAAGCTGTGTCATTTCTGTGTTTGTGAGTCAGAGTTTTAGGGATTACACACATTTGTACGACATGTGTAACATTTTGATGTTAGTCAGGCCTATTGCAGGCTCGTGGGCAACCCCCTATTGTCTTAGCATTGTTTGTACCCAGTCTATCCAGGGATACCAACTTATTTTGCTGAATTATTATGGCAAGAGATCTGACCCATTTATGTGTACTTTAAGATATAAAGCAACTGTTCAAGGATCCAGCTTTCAGTTTTGAGAGTAATGAGACTGTTAGCTTATTGCTGAGTTCTTGGCTATCAACAGAAAATTTTATTATGTTCTATTAACTGATTCTGGACTCAGGAGACTAAGTAAAGTCTCTGCCACACAAGCATGACAGGCTGTGTTCATAGCCCCAGCACCCAGTAACATGCAAGCTTGGTGGAATATGCCTGTAACCCCAATGCTCAGGGATTGGCAACAAGTAGGTGTCTGGAGCTCATTGGCCTGCTGGTCTAGCCAGATGGAGAGAGCATCAGGCTCAGAAATTCTGCTAGAAAGTGATCACGAAAGACACTTGAATTGACTTACTGGTCTCTGCGCAAGCACACATGCATGTGTACAGAACCACATGAATACATTGATACATCTTACACACTTACACACACACACACACACACACACACCTACACATACACAAATAATTTTCTGAAATATTTTTATTACCTGTCTGTTTTTTACTTAAGTTCATAATATTTTGTATTTAATTACCACAAGGAGCTAATGATCATAGAAAGAAATGCAGTAGCTTTGCAGACTTCTTAATATAGTAGTTCAAGTTATGTAAAATCCTATTCTGTTGCTATGGAAGTACAGCAATTGATTTATTATGAGGAAAGCTAGAGAACTATTTTTAGACAAATTATACTCATCTCTGTTAGTTGAAGTATATTAAATTAAGTACCCATTAACAGGACAAAATTTATGACACTCTGCTAATGTCTTGTTACTTTTTCTTCTCCATTTAAAAATATTATACTGAAATTAAGATTCAGCTTATTGGACTAAAGGAACTACAAATACTTAAAGACTTTGACTTTGCTTATTTTTTCACAGTGTTCATGTAGTTTGTTGTTCTTTTGTGTTATGTGTGTGTGTGTTTGTGTGTGTGTGTGTGTTTCATGTGGTGAATGCGCGGAGATCACAGGACAGCTTTTGGTGTTTAGAGATAAGGTCTTTTTGCCATGACATAACCAGGCTACCTAGCCCCCAAACTCTGACTCCCCTGTGTCTACCCTGCATTTTCCTTAGGAACTGTGGTTCTAGCTCTTATCTGGGCTCCAGAGAATCCAGATTAGGGTCACCGGGCAAGTACTTTATGCTCCATCCATAGAGTACAGATTATTGTGTTTTTTTTTATTGCCATTTCTCTGAATTGATTCAGGGTCCTGTTGGAGTGAAGGGGTAAATGGGAAACTTATGGAAAAGGAGCAGGAGTCTGGTAGTCAACAGTTCCTCAAATTCAGATGTGACAAGCACCCAAGGGGGTAGATAGTAGGAAGGATTTTAGCAATATCAATTTTCTGGAATCATGGAGCTAAGTGAGGCCAGTGCTTTCAGAAGCTGGTCACCCAGAGGGAATCACAGAAACCACTGGGTTCCTCTTCTCCAGGCAAAACTCAATGGCAGACCTGCCTCAGCCTTGAGTCTCCATGCCTGCTTTGTGGGCCATCTTCTGATAGTGAATCTGCAGTTGACTGGGAAGAATTGCCAGTTGTTTCTGAGGTCTGAGGAACAGTGTGCTGACATGAGAAAGCACCTTTGGTTCAGCCAGAGGACTGTCTCCCTGTTATTGAGAAGTGCCAGCTAGGCTCTCTATGCCTTTTCGGCCTTCCCACCTGGCCCCATACGTAGCTGGAGGTATGTACCTGAATTCAGGCTCTAAGGAGATGGCAGAGTTCAGCCTGCTTGCTAGTGCCTGTCATTATTCAGTCCACAGTCTCCTGCCATCCCCTTTTTACTCAGAGAATGAAGCCTTGCTGTGTAGACCTGGTCTGACTATAGGAACTCTCATTTTCTTGCTGGCTTATTCTGTGTGGCTTAGAAAAGGCAGAGATGCAAATTACATACAACCAGTCATGTCCAAGCCCATTATTATCAGGTCGTGGCCATTAGGCAACTCACGGAATTTTTATTAGGAAGCAAATTGCCTTTATAAAATTTAAGTTTATTTTAGAAAATTACTGGGCCTTGGTTGAAGGACAGCTTTTATTAGTGACAGTGGGTACTTGCATGCAAGCAAAAAGCAAAGGCCTTTTTGTTGGTGGTGATTGTTTTCAGGGTTTCTGTTATGTAGCTCTGGCTGTCCTGGAACTTGCTTTGTAGACCAGACTGGCCTCAAACTCACAGAGATCCCAGTGCTGGGATTAAAGGCATTCACCACCACCGTCCAGCCTCTCTCTCTGGATACAAAGTTTCATATACTTGTTGCTGGCCTTGAACCTGCTATTTAGTCAAAGATAGCCTTGAACTCCTAAGCTTCTAGTGTCAACCCTGAGCGCTGGGGTTGCAGAAATGGCCTTGTTAGGTAGTGCTGGGGCGGTTCGGCTCCTCTCATGCTAAGCACACACTCTGGGTCCTGCTTCTCAGCCCCTTTTGTGACCCTTCCAGGGAGTGGAGAAAGCTGGCGCCAGAAGGTGGCAGTAGCTCCCTTAAGGGCCCCAACCACTCAGAGCCATGGTGAGCTTGCCCTCAGGATGGTCTGCCATAGATAGCTCTCCTGAGTTGCCCTATAATGAACAATCTGTTCTTTTCATACTTTACTAATTATAAACTTGAATAGTATTATTTAACATTGTTTTCTTTTTATCTCAAGATGTATTGCAAATGTAATTTAAATACCTTTATTTGCTAAGAGCAATACTGGGAAGCTTTTTACATTATGTAAAACTAACTTGAGAGTTCCAGTAGGAATTCTGGGCACCTGTTTCTTCCCACCTTTCCCAGAGACCTTCTCTGAATTTGCTATTAGCTTAACAGTGAATGGCCCTCTACACTGCACCATATAATAGGGAGCATCTTTCTACTTGATACGCAGGTAGGCAGCAGACAAAGCATTCAGGGAAGGGCTGGCTGTAAACTGGGGCTCACAAGTCTGATCTCTAGTACTCACAAAAGTGAGACGTGTGCATTTGGACAGTGGAGGTAAGGAGTTCCCATGACTAGTGGACTAGCTAGACTAGCCGAATGGGCTGTCAAGTGAGAGACTACAACTCAGTATTTAAGGTGGAGAGTGATTAGGCAATGTACCTAATGACAGTCTCTGGCCTTCACATGTGTGTGCCCTCACAGCCATAGACACTGTATGCACATATCCCTCCTGCAAGGACAGATGGACAGATGGACATGCACTCATACATGCACATGGCTTTGAAATGCTTTGTCTCAGTTGTGGTTATTACTCATAGGAACTATAGATGTGAAATATCCATCAGAATCCCTTTCCATATTACTGAATTACATTTATATCCTTCTTCAGATATTTGAAGCTTATAGGTTCCTGGCTCACATGTAAACAGGTGAATCCCTGAACATACTCTTTCTCCGGTCTGATATAGAAGACCAACTCAGGAAGGCTGAATTTGTGTTCTGTTGACAACCATCCTGATAAGGTGGTGCGAGATGTTTTTTTCATGTATAGTACGAGGTGAATCTTATTTGTTCTTAACTCAGATTTAGAGAGCATGAAGAGCAGGGCCCTCAAATCTCAGGAACCAACTTGATTAAGATTGGAAGTGAGAATGAACTAACTGTCTCTTATTTTTCCAAAAATCAACCTCTGCCTTTTCACTTGGGTCTTTTACCATTTCTGTTGCCTACATACACCAAGAACATGTGCTTGAGACATCTGGACTGTCGGCCCTATCCATACTGGAGACACAGTGCCACCATAAACCTCGGGGAGAAAGCAAGGCCCCAGACAGCCCTCCCTTCTGCATTGTTCTCTGCACCTGATCTTTGTTCAGTTTTTCCTCTCCACAGTTAGGGATGGAAATGCTCCTTCTCTTCTTTAATGTCACTGTACAGTGGCTTCCTGCATAGTGACCCCTACATTGGGTGTAACAAAGGTGTGTGGAGTCCAACAATGCCTCAAAGAGAGTTTGAAAGCTAGGATTCAAGATTCAATTTACAAGCTCCTGCCTTGGGACTGGATCTCTTTGGCAGACTTAAAGCTTTGTATCCATAGTTCTGAATTTAAATCTACTTCTTTCAAAGCTGTGTTAGCACCATGTGCATGCAGTGAATGGCTCACAAACTCCTTACTGTTGACTGCCAGTGTGAGGGTTTTAAATAATCCTCAGCTACCCTAAAAGTAATTGCTATCCTGCAGCCCCAAAGTCGTTTGCCTGTTATAAAAAGCTGAGCCTTGTGGTAGTTGGTTCTTTTTATGGATCTGTTTTGGAATCTGGGTGACTTTTCACATCTTACATTAATAAATGTTTGTTGAATTGAAAATTATTAACTAATGTATTATAATAGTATGTACTGACACAGTAACTATGTAGATTGTCCTATAACACTGACATCTAAGGCCACTCGATAGTAAGTTATTAGGTTATTTAGATAGATGTCTCGAGTTTATTTAAGCTACAGGAACTTGGGATTTGAGCTCTAAGTCTTAGGTGAGAGCTAACCCTTTGCCTTTTGATGCCTTTGAACTTGTTTTGCAACTCAGTTATTAAAAGGAATGCTTTGAAAGAAAACTTAGGTTGTAAACTGACAAGACCGACAGACTATGAACCCTGATCCCATCTTATGAGAAGAGAAGATAACGGTGGCCTATTTCTGAATTCCTGCCCAGCGCAACTTTGGATCTTGATGGTGATTTACTTTAGTAGGAAGCTCTAGGAAGGCCTTACTGTTCTGGCCATTTACATTTAAGGATAGTGGTTGAGCCAGAATAGTAATTCTTGTCCTAAAGCTAATGTGCAGTGTGGGAGATCCACTTTCAGAAAAGGATTGGTCCTTTGACATCCAGGTGTCTCAAGCACATGGAGAAAATTAGGAACACCCAGTTCTCAAAGGCTTCCTAGAAACCGGACCAAGTACTGGGGACATTGGGGAGATAGGAAGTTATGACTAGGGATATAGGGAGATATATAGTAAATGAAGGAGAATAAATGCAGAATAATAGAATGCTTGTTTAAATTGTAATTTACATATTTGTATATTTTATATATTTAAAATGGGATATATTTTTGCAGCTAAAAGAAATCTCGAGAGAAAATACTATGAAAGGTAAAACAAGTTACTTGCTCTCTTGATTCTTATGGCCAGTGACTCTGCTGGAGTCCTCTGTTTATTATTTGTACCTCTTAGATGCAGAGTTGCCTGCCATTGATTCCTGCTATCCAGTCTTCAGAGCAACTTTTGGAAATAAGAAATGCTCTCCTCTTGGGGGAACTGTAGCAGCAGAGGCCAGACACAAACACAAGCTTCCATAAGGATAGGGCTGTGTTCTCCAAGTCACCTTTTAATCTTTGGGAAGAAATTGTATGTTGGAGAGAGCCTTCTTCATTTTCCTGGGGCCAAAGGAAAATGCCTAACATCTGAAATGACCCTGCGAGGAAAGGGCACCACTGTTGGTGGCCTTGTTTACATGTCTGGATGCCTATGCTGAAGCCATTAGCTGCTTGCAGATGGGATACATCTACAGACCTCTGCCAAGCAGTGTTTGGAAATAACATTTTTCTGTATGCTCTAAGTATTATGTTCAGTTCTGTTGTCTTACCTGTCAGTGGTTATATGCATAATGTTTTATTAATATTGTTTTTTAGTAAAGTGAATGCATATGTAAATATTTTTAGTTTCTTGCCATTTACCTAGTCACTGTGTTATATAACCACCACCTCTGTCTAGTTGTAAAACATTTTCATCATTGTAGAAGAAACTCTCATCACTCCACTGTACATCAGTTACACATTCCTATCATACTCAATTCAATTTTTTTCCCTCTTTTGCATCCCTAGCTTATTTTCTTTTGAGAAAATGCTAGGTAGTTGTGCTTGGCCTGTAACTCATTGTGTAAACCAGGGTGGTCTCAGGCTTACAGCAGCCCAGTTACCCTACCTATGTCTCTATACAAGTTCTGGATTATAGTCATTAGCATGCCTAGGTGTATGATCCTTAGACTTTTTTTTACATTTAAATTTTGGGTTATTTTTTTAATTAGCATACAAGGTAACAGTTTTCCTTAAAGAATTTTTATCATACTTTGCTTGGTTGATCATTTCTCTAGTTTATCAGTAAGGGTAAGAAATTACAGGATGAATCTGTCTCTATATATAGAAAGGCTATTTATTAGAATGACTTAGAAGCTGTGGTCCAGCTAATCCAACAATAGCTGGCTATGAATGGAAAGTCCACAAATCTCATTGCTAAGTCCATGAAGCTGGATGTTTCAGCTGATCTTCAGTATATGCTGTAGTCCTAAAGAAGTAGACTCTAATGCTGGTGAAAGGAATGGAATTGCTAGGGAGATGAAAGCAAGGAGACAAAGGGCAAAGGCTTCCTTCTTCCACGTCCTTATGTTATAGGCTTGAGCAGAAAGGCATGACCCAGATTAGAGGTCGGTTTTTCCATATCAAAAGATCTGGATTAAAGGTGTGTCTTCCTGCTTCATATATTCAGATTAGAAGTGGATCTTTCTAGTTCAGTGTATGCAAAATTCCCTCACAGGTGTGTCCTCCTGTAGGAATGTGATGAAACACCACAACCTAAAGCAAGTTGGGGAGGAGAAGCAGAGGTTAAGGTAGACTGTATTCACCATGGAAGACTGTTCAGCCATGGGTGTAAGCCAATAGAATGTCTTTATTAGCTGGCTGATGCCTACACTGGGTGTTTGAATCTTTCTCAGGGAGAACTTCTATGGCCTGAAGTGATATTCTTAGCAAGAACAATCACCCAGAGAGAATGACAGAAGCCAAAACTCAAGGATAATACATTTAGAAGCTTTCCTAAAACTGTGGACTTTGATGGATTAGGTCTTGGTTTTCATTTTCCAGGTGGTGCTGTCTATTTGATAACTTTTGTGCCCTGGATGGTATTTTCATCATAGAGTCAGTTGTGCTAAGGTGTGAGGGTTCCTGTTACAGACTAGCCTTCAGCCTTGGAAGTGAGCTCTATAGGAGTCTATAGAAATTTTTAAACCTAAAATCTTTCACTTCAAAAATGTGTTTATATACATTAATTACATGTTTTTAAAAGTAGAATTGGAGTTTGTTAGCAGAGATCTAAACTATTCCAATAGTCTTTTAAAGCCAAAGGAAAAGGCTTTTGTTCCATTTGTTAGACTGGCTGTAACAGAATAGTTTGCTTTATGGAATTTGTGGCCTCTAGGGAATTGTTAAATATTAATAGAGATGGTTATGCCCTTTTTGTTGCTGCTGTTTTTGTATATGTTTTGTTTGTTTCTTTGATTTTTATAGCCAGGAAATTACTTCACTCATGGTTTTAAGTAGTTAAGGCTTGTTAAAATCCCCAGTGATTATATTGAATGATGTGTCTTCATCTATTAATATTTTACTCTTAAACTTTCAGGACCTGCTGAAGTTCCCATGATGTCTCCTAATGGGTCCATCCCTCCCATCCATGTGCCTCCAGGTTACATCTCACAGGTATGACGGACAGTTGAGTGGCATCTCCACTCACTAGTACACGACTATTTTTCCAATAAAATACATGTCAAGGCTAACAAACTTCCTTCGAGAGTTAATTTAGTTACACTAACACTAGGGTTGTATCCTTGTTGCTTTCTGTTGCTGTGATAAAAACACCCACCAACAACCAACCTGAGGAGGAAAAAGGATTATTGTAGCCTATAAATTTCAGTCCATCATTGAGGGAAGCCATGTCAGGAACTCAAGAAAAGTGCTAAAGCAGAACCACGAAAGCATATTCTAACTGGCTTGCTCCAGGCTCACAGTCTAGCCATCTTAGGCCCGCTGAACCTTCCTACATCTGTCAGGAATCAGAAATTATCCCACAGACGTGCCATAGGCCACGTAACAGAGGCAGTTTTTTTTAATATGTCTAATGTTTGTATGAAATTCCTCTGTGGAACCTTGGAACCTTCTGTTTGAGAATTTTCTCCCATCTGTCTGTGACTCAAACAGCTCAGGTGGAACACACCAAATAGCCCAGGCTAGCTTTGAACATTGGACCCTCTCTCTTTCTCCTTTTTCTTGTATCTCTTGGTGCTGTGTTATAGGCATACACTACCACATCCACATCCACCTCAAGACAAAAGTGGTTTTTTTTGTTTGTTTGTTTGTTTTTGTTTTTTTTTTTAGCAGACCAAGGAAGTTATATTTGGGAATATGCATGTGTATATGCATACATATATATATGTAACAACAATTAATTTCATCAATGTTCCCATCAAGAGAGGCTTATGGGAAGGTTTGGTGGGAGGAAAGAAAAATTATATAATTATATTACAATCTTAAAAATAAAAGTAAGAAGAAAAACTTTTATAATTCTCAAAAGCTTAAAATACACCAGGCTTTTTCTTTTGGGCTACCAACCAACTCTCAAAACATGATACGGAGACTTCTTTCTAGTTATAAATGTCGGGCCTTATCTTAGCTCTTATTTTAGTCTGTTTCTCTTTATCTAGATTTTTGCCCAAGACAAAAGTTTTAAAGGATGAATTTTCCTCTTGTACCTAGATTAGAGGTAGATGGAGTTTCAGAAGGAAATTTAGGGTGCCTAGGAAATTTGGGGTGCCTAAATTCCAGTGAGTGTTTGTATATTTTGAGTTTTGGGCCAAGGCTTAGCCAATCCTTATATCTCACCATTTCCCACTAACTAAACATTTTTTTTTTCATTTTGCCTTCTTTGTTGGTTATTCTTAACTGTAAAAACATCATAGAATACATTAGAAAAATAGAGAGAAAACTTCAGAATAGGAAAAGAAAATATTCAAAGTTTCACTCAGAGATAACCACTCTCAGTATTTTTGGGGTCCTATTCCACATACCCCTTGATTTTTTTTCTTGGCACTTATACTTAAAAATATCTAAAAATCTGTAATCTTTCAGGGGGTCTTTGCTTTTTTGTTTGTTTGTTTTTCCTTTTCTTTTGTAGAAAGGAAAAAAATGGCAGCTACTTAGGAAAATTGTTGAAGCTCAGTGAAGAATTATTGAAGATTTATCTTCCTTTGATGTGAAAACCAGCCATTTCTTCACCGTGCAGGGCACACCACAAACACTATAATTTCATCTTTTTTCCACTCTTACTTTCATGTGAGCCCATTTGACAGTTTTTGAGTTGCCAGATTGCAACTTGTTTTACACAAGTCTCTGTACATAAGAATGATTAGGGGAAGAAAGGGTGCGAACCAGCCTGGTGACGGGGTGGGGTGACGGATGACATTCCTGCCACCAGTCAATTCATAGAGAGGAACAAGGAATGTCAGTTCTATTCTGCCCCCTGCTCATTATTTTGAGCAAGTGTTTCATTCCATTGAACACAGTATGGCTCTCACCATTATGACAGCAGAAACAACAGCTCCCTGCGTGTTAAAGGCCATTAAGGAATACTAGTTAGAGCGGCAATGGGGAGAAGCTGTGTCTAACTCCAGCTTTTCCTGCTAGTGCTGTTGCTGTCCTTGTATTAAATGGGGAGTATTTGTGGGGAATCCAGAGAGAGAGAGAGAGAGAGAGAGAGAGAGAGAGAGAGAGAGAGAGAGAGAGAGAAATTTTTTACCTTAGAATATTTCTGATTTTGAAATACTTGTAATCAAAGGAGAAAAGGTAAAAGAGCTATAAACTCATGACCATCCTTTACCACTGACAGTTCTGCTAGAAAATGCTAGAAGATTCTAGAAGTATATAGTAAGAATGGAATAATTGTGATTTAGGATTGGAGAGGAGAGGAGGACCCAGTTGCAAGGCTTGTGACCACCTGTGTGTGGCGCACTTTTTTGAGGGTTCAGAGCTGAGCGGAGTGTCCTTCAGCTGGAAGATGTTTCAGTTGGGTTGTGGAGCCCAGGTCGTGCCAGGGGCTCATTAATGTATGCTCATCTCCTAGATCTGGACAAATTCCACATTTCGAAGGATCAAGGAGGGTCTTGGGAAACTTGTCATCAACAGGAGAGCTAAGAGGAAGAAACAAAGTGTCAGGAAGTTGTGGGAAGAGACTGTCTTAGTCAGGGTTCTATTGCTGTTCTGAAAAACCATGACCAAAAACAAGTTGGGGAGCAAAGGGGTTTATTTTACTTACATGTCCATGTTACTGTTCATCATCAAAGGGAAATCAAAACAGGAACTCAAATAAAGCAGGACCCTGGAGCTGATGCAGAGTCCATGGAGGGTGCTGCTTACTGGCTTGCTCCTGATAGCTTGCTGAGCCTGTTTTCTTAAAGATCCAGCACCACCAGCTCAAGGATGGTACCACCCACAATGGGCTGGGCCTTACTCTGTGATTAGGAAAATGCTCTACAGCCGGATAGGATGGATTGTATGGAGGCATTTTCTCAATTAAGGTTTCATCCTTTCAGATGAGTATAGTGTGTGTGTCAGGCTGACATGAGCCCAGCCAGTACAGAAAGAATCATGAAAACAAAGAGAGCTCCTAGTAGCGGGATATTTGTCAGGAGTGCTTAGAGCTGATCAGTTCTGTTTTCCTTCCAGTGCCTAGTCCTGAAACACGCATATATGTGGTGACATAATGTATATTTAATAAAATCGGTCTGGAGGATCAGAGAACAGAATCACATAAGGTCAAGCCATGAAGGTCAGGGAGTGGTGACCCACGCCTTTAATCCTGTCACCCAGGAGACAGGGATCAGTCAGTTCAGGAGTACTGGACAACATAGGAAGTAGGAACACAGTGGAGCTGCCGGCTCCTTCTCTTCTCTGGTCTTTAGCCTGGGATCTCAGCCTGTGGAGTGGTGACACCCACATTTAGGTTAGGGCTTTCTTAATTAACCAGATATAGAAACTGCCTCACAGAACAGAGCTTTGTTTCCATGGTGATTCAGAATCCTGACAGGCTTGTCAGTCAAGAGTAAGCATTACCAAGTGAACTTAGTCCTTTTGTTTTCACAACCATCACCTTTCTAACCTAAAAACACCCAGAGCGGTGGTTCTAACCGTGGATCATGATCCTTTCATGGGGTCTCCTAAGACTGTCGGACAACAAATGCTTACGTTACGATTTATAACAGTAGTAAAATTATAGTTATGAAGTATCACTGAAAATAATGTTATTGTTAGGGGTCACCAACCACCACATGAGGAGCTGTTTTAAAGGGTCACAGCATTTCAAATAGGACTAGTAGTACTTTTGGAAATAATGTGGCCATTAGTGGAGGCCTCTGTTCAGATTTGTGCTCACTTCCCACTTCCAGTTTCTCTTGCTGTGGACACAAATGCCTTCTTGATGAAGGTACAAGTTGTAGCTTCAGTATGGCGGCATGATGAGAAAGCCACTCTGGTGAATGCAGAGTCGGGCAGGGCCTGCCTTGCTCAGTGTGTGTCATGCAGACTGACACAATTTCCTTTCATTGGATATTGGCTGTGGTTCTGTGGTTCCTCCATCATTAGCTTTCTGGACAATTGATGCATAGAAATGTCTTAAGCATATGCCCCAAGCCTTATTTTCTACCTTTTGAGCTAATAATTTATCATGACTTGTTCAAGTGTCATAAGAAAGCTTCATGTTAACCCAAAGATCTAAAAAGTGTATAGGAAGAGCAGAACACCCAAGTGGGAAGCCTGTCATCTAGGAAGCCACTCTTCTGTCTCCAAGATGACCAATGTAATAAAGAAAGTGGCTTTTTATTTTTATTTTGACAATAGAGGTATACTCTTTACTTCTAGTCATCCTTTAGGGGTGCTAGTTGGTCACTACTACTGAGTTAAATGTCCCTTAGTTAACATGGTAAGAAAAAAGAAATAGATTGAAAAATGCATTTAAATTTGATTTCTGGTCCAGCAAAGATGGCTCAGTGGGTAATGTGCTTAGCCTGAGAGCCTGTGATAGCCCTCATGAGAGAAGGAGACAGTCACATGACAGCATGTATTTGACACCTGGAACCCTCATGAGCGGAGACATTCAACCTCTGCAAGTTGTCCTATAGTGTCCACATAGACAATTTGGCACATGGGTTTACATGTAAGTATGTGTGTGTGGACGTGCATGTACACTCACATACAAGTAAGGAAATGTAAAAAAAATGATTAAAATTTGATTTGGTTATTCTCTACACTTGGCCAGCAATTGGAGCCTCTGGAGAAGCCATGGGCCGATTAGGTAAAGTCACTCACTGCAAAATGAGCTTATGTAAACGTAAGCCCAGACTGCCTCCCTTTATAACCGTAGTCTATGGGTCAACCATTGCTTTGTTCTACCATTAGCATTGGGAAAGCCATGAGCAGAAGGGAGTGTAGAGGCAGCCTATCCTCTGGCCTGGCCCTCTTGGCTGCTGTCATAAGGAAACTGGCCTCTTACAAGCCTTGTTTCTGCTGAAGACACTGTTCTGTAAGAAGCAGGGCTGGGGATGGATGGACGGACTGTTGTCCAGCACTGTGTGCCTGGGGAGAACCTGGGTATATTCCCGTCCCATTATTGGTGGATTTGTAGCTATTTCTTCCTTTCTGCAGTTTTCTCACCGCACCTTTCTCAGTCTCCCTGCCCATCATTTTTTCCCTATTTCTTACTTTTGTTTCTGTGACCCTGGCATCACAGGGTCAGCAGAAGAGCAACAGAGAAAACCTGTGCCAGCTACTTAGCTGTTCGAATGTGTCTCTTATTTGTTCATTTCTCATTGATGCTTTTTAACACAGGATAACATGGGAGCTCCATAGAGATGGGCTGTTTTCATTACTGTCTATTGGTGGATTGATACCCAGGTCTCTGAAAGGTGGCTGGCATAGCATGTCACAGGCATTTGTCAACACTTGCTGGGTGGTGGGGTGATTTCTGTCTTACAGAGAGAAGAGAGAATCTGAGGGCATCTTGAGCGCCTTCTAATCTGAAATGAGGTGATTCCATTTATTTTGTATCTCACAGCAGTGATTACCTGGGAGCGTAATGAACTCTCTAAAGCCACCCAACAAGCCACAGCCATTTGGCATTTAGTGTTTTCTTGCTTAGAATGCTGTTCTGTACTTACGCTCAGGAACCATAGTTCATGTTCATGGTAGTATCGATATTGAAACAACATCACATCCAAAAATTGTTTCTGAATTATTTGTTACACCATACACATTACATTTGATTTTATCATGGTTTTTTTGAAGAAAATTAATAGCTCATTTGTCATATCTGATTTTTAAAATTTATTTTTAGTTATGTGTATCAGTGTGTTCCTACTTGTTTATATGTACACCATGTGTATGAAGTACCCACAGAGGCAGTAAGAGGCCATCAGGTCTCCTGAAACTAGAATTACTGATGATTGTGAGTTGCCATGTTGATGCTAGGGATCAAACCCTGGTCCTCCGGAAGGGCAGCCAGTGTCCTTAACTGCTGAGCCATCCTCCAGCCCATCTGGTAATTTTTTAAAAACAAATACACTTTCTTAATCTTTTGAGGGAGAAAAATTTACTGAGATTAGGTGATGCTTGTTTTCTACACACTCATTGAAGCTGCAGTTTCTCAGACAGACGTCCATGATCTGTTGTTACTTCATTGCATGATAGGCAATGTCTGGGTATCATCAGGATGGTTTTCTTAAAAACCATTTTACACTTCCTTATTGTTTGCGTCTAGCTGAACATGCGTGTGGAGACCAGAGGTGTCAATTCTCTCAATTCTTCCTTGCAGATTCATAGACTTGGCAGCAAGCGCCTTTACCTGCCAAGACATCTCACTGGCCCCAAATGGGTTCTTTGTGTTGTTGCTTGGTTTGTTTTTGGGTTTTGTCTTTTGGAAACAGTGTTTCTCTGTGTAACAGCTCTGGCTGTCCTGGAATTCAAAGAGGTCTACTTGCCTCTGCCTCTGCCTCTGAAATGCTGGAATTAAAGGTGTACACCACCCCTGCCCAGCCCCCAAAAGAATTCTTTATCACATTCTGAGCTAAGGAGTTTGTTGGCAGGGTGCTGGAGCATCTTAAAATGTGAAATATAAAACTTATAGACACAAAGATAAGCTGTTCCAAAAATATTATGGCAGATGGTTTTAAAATAATATACTAGGTTCACTTGCCATGTTAACAAATTAAATAACAGCTTATAGCATGGTCTTATTCAGTATAATCATTTTGCAGCTGTGGTAAGCATAAATATTGTTAACATTTCTATAATACTGTTAGGATATGGGAACATAAAGGTTTTAATAACTGCCAAAGTAGCCACCAATGCCATAGTAAGTCCTGTGTATATTCATAATTAAAGAAAATAAAAATTTATAGCTTAGAAGTTAAAGAAAATGGTCTGGGTTTTTAACTCAGTAGTAGACTGCTTGTCTAGCACAAGCAAACTCTTGGGTTTGATCCCTGGCAACACTGTAAACAGAAACAGAATCAGCTTGAAAAAAAATACAGAGAGCTTTCTGAACTAAGGATCCTCTGGGTTCTATCACCTTACTTTGGAATAGATCTTGTTTAAGGACTGGGATCTAGTACTTGGTGAGTCATAGTGAAATGTACATTTGCAGCTTGGAGTATTGGCTCTGTTCATCATTGGAAACAGAACAGCTCTATTATCCCGCTTTCTGATGCCGCATCCCTAAATCCTAGTGGGATAGTGCAGGAGGAGACAAAGTATGGACGTTAGAGTATCCCGATGCTGGCTTACCCCTGATGATTCGGTTATCTTCATCAGATCTCAGGGTCAGTCTTGAAGACTCATCTATTTCTTCCCTGAACCACATAGCCAAGAGTACTTGAAGGAGGAAGATGTGCTGTGAAGATGCTATTTGCCTATTGAATTGACTGCAGAAAGCTCAGCTCTGTGCACCGGCACCTCCAAAACAGTCTCCCAGTGTCCTGGGGACATGACCATGCCTGGTAGCTGGAAAGGGCTGCTTTGATATCAGATCCAGTTAAACTATAGGACCTTTGTTCTTCAAAGCAGTATTAAGTCTGGAAGAATTGCTTTGTTTTAGGAGTGACTAGAAATTTAAGGTGTCATTTTATCTACACGTACCCAGTACCCAGTGCTTTAGTGTTCCATACCTGTTGAATGAATTTGGTCTGATTTTTTTTTTTCCCCTATAGAAATGGAGTCATGTATCTCCACATTTTGAATATGGACTTTATCAACTCTGTCTACTCATCTTACATTAAGTTACTTAATCTCACTTGAAGATTTTTCATGTAGAATTTAGGACTATAATCATATTATTACTGTGAGTTAGGTTCTGTTCTAAGCACTCTATAAATTATAAGTCAATACATAAATTGTAGAAGTCATACCATTGCTTTTGTTTCAGTTAACTTGCTTTTCTTTTCTACTGTGTCCCAGGCTTCGGATTCTCTGCAGCTCAGCGTTCCTTGCTAGCTCATTCTTGTTGGGGGCAGCCCATGCAATATCTGTGTGTCTGTGCTCTGTCCGCTCCCTGGATCCAGCCTGACCACAGAAGCAGGCATTGGTTTCTTTCTGTCTCTTGCCCTTCAAGCTTCTTTTTTATTCTTTTACCTTTGTGGGTCAGTGGGAGCAGAAAGAAAGGGTTTTGAGAAGAAAGGAGTTTATTAAAATTCCCAGTGAACATTCCAGTTAAGCATTTTTTTTTAAATAATTTATTTAACTTTCTGTGCATTGGTGTGAAGGTGTCAGAACTGGAACTGGAGTTACAGACAGTTGTGAGCTGCCATGTGGATGCTGGGAACCAAACCCAGAGGTCTTTGTAAGAACAGCCAGTGCTCCCAACTGCTAAGCCGTCTCTCCAGCCCCGCACTTTTTCTTTTAAGAGAAAAGACACTCAAACTATGCATGTGTTTTGCAAGACTCATTCTAAGTCTTGGAATCAAAATAGATTTTTATTCCTGAAAGTTCTATGTTTGGGTGGGCTATCTCGACTTCCCTCAAGTACCTTCTGCTTTCCATAGCTCCGTGCTCTAGCTCTATGCCTCAGGATTAGGTGGATTAGTGAGGTGATAGGCACAGGTAACGGTGATTTTGACAAGGTTTTGATAACGATCCATCTCATGCCCTGTTCCAGGTACTGAAGGTGTTCTGGCCCCTCTCAGGTTGAGGCACAGCATCTTCAAGTACTTAGTGAACAACGTGGCTGTGTCCTGAAGCCTCTGTGTCTTAATAACACATAAGCCCCAACTCTAAGAGGTTAACTGTTTGCATATTGATTTATCAGCCTTCATAATTTTTGTGTAATCCTACCCGTGATGAAGTGCTGGCCACCAGAAAGACTCCAGTGTGGTAATGTCACTAGCTACATCTTTGCCACACTCTGCTCTGTCTCCCTCTGTCTAATTGTCCAGTGGACAGGGAACTTAATGTGATAGCTGGGATTGGCATGGGGATTTTTTAACTGCCCCACCCCTACCCTGCATACTGTTCCCACAAATCCCACTAGCTGCTGTCCAGACTCCGGACTATTCTGGTTTTGTTTTTGTCGTTGTATAATTCATGGTTCTTTTGGTCCTATATATTCAGTGCAAGTAGGACACAGGTTCTCCCAATTATTGTGATGTACCTACCCCAACCACTTTGCCTTTGGCACAGGACAGCGAGCATGTCTAGCATCTAGACAGTATCCTACTTGTCTGGCTCACTAGACCTTCTCACCTGCTCCTTCTCTGGAAGCAGATGATGGCACCTCATCCCATGGTGAGGATGGGCACAGAGTGGGGAAGCCCAACTGGTGAGAAGCATTTGATGGCTCTCTCCAAGTTCAGATGAGATAATCAGATCTGGACACCCTTGACCATCGAGTTGGCTTTCTTCAGTGGACTGAGGAAGAGGGCTGGTGTGTCAGAAAGATGACTGGGGTCAGTTACTTGTCTTACTTCATTTTGTTTTCATAGCAGGGAAGGCTTACAGACTTAAGGTAAAGGAATCCTGGCTTCAGTACCTAGGTACCTAGACATTGTGTTAGTTTACTAAAGCTGCCCCCAACACTTATAATTCTGGAGGCTAAAAGCCCAAGATGGCAGAATGCCTTCCAAAACTTCTGTTCCTACCTATTAATGAGTATATTCCTTAAGGTTCACCTCTGAGGCCAACTCTCACTCTGCATTAGAGTCTACCTGCATGCATTAGAGTCTACCTGCACACACATTCTGATTCCCACCTGGAACATGTACACTTGGGCATAGGGAGTTCAGAGAGGAGGTTTGATGGGGTGCATAATGAACACACAGTAGGAGGCCATCTGAGAGGCTGCACACTCTCCTTACCTAGAGCTCTGTGCTTCCCTGGGGATGTATGAATGGTACTTGTTTGAGCCACTAATTTCTGAAGTCATTGTATTTGGGCTTTTTGTTGTATTTGGGCTTTTTGTTACAAAGTAATGAGTTGTATTGAAAAACAAAAACCAATTCTATATTGTTTCCAAGAAACACATTTAGCCACCAAGAAAACGCAAAACTTAATATCAAAGAATAGAAAACAAGCTACCAAACAAATGGAAAATGTAAATAATCAGGCATCACTCTTCTTATATCAACAAAGTAAACATTAAACCAAAACTAATTAGAAGAGATAACAGGGACATTCCACATTCAAAAAAGGAACAATTCATTAAGATATAAAATTGTAAACTTTTATGTACCAAATATTGATTTCATAAAACTAACACCAAAAGACATAAAAGACCACATAGGTTTTGATGTAATAACTTCAAAACCCCACTTCTCATATTTAAATAGGTTTTCTAAACTAAAACCAAATTAATAAACTTCATAGATAAAAATATAATATGAAGGGGCTGGAGAGATGGCTCAGAGGTTAAGAGCACTGACTGTTCTTCCAGAGGACCTGAGTTCAATTCCCAGCAAAACCACATGGTGGCTCACAACCATCTATGATGAGGTCTGGCGCCCTCTTCTGTAACACTGTATGCATAATAAATAAATAAATCTTTAAAAAAAATAATACGAATAAGCTACACTTAAGAGTCATATACAGAAAATCTTACAGTATTTTAAGACTATAATGTAAAGTTCAAGATATTGAGATGTAAAATTAGAGAAGATGCTAGATGATAGAAAGATATCACATATTCCTGGGTTGGCAGAATTAATATTGTGAAATGGCAATACTACCAAAAGTAATTTAAGAAATTAATGAGATACCTAACAAATTCAAGTGTCATATTTCTTTTTTTATTATTATTATGAATAAGTATTTGGGCTATTGTAACAGCATTTAGTAGAAGCCAGGCTAGCTTTCTCCTTACCTTTGAATATTTAGTGGTTAGGAGTAGTGTGTCTCAGGAAGTCACTGCTGAATTGAATATATTATTTGTCTGCCTCCAGACATTGCCATAATTTTATTCACTCCTAAAGGAAATGAATTTTTTTTAGTAGTTATCTATGGAGATTGAAGGCATATTTTGTTGCCTTGGGTATTTTGAACTGAATTACTCAGATGTTTGGTTTCTTCTACTAGAATTTTATTTATATATATATATATACACACATATATATAAATGACAATTACTATTATTAAACAAGGGATATTATTACTACCATTTGTGAAACTAAGCTCCTCAGCCTTAGTTATTCTTTTTTTTTTTGCCTTAGTTATTCTTTAGAAAAGCTTGAGAATAATTTTTTTAGGTAGAGTTCATAGCTGAACTTGATAAGCGAAGCGTGCTATAATTTATGCTAAAAGCAGCAGCAGGCAAATTACCATTATGTGGGCTTTTTATACTTATTTTAGAATTAATATTTCATTTTGGGAGAAGGAAAGACAGGCCTGGTTTGAGAAAGAGCCATTTTCTGAAAGTGTCTTATGTATATACATGTAAATGTCTTTCACAAATACCACAGAATAATTCAGTATCATTAGAACAGGGCTATAGCAGGTTTTATATGTGCATCAATTTGCAGCTTCATAATGCTACTTAATTTTATTCCTAGAAACCTGTTATGTGTATATATAAAGATAATTTACTCTTCAGAGTGGTTTTATTTTGTTATTATTTAATGATTTTTTTTTTCGTTATTTATTGTGTATACAGTGTTCTGCTTGCATGCCAGAAGAGGGCACTAGCTCTCATTACAGATGGTTGTGAGCCACCTTGTGTGGTTCCTGGGAAATGAATGCAGGACCTCTGGAAAAGCAGCCTATGCTTTTAACCTCTGAGCCATCTCTCCAGCCTCTTACTAATTTTTAGGAACAATTTTTTTGGGGGAGGAGGGGACAAATGTTTTTATAAAAGTACTAAGAAAATAGTTGATCTGCTCAGTGTGTCATTTAGTTTTTCGACTAACATTAGAAAAAAATATGCTTATATCAAGCCAGAAATTATAAAGTGCTGAGAATGAATTGTTTTCATTACAGTCATTGCCATGGAAAGGGACCTCTGTTAGCTTTACTAACCGGTGAAGTCCACGTGCTGCACCTAGAGGAGACTTGGAACTATTGACTGTTGGGACATTCTTTGCTGTTTTGAGCTCTAGGGATTGAAGGACTATTGTATGAATGTGCCTTCCCAAATTGCTGGTGGAAGGTAGACAGGGGAAGAGAATTCCGGGATAGCTGGTTTTTTTTTTTTTTTTTTTTTTGTATCCCTGGTACAAGCCATCCACAACATTGATGCTGCAGTTGTACAAACTATGTTCCAGACAAGAGTATTTGAGCTCTGTGGTTTAGACTGAGGATGAGATACTCCATCTGTGCCTCCACTTTCCAGTGTTCTCGTTTAAACACCCTGCACATGATGTTTAGAAGCAGCTGCCCAAGCTCCAGAAGTGTTTAGCTTTATTCAAAACTGTGAGGGCAGGAAAGGCTTCCTTGAACTCTAGGACATAGAATGATTCAGTGCCACAATTTTGGGAATGAATTGGAGCTTAATGAAATATTAGTATGGTAGAAATTTTCATGTTAATTTATGTGCATGTATGTTTGCCTGTGTGTGTTTATGTACAGTATATGTGTGCAAGTGCCCAAGGGTCCAAAAACAGCGTTTAATCTCTGGAGCTGGGAATATGGGCTCTTGTGAGCTGCCATGAGGGTGCTGAGAAATAAACCTGGGTCCTCTAGAAGAGCAGCATGTGTTCTTAACCACTGAGCCATCTCTCCAGCCTCCTGTTTTCTTAACATAAACACCAGCCAATGACTGTTAATTCAAGTCAGAATTACTTTGTACACTAAAATGTAGACTAAACACTTAGAGACTCTCCAGTTTGGCTTTAGTGATACTGTTTTGTTGTTGGTGGTGGTGTTTTTCATAAAGCCAAACATAGGGTATGTTTTTGTTGTTAGACACAATTAAATTATTTCATTTTGTTTTGTTACCAATCACCTGAGATGCAATACAAAAATCTGTTTCAATGTACAGATTCAATTTTTAAAAAATATTTATTTACTTATTATGTATACAGTGTACAGAAGAGGGTACCAGATGTCACTATAGATGGTTGTGAGCCACCATGAGGTTTCTAGGAATTGAACTCAGGACCTCTGGAAGAATAGTCAGTGCTCTTAACCTTTGAGCCATCTCTCCAGTCTCCACAGATTCAATTTTAAGCATTAAAAAGAAAAGGAAGCCAAAAATAAAGCCTGTCAGAGCGTGTGCTTCATTTTCTTAAATAATTGATCTGATCAAGTGATAATGAGCCTGGTCCCGGGCTCCCTGTTTAGCAGTGTGAATGTGTCTGTGCGCTTCTATATCTTGTTTTTCTGTAATTTGACCAAATCCAGGTCCCTTTCTCTGTAACTGAGCTTAGCTCCCCAAGGTCATTCTTAGTCTTCTTCGTCAAAGGCCCCCAAATTAGACTCCATGATTAGTTGTTTCAGTCCTGCAGCTCTTTGAAGCCCCGGAGCCAGCCCTCTGTGACTCTGTCATTTCATGCTATTGTTCCTGTGGCACTCCATAGCTCTGCTTTTTCCTTATGATGTTTACTGTGTGACCTACATCCTTGCGTGTGCTCTACCAAGACTGTATGGGTTAAAATAGTAGCACTGCACTGGCCAGGTAGGCATTAACTCTTGTGTTCCTCCCTAGTTGCCTTCCTAGAGATAAGAGGTTGCTTGGGATAGGTTGTTCTGCCTGCTGCTATCTGCCAGAGTTCTTGGTGAAATCAGGACAGATTTGACCATCCTGACTTGGGATTGCTTAAATTATTCATTGTTCAGAATCCCTGCATTTTCCCCTTCTCCTTAGTTCCGGTAAATGATATTTTAGCATGTTTCTGTGGCTTTTGACATCTTGTTCTCTGTGTGTTCTAATGTCCATGGACTTGTGTGTACTAATGCAGAAATAGAGTAAATGCTGTCAGATAGTTTCTAAGCCCAACCCTGAAAGCATTCTTACATGACCCATAGAATCTTTTTCTGCAAAACCATTGAGTTTATGGTTATATACAAAGGTACTCCTAACAGTGTTTAAACACACATTCAATTTACTTGTCCAGTAAAAGTTTTATAATAAAAATTGTACAATTAATACAAAATTTACTAGCAAGGTAATGGTCTTTCCAAAATACTTCATGAAGTTGGACTCATTCAGTTAATGAGGGAGTTACTATTTTTTTGTGTAATTAAGCAGGGAAGTTGATAATAATTTTTGTGTTCATGGGTATGCTTGTTAATAGTATATATTACATCAAGTCCTTTTGTTTTCTTTTTCTTTCTTAGGTGATTGAAGACAGTACCGGAGTCCGCCGGGTGGTGGTCACACCCCAGTCTCCTGAGTGTTACCCACCGAGTTATCCCTCAGCCATGTCTCCAACCCATCACCTACCCCCTTATCTGACTCACCACCCACACTTCATTCAGAACTCTCACACGGCTTACTACCCACCTGTCACTGTGCCTGGAGATATGCCACCGCAGTTTTTCCCTCAGCATCATCTCCCCCCCACAATATATAGTGAGCAAGGTGAGTTGGTTACAGCTGGTATCAAGATTTGTGGAAACTGACTACACTCCAAGAACTTGTGAGGCCTCCCCGCTTTGTCTCCTGGTGAATAAATAAGGTAGACAGAGACATAGCTGGTGCAACACTCATGAGCCTTCCCAAGCTTCCTGTTTCCCTCTGCCTCACAGGAATCCTTGGACTTGGTAGGTCTCGGCTCTTTCTTGCTTCTTCCCCACCAAGAGCAGTGTGTAGGATAGCTCATCTTTATTTTGGAAGTGAGGTAGTCATCTGCCCTGTGTCTGATGATGCATGTTTATATAACAATGGCCTCAGGCAGAGATGGGCCTCATTATTTCTTTGACATTATTATGGTCTGCCAGTAGAAGGGAAATTGAAATAACTTGTACCTCATGAAAATGTTAGAAGATTAAGAAGTCCCAGTATCCTTTGGGTTTCCTAAAAGGTATATCTTGGCAGGACTCACTTGTTATCTCTCTCTGGCTGTGGCCATCCTGCAGCTGGTTTTAGTTTGAGATTGGCCATTTTCTTGGCCACTGGGTGTTAGGCAGATACTTACATGAAGAGGATGAGTCTGAGTTCTGGCATCATGTCTTTAAAAGTTCTGATGTGGTCCAGTCTGAAGTTCTGACTGTTGGAACCGATGCTCAGAAGCCAGAGAATAAGGAAATTAGACCCCAGCTGACTCTGCAAAAGGCCCCTCTCACTCTGAACTGGAGCATTTTCTTTCCTTAAACATTTATTATGCTGGTTCCGAGGAATTCCTCTGCTGTTACATGGTTTTGAGCAGGTTTCCCCTTGTGTTCTACCATAGCACAGTTCCTACCCATTTCTTTTTGCTCATCTCCCATTGTCATTTTTTTTATTATGAACAAAAGAGAAATCTGAAATGAATATTTTATTTAATTAAATATCCTGTTGTAACTTGGGAATAAAATTTGATTATTTTGTTTATTTGTTTTAGTAGTTAGTCAGAAGAAATTTAGCATGCTTTCACAAAAGAATATAGAAAGGTCACAGCCAAACATGAGGTAAATAGCACCACCCGCATCAATCATTTATTAATTTGATCCTTATTTTCTTAATGACATAAACCAAAAAAAAAAAAAAAATAAATAAGCATGGTATGAAGACATTTAGAATTTTTTTTTTTCTTATTCTTTTAGACATGGTCTCACTCTGGAGTCCAAAGTCATCTTAAACTCCTCCCAATCCCCCTGCCTCTGCCTGCCAGGTGTTAGGATTGGGGGCATGTACCGCCCTACTCAGTTAATTAACTTGTGAAAAGGTAGTTAGTGCTTTGTCATAATCCATAGTGAGTACTCAGAGCTTGTCGGTATCTAATCAGATCTAATCAGTGGCTTCACTGACATTCTGCAGAGTTTGGTTGCTGACTCACAGTCTGATGGCGCTCTCTGACCTGCCTTATTTAGCAGCTGTTCTGTCTGGTGCCTAGTAGTTACTCTTGTATAAATGATAGCTTTATAATCTTAGGCAAGGTAAAAATATGATTTAAACCAGCATTAGAATTGAGTAAGCAGTGTTCCCTCTTCATTTCATAGTGTACTTTGATCTAATTTCATCAGAATAACAAAGAAGAGTAGCATACACATAATGAAAGTGCCACCTTTAATTTCAAATTAAAGATGGTAAAAAAACAAAATCCCCATGTTTCCGGAGCATCTGTGGAGCTTCCTTTTCTGCTTTCTCAATGTGTAGACTGAAAAGCAATTAACATGGACTTCTGTAACCATGAAAATAGACCGTTCTCACCAGGTCTTAAATGGTTCTTCCATTAGTATGCACAGTGATGCCTTTAACTCTCAAGTGTAGTGCTCATGCCATTGAGAACAGCTGCCAGCATCTGACATGTGTGAGTACAGTTCATTTAA
Source organism: Sigmodon hispidus (assembly GCA_004025045.1). NCBI lineage: Eukaryota > Metazoa > Chordata > Mammalia > Rodentia > Cricetidae > Sigmodon > Sigmodon hispidus. The sequence goes on from PVIH01002203.1 coordinate 87,110, forward strand.
ACACATTCTTTCTGAATATGGCTGTATGTACTTTCTCACATTTCCTAGTCCACACTGCCCGTCTTGAAAGATGTAAATAAGCTGTGTGAGCAGAAAGGACATGAATAGTGGAGTTTTCCCTTTGGAAAACTGAAATATTAACAATCTCATAATTAGCTAAATTATGTAGTTTCCTGTATGGTCCTGCTCAGCACTGTCCTGCTTTAGGTTACTCATCCCTAGAAATTATGGTTAGTCTTCTCTTTTTATGCCCACAAATGACATTTAATTTATGTAGTTGCTCTGTATTTGAGAAGTCCCTTTATTCCTGAAAAGAGATAAGGGATATTATCTATTAATATGTTGTCATTTTCTGTTGATACCAAAATATAATTTAAAAATACTACAAAATTTCCTGGGGCTGGAGCAGAAGCCCAGTGGTAGAGGACCAATGTTTGGCCCCTGGAACTCTCGCTGGCATCCAGTTCCAGGTGATCCAGCATTGTCTTCTGGTCTCCATGGCACCTCCACACAGGTGGTATACACATGGGGGCGGGGAGATAAAAATTTGAGGAAAAATGAGTAAGGAGTTAGAGAGCTGGCTCAGCAGTTAAGAGCACTGACCCTAGATTCAATCCCCAGCATGTGCCTGGTAACTCACCAATTGTCTGCACCTCCAGGTCCAGGGAACCTGACCCTTCTGGGCACACACATGGTTCACAAACTTCCATGCAGGCAAAATAGTCATACACATAAAATAAAATTTAAAAAATTAAATGTGTAAAATAAAATCTCTCTTAAGATCATAGGAATTATTGCAAGTTCCTATTTTCTTTACCAGTTGGAAGTATGCACAGTGAGCCCAGACTCCACCCTTATCTTCCACCCATTGCTCCAAAAGAAGAGTTTGAAATGGCAGCTGTTGAGTTTAGCTGCAGATTGCAAAGATGATTCTTTTTTACACTTATTTATCCCTCATTTTATGTCTTTGGTTACTCTTAATAACTGTTTGTCATTTTATTCTCTTTAATATTTTTTTGCAATTGTTAGCTTTTTTTTAATGCCCAAAATAACTTTTTATATCATGCTAACTCTGTACTTTTTGATAAAAACATTGTTGTATCTCTAAGAATAGTTATGCGTTCAAATGTTTTGAGTCTATGTATACATGAAAAAGTGTATTCCATTTGTTCTCTTATATGTATTGCATCTGTTAAAGACATTAACAAAGGCAAGATCATATTTAGTTATAAATTCACCAGCCAATGAAGTCTTTGGATAACGCTATTGTCTTCATTTTCCTCTATGATTTATGAGAAATTCTAAGTGTACTGTATTGTTTTTAATAACTGATGATTACTTGAATAATTGGAAAGGAATACAAATCCTATAATGTATTGAGCATCGTTTTAAAGTATATTTTATAATGACTGTAGTAGTATTTTGCATTGCTTCCTTCGGGGTTGGGTTATGTGACATTTTCATTACTCAGTGTGGCAGATGTAAACTGATCTTGTGTTTATCACACACGTTCCTCCTAGAAATTATCCCTCTGTATGGAATGTCGAGCTATATCACCCGAGAAGACCAGTATAGTAAGCCACCCCACAAGAAACTGAAGGATCGCCAGATTGACCGCCAGAACCGCCTAAACAGCCCTCCCTCCACCATTTACAAGAGCAACTGTGCAACTGTGTACAACGGCTATGGGAAAGGCCACTGTGGTGGGGGCAGTGGAGGAGGGGGAGGGGGAAGCGGAGGTGGACCTGGGATCAAAAAGACGGAGCGAAGAGCGAGAAGCAGCCCGAAGTCCAGTGATTCGGACTTGCAAGGTAATGCTGCAGCCAGGGGACTTCCAAGGGTACCTCTCTTTTCAGGGGAACTTTATTTCCTGATGGGTGGTTTTTTGGTTTTTTTGTTTTTGTTTTTGTTTCTGGGAACTGTTGAATCAACCTTATCCTTTCTTAGTAAGGAAAGACTACTTTAGCGTTTATTTATGTAAGTGAATTTTTCATCACGTTGTATCTCAGAAACAGTATTAGAAATTGTTTTCTCTTTGGTCTGCTCCTCTGCTCCATGTTACATCGAGAGATACGGAAGGTATTAAGTTGAATCTTTTTCTAGCAAGCGTGGGCTAATTCTAATCTCAAGTAATCACAACTCAATGAAAACAACTGTCAGTAATGCTGTAGTGAAGTTGGTACCCTTAGCAGGAGTACATCCCCTGTTCAGCTTCAGGCAAAGGGAGGTCCCTCAGTGTCCTTTGGCGTCTTTCACAGACCGAAATGAGATAGAAAGTCGTCAGTCTCTCTATGAGCAGAGACGTGCTCAGAAAGCCACGAACATTTTGTAGGTTAATTTTGTGGAGATAGACTGGTATGTGTGAACGAGGTGCATGTGGTATATGTGCTCATGGATGTGGTTGCTTGCTTTTTTAAGTGCGTACGTACAGAGGACAGAGGATGATATTGAATGTCTCTCTCTGCCTTATTTCTTTCCCTAAACCTGGGACCAGTGTGGCAGCCAGGAAGCCCCAGTGAGCCTCCTGAAGTTAGCGGTGTGCATGCAGATGTGCACGGCTGGCTTTTATGTGGGCACTTGGATCATATGCACATCCTCATGCTTACACAGCAGGCCCTTTCTTCTCTAAGCCAGGGGTCTCAGGCTTCCTAACGCTGCAACACTTTAATACAGGTCCTTATGTTGTGGTGACTACCTACCGTGACATTGTTTCATTACTACTTCCTAACTGCAATTTTGCTACTGTTAACTTGTAATGTGAACATCTACGTTTTTACAATGATCTTGGGTGACCCTGTAAAAGGGTCATTTCCCCCCCCCCCAGAGGGGTTGAGACCCACAGGCTAGAAACCACTATACTAAGCCTTCTCTAGCCCAACTATTCCTTAAGTTTATACAGCAGTGTTGTGCTGACATTTGTGACTGGCAAAGGTAGATGTTGTGTGTATTTGGATCTGACAGGAGGACAGGCAGGCAGGTGGACTTCTTTTAGGTCACTCACAGTTGGTAAGTTAGTGTATAACAGAGCAGTGAGGAGTGACTGGTGAGGACAGTACAGGGTCCTTTGATGTTGTCCTTTATTGTGTTCTGTATGGTCCCTGTTTCCTCACACATAGCACCTGGAGAACAAAACAGAGATAGTGTGTGGAAGAGACTCAGCTTCTAAGTGAGGCTGTGTCTCCTGTACGAACCACTTTTGTTCTCTTAAGATATGGGGCTTCCTGTGTTGTTTGAGATGTACTTGAATCCTCTAAGGCACAGGCTGTCTTCTCACACACCATGTTTTGTGGATTTTAGGCTCATACCCCTGTGTTAAAATAACTTCAGTCAAAATCACACCACACTTACTGTTTGGAATTGGTTTTCCTGTTTTAAAATATTTAGTGTCCTGATTGACACATTTTTTGATCATGCTTGTGAAATAATGTATCATATTAAATATAAGGATTATTTCATTAACAATATTTGAATTTAAAATAGAAGAAAATTCTTTCTCATGCACATGGGCACACACACACACACACACAAATTAGATATAGATTAGTCAAAGGAAGATTTTTTTCACCCAGTTATGAATAGGAATGTCATGTTGTCTAGTATTTAAGTGTGATATAGGTACTTAGACTAGAATCAATGCAAATTCAAGCAAAGACAGTACAGGAGGTTAGATTCAATGCAGTGTTGAAGTTAGTGCAGAAACTAAGGCAACTGCAGATACACTTTGTCAAAACAAACAACTTTCTCGTGTGCGGTTATTTCACAACTCATGTACCTAAGTATATTCTGTACTCTGTATTTTAATATTGGCACATTTGTGAAAGAGCTGTCTTTGCATTGGCATCTATGTGGAATACTTGTTGACATTTCTGGGGTACGGAAGCAGTCCAGGCCCGGGCCCAGTGGTAGAATTGGTATAAAGACTCATAAGCATCTTATGCCCTCAGCCTGGGAGGAAGGACCTCTGGATCTCTTTTCTCTTACCCTGCCCTTGGAGTCCATTCGTGTATTTAAGCTCCATTTGGGATCCCCCTGCCCTTTTTTGGTTTTTAAGAGCCTTCAGAGGGGATGCCTTGTATCTTAAGATCTGCGGCTATCCTGTTCTGTGTTTTGGCCACACCTAAATCAGGTCCCTCCTGAGCCCTGGATTCGTCCCCATTGTTTGCAGTCTAAACTGCCCGAAGTGCCACTTGGGTTTTGTGTGCCTGTCAGAGGTCCCTCCAGGGAAGATCTTCAGGATCTTCTCCTGCACTGTTTTTCCAGCTCCTCTATATAGTAAATTCTAACTCAGTTCTTCTAGAGCCAGCTCAGAAATCTCTTTGTCTGTGAAGCCTCTCAGGGTGGGAGGTAGCAGATGTCTTAGTGTGAAGTGTGGATATAGGTTGAATATTTAATAAATCCTGGGATATCAGAGAGACCACACAGTCAAATCCTAGGCAGACAGCTCAGGAAATCCTTGAATACAAGGATAAACAGTTGAGTCAATATCAGACACCTTTAATCCCAGCACAGGGAAAGCAGGAAGTAGTGACTAACATATAACTCCAGAGACAGAACATCTTCTGTTTCTGTGAGTTCAAGGCTGCATGCCTTTAATCCTAACCCAGATGGCATGGGGCATATAAGAGCTGTAGAAACCAGGCAGAAGGAGAAGCGACCGACAGAAGCACCAGCAGAAGAGCGAGGCTGAGGAAGTTGCAAGACATCTGGGTGAGAATTGACTGTGGTGCTTCCTCTCTCTGATATCTCAGCCTTCCCCTGATAATTTGGCTCTGGGTCTCATTTGTTACAACCCAAATTCGTGCTACTACAGTGTAGCCTCTCAGAGCGGGAGGTAGCAGATATGTTGGTGTAAAGCCTCTCTCCTCAAGGTATTAAATAGCAGATAATTTAGTAAAGCCAAACAGCACAGGATTACAGTGCTCCACTTTTCTCCTAGGGTTGGATTTTTAGATTGGTGCCTGTATGTTGAAAACAGATCTTCAAGAATAAGAGTGGAAACGTTTTGTTTTTACATGGAGATTATTGGGCAAGAGCAAGGCCTTAAGGCTGCTCTGAGGCCAGGGCCCTGCTGAAACAGTCATGGCGGTTCAGCTCAGAGGCTGAAGTCTGCCTCGCTCCACTGAGAGTATGCCTCATTTTTTCCACTCAGTTCATCACAGAAGCCAAAGCATAATGTGCTAGTTCCTCAGGCGGAGCCAGTTTTCAACCAGAGTTGTCTATGTCCTTCCAGAGTCAGAGAATCTGCTCAAGTGAGTCTGGGAAGGACTATATAAATTAAGAGCTAAAAAGTGAAAGTTTTGGCTTGAATCGATAGTTCAGCTCTTAAGAGCATTAGCCGCTGTCTTAGAGACTCATTCTTGATCCCCAGGCACTTGTATGGTGGCCCAATAACATCTGTGACTACAGTTCTGAGAGGGCCCCACACCCTCTTCCCACCTGTACAAGCAGTGCATACATGTGATGCACAGATAGACATGAGGCAAGACCCAGTCAAATGAAATAAAATTAAATAAATCTCAAATAAAATGCAGATTAAAGCCAGGTGGTGGTCATGCACACCTTTAATCCCAGCACTCAAGAGACAGATGGATCTCAGTGCCATTCTAGGCCAGCCTGGTCTATAGAGTGAGTTCCAGGACATCCAGAATAGTTAACAGGGAGAAAGCCTGTCTCAGACAAAACAAAACAAAAGTGAAAACAAACCTGAAACTTTTGATGAAGATCTGCTATCAATAACATAAAAATACCTGCCATGTGTAGTGGTATGTGCTTCTAACTCCCAGGGGGAGGCAGGAGGATTGCCCATCTAAGTCCAGCCTAGCCTACGTAGGGGGACCTTGTAGGGGAGGGGTTGGGAAATGTAGAGAGATGGCTCAGGGGTTGGTACACTTGCTGTTCTTGCCAGGGGACCCAGGTTTGGTTCCCCACACTCACAGGACACCTTACAACTCTCTGTAATTTTATCTGCAGGCATCCAACACCTTCTAGCCCTTGTGGGCACTGTGTGCATGTGGTGCATATACATACATGCAAAAAAAAAAAATAAACTGCTTGTGTGCATAAAAGTAAATATTCATGCTTTAAAATTTTTCTCTAGAACAGTCCAGAAAGAACACAGGGAGGAAATAAGAGAGGAAAATGGAGGGAAATGCCACTCTTTGTATCTTTTGTGGTATCTGCTAAAAGATTAAAGAAGAAAATCTCCTGTGTGGTTAAAGAAGAAAAAAGTTGATATGTGCAGTTGCTACACCAGCAGCTTTACTCATGCTTGACAAGAGTGAGGATGGATTCTCATGAATTATCTCTACATTTTTGAAACATGCTAGTGTTGAGAAATTATTTAATAGTGTGTCATCTGGTGTGTACAATACTCAGATATGTTACAGTCAGTGATATAGAGCAGTTCTTAGCAGTAGGCAGATTCTTTCAGATACCACTTTTTTTTTCTTTTGTGAGACAGTGTCTCTTATTTTGTAGCTCTGAATGGCCTGGAATCCAATATGTAGACCAGGCTAGCTTCACACTCCTGCTGATCACCTGCCCTTGCCTGTGCTCAGTGGACACACCAAGCCATGCCACAGCACCGTACCATTTGACAATAGTGGCGTGGTGAATGCCATCTGAGTTTGAAAGTGGGAATGGGGTGACAGAGGTGACCACGTTCAATCAGAATTCATGATTTCAGTTGAAATATATGCTGTGGAATGGTAGCCTTCAGTGATACACTGGTGGCTGAGTATTCCTTTTGAGTTGCTAATACAGAAGTGGCAGGTGACACTGTGACCTCTAGACCTTACAGTGTCTGTAGAGAAGATAGAGGCATAATGGTAAGAATTCCAAACATAGGAGTCAGAACAGGCCTCACACTTTCGGCATTTGACCTTTGGAATAGTAAAGAATCCAAAGACTCAGCCATGCTTCAGAGCGGATTCCACTAGAGAGAGAGAAAAAGAGACAGATAACATGGACACCATTCTTGGGTGGTGTTCTTGGGTCTTCCTCCTTTATCGGTGACTCCAGCCTTCTGACCCCCAGTACACCCTATTATCTGTTGCTTCAATTTCAACTGCTTACTGGGGGTCCTCCTTGACACCTCTTCCTTATTTTGTGATCACTGCTCAGATAGTACATGAGCTGGGGAGATGGTTCAATGGCCAAGCAAATATGAGCAGCTGAATATAAGGCCTCAGACCCCACCTGACTGGGTATAGTAATACATGGAAACAGGAATCTCTAGGAGGTCATGGACTGGCTAGCCTGGCATGTATGCCATGAGCAGCAGGAACTTCTGTCTCATAGTGGAACCCACATACCCATGTGCCCCTGCACACACAGAGGAGGGGGGCCTCTTTACCCCAAATTACCATGAAAGTTGATTTCCTATTAAGAAGACATTTCTGGGGCTGGAGAAATGGCTCAGGGGATAAGGCACTTGCTGCACAGATCTGAGTGCAGATACCATGTGAAAAAAGCCAGGCAGGTGTGATCTTTACCATCAGCATTGTAATGGGAGGTGAGGGGACAGAGACGGGCTTTCCCAAGAGTACCAGCTAGGCTAGCCAATCAATGAGCTCTGGGTTCAACTGGGAAACATTTTCTTCAATATATTAAATGGAGGGTGATTTAGGAGGACATTAGCATCATCTTTGGGCCCTTTCCACATGTGACTGTGCATACACACATATACCCCTACACATATGATAGAGAGAAGCAGGGAAGAGGGAGGGAGGAGGTTCATCGCCCCCCTGCATTGGTCTGCTAACTTCAGGATTGTTTCCTTTGTTACCTCTGTTGTTGATGTCAACCCTGAGTGTCTGCTCACCCTATTCTGCCTGTAGTGTAAGGTCTTGCATATGGCAACAATAGCAAGAGAACATGAAAAGGCATTAAAAGTGAGCTCAGGTTCCTGGAATCCACCCATTCCTTCTGCCAAGTAGTCTAGAAAGTGAAAAATAGTCTGAACAGGCCCAAGTAGCTTTTAGTCTGTGGGAGGAGAGCATGCGTCCCCGGAGCAGAGTGAAAGGCATTCTCTTCTGCAGGAAGCAGCACTTGGCACCATCACTTCCATCTACCATTGGCAACCAGCTCCGGGCCCGCATGAGTACCTCAGGCAGGCTCTGCTGAGGGCCCAGCTGACTTGGGCCTAATCTTTGTGGGATGGGAAGAAGATTGAGAGAGTGAAGGTGATGTTCATCAGGTATACCTATGAGCTTTCTGACTGGACCAGTCTGTCCTCTCTGAGGTCTAAGGGAACAGGGAACCAAACTAGGACTCTACAGCCTTCGGCATGCCATTACTGGGATGCTAGCTTCACTGCTGTGAAGACAAGCTTAGGGGCTCTGTAGAAAGGAGTCTGTCCCCTCAAATTTAGTAGCTAGTATGTTGTCCTTGTAAAGTTTACAGTCCCTTTGCCTTTAGCCTTCTCTCCTCCCTGTATTTTGTCAGTGTTAAAATTTTAAAGATGCTAATCATGTGACTTTGTTTTTTCCTTTTTCCAGACAAAATTTTACTATGTAGCCCTGGCTGTCCTGAAACTTGCTCTGTAGACCAGGCTGACTTCAAACTCCCAGAGATCTATTTGCCTCTTTCCCCCCAGTGCTGGGATTAAAGACATGTGCCAATACAGCCTGGCACTATATGATTCCTGACGGCCAGATGGTGATGCCTCTCTCAGGACAGTTTCAGAATCTTAACCCATTAAATCGGGCTTAGAGCTTGACAGTCTTTCAATGCCAGAAGACAGCATGTGAGCACTATTCTGCCTTTCTCTAAAGTCAGTGTTCGAGAGGTCTGAGGGCGTAGTGTCGATGAGTTTTCTCCACACATAGTGCTAAGCTCTGCAAACCATGTTATTTTCTCTGCCTTTTTACTTTCTTGGGCACTGATCAGAGCAGCAGTTAGATGAAGTCATAGCCCATTTTGGCAGAGTGCATGCAGTCTCCAAAAATCCTTTAAAGAGCACGTCGATGCAATGATATGGTGTGTTTCTGGTATATGTGTAACATTCAATTTGATTGAAGCATTTATTTTGCTAAAGTATATTCTGAGCTTAACTGGAGTAAAGGTCATCATCTTCATCAGTGTGATATACAAGAAGCAAAATCCATTAGCACTGGTATTTCAGACTTAGCTTTCCTTCCAGCCCCGTCACTGTCATGTGGGAGCCATGTGCCCTTGGTCACAAAGCTAATGTCTCTGGGGTCCATTTGCTTCTTCTGTGTGTAAAATGGGGATGGGTAACAGCAGCAGCTCAGGGGGCTGTCATGAGTTCTCTGTGAAATTGTAGACACTTACCAAGGGGTCTGTAAATGTTAGGGAGTATGGAAGAAAGACATTTTTTTTTTTTCTGGGAAAAAATTACTTTCTGTCAGAGTATAGAGGAGCCAGGCCTCGTGCTGTCTGGGTCAGAGTGGTAGGGCAGTGCTGGTCAAGGAGAGAGAGAAGAGCTTCAGAAGGCCTTCCACTGGCTAACATTCCAGATGTTCTCTGTCTCTTCTGCTTCCTACCCATCTGGATTGTTTGTGGGCCTGAGGAGGGAGTTAGAACAGGACATTGACTCAGCCCTCCGAACACTGTAGATTACTTTGCTGTTGGTTAGAAATGCTGGGTGGAGGGATTAACTGACTTATCCTGAGGGGAGAACATCTTCTCAGCAAATGGATATGTTGTCTGAGATGCGATAGCCCAGTAAGCTAACTATGTAGATTATATTTCAAAAACTTACACTGTGGACACCAGATTTGCCGCTTTGGCATTCTGCAGTTACATCTTCTACCTGAATTCACCACAGATGGAGTGTTGTTCAGTTTCTGGATTTGATGGTCAGTGTCCCAATGTGACAAGTGCAGTGAACAATTCTTGCCCTGATCAGCGGTGGCTTTCATTTTTGATTGAGTTTGTCCAGACACACAGTGCTCATACGTATGCGCAGATGGAGGACAGAGCATAGTCTTGAGTGTTATCCACCTGTGTTCTTTTGTTCCTTGTTCTTGTTTGGAGATGTGTTTGTTTTGGTTTGCTTAGACTGGTCTCCCACTGGCCCAGAACTCACTGACTGACTAGGTTGGCTCCAGGAATCCGCTTGTGCCTGGTTCCCTGGTGCTGATGTGACATGTATGGGCCCCTAGGTCCAGTTTTATTTGTTTGTCTGTTACTTGGGTCCAAGGTAAGACCAGTCCTGCGCTGTCTCGCTTGATCTGGAATTGCTTCTCTGTGTGGGCATCAGAAGAATGGGTCTTTGCATGTTGGAGTGCTTGCTGGAAGGGGGCAGAGATAATCATGTGCTGATCGTGGTGGGGATGGTGTGCCCTGAGCACAAAAGGGAATGAGTGTCTCAGGAAGACTGTAGAGCCAGGAGACAGGAGAGGGGAGGGGCCTCAGAGCAGTGGCACCTGAATACTAGGGAGTCCTAGAAGTGGGAGCAGAAGGAGGGGCCCAGGCAGGGGCCAGAAGGTGAGACTCAAGGAAAGGTGATTTGGAAAAGAGGGTTTGTAGTTCCATGCTGTGTAGTCCTTTTTCCCACTGAGGAGTGGGGTAGCCAGGAAGCTTGCTGAAGACCTTTTGCCTGTTCTAACCCAAAAGCCTTTAACCAGAAGGTCTGATTGCAGTAATCCCTGTGAAAAAAAGTTTCCATCTTGGGGTTTTCTGGTTTTGTTCTAGGATACATTGATTCCACAAGCAAATTCAAAGTCAATTCTTGGGCCTGGAGAAGCAGCTCAAATGATATTGTGATTGCCTAGCATGGATTAGCCTCTGGGTTCAAGCCTCAGCATAAAGTGATCATGGTTGCGATTGTCTGTAATCGTAGCTCTTAGAGACCAGCAGAAAGGTCAGGTTAAGGTTATCCTCCATGTGCAGTGAGCTGAGAGCTGGTCTGGACTGCTGAGACCCTGTTCAAAACAAACAAACAATTCTTTAGTAGAATTTTTCAGAATGGCAATCTAATGTTGTTTACATCCTGTTTTAGAGTTTAAATATATTTCAAACCTAGAATCAGAATTTTTCTAATTTGGGGTTTTAAGTTAACAATTAGACATATAGAAGAAATGAGCACATCTCCTTTATCCCTGGGTTATTTTCTCTTATGAGCAATCTGCTTTACTTGGCATGAACCCATGTTTCTCCCAGACTACCTTGACATACGTATAGAGAAAGAATCTGTGCAGAACTTCAGTGAAGCTCCACTTGTGCTTTGTAGGTTTATCAGAAACCTCACGAGGGGGACATATAAAAACTGTGGAAAACAAGATCTAGCAATATTTTCTTGAACAGTCTTTCATAATGTATTTATGACCTGATCCGCATGTGAACTCCCATTCACCTCTTTCCAGTTACGTGAACAGACAAATGAGATGGAACCATAAGATTGTTCCATTTAAGAGCCGGGAGACCACCATCGGATAGGTCACCGAGTTCCCCAAAACTATTTGAGTGCCTTGCCAAGCACATTTTAAAAATGAATGTGTTGTCCTTTGGGGCGATTTATCGTTTGGTGCAGTATTGCTCCAAAGAGCCTTATTAGAGCTCAAGGTCTCTTGGGCACCCTCTTGAGAAAGTTGTTACGTAAGTGAAATGTGATCATTGGTGCCCCAGCTAGTCTGCTATCAAATTGTTTATTTGTTTTAAATATATTGACAGTATCATTTACTACTTACACCATGGCACAATTTGCAGAATGCCATTTGATTTCAAAATGCTGTTTTCAGCTCAGAGAAGAATTACATGTATGCAAAGTATGGCTGTTGTGGTCAAGTGCATGAAAGCAAAACTGTCCCTTTTGAGTTAGAAAGTCCCCACCACACTAATATTTCCCAAAAGGAAACTATGTCGTTGGTATAGTACCTGCACCATAACATTTTTACTTCCCAATTGCCTGATTCTGTAAAGTGCACATACTTGTTTTCTGTATCACATTGTAAAGACCATATTAGGCCATTTGGATATGGTCCATGACTGTGCAGCTCCATGATTGGAATATCATGTTCTCCATACTAGTGTCTGTACTTGGGGTGATGAAACTTTGGTTTTCTGAACTGGATATTATACAGGATGCTCTGCATGCAGAAATTAGGGTTCTCTTTTCTGTTTTTCTTCGTTGTTTGCATTTATTCTTTCTGAACAGCTAACTTGTGAGGCTTGTTATTTTTTTTTAGTTTATTCCTTCAACAATGAGATATTGTCTTTTTTTTTTTTTAAAAAAAGATTTAGTTATTTATTATGTACACAGTATACAGAAGAGGGTACCAGATATCATCATAGAAGGTTGTGAGCTACCATGTGGTTGCTGGGAATTGAACTCAGGTCCTCCGGAAGAACAGTCTGTGCTCTTAACCTCTGAGCCATCTCTTCAGCCAGCCCGACTTGTTATATTTGTCATCACTAATAACATGATTGGATGTTATCTTTTTTATTAAGTTGCTCATATGTTTACTACTAAGATTTTTATTTTATGCTTTAAAGTGCATCAAAAGAGTAAAGTAAATGTTAAGGAACATTTTTAGTACTGATTTTGAGAAAAAAAATCACAGCTGCAAATATACATACCTTTTAAAAAGAGAAGTTCATCTGTTCTTAGTAAAATCCATCACATGCTCATGGGGTTTATCTGTGGACTGGGATGGCCTTCAGTTAAGTTCACAGCCCTTTCTTAGGAGATGGAGACCCACTTATTTTTATGCTTTGTAATATTGGGTAGACACAAGGTTATTACTATTTTAATAGGTCAGTAATAATCAAATATTGAAAATTTGACTATATCCAGACCTCCAGTATGACTGACAATTAGTAGACATTCAAACAGAGTGTACCTCTGTCCTGTCCCTTACCTGATGCTATGCCACAGTCCATTGTCATCCATTTTCAGTGCCATAAAGTAATTGAAAGGCTTCGGGCAAAGAACACTGTACACAAGGAACTGGAGTATTTGTTCACTAATACTATAGCTGTTGCAACCAGTGTAACTTTTTTAAAATGTTGAGCCAGGAGTAGAGACAGCCTGATTTTACAGTGAATCACAGAGGAGGACCTGGCATGGTTGAGTATACCCAGAATCTCAGCATCTGAAATGCAAAAACAGGAGGATCAGGGGTTCAAGACTGGCCTTGCCTGTATAAGGAGCTCTAGACTTGCCTAGGCAGCCAGAGACCTTGTTTCCAAAAGATACCAAGAATAAAATGGAGAAGGAGCCCAGCAGTATCCTGTGTTTACTTGACAGAGTGACGAATACTGTTAGAGAGCTGGCAAGGGAGACTTCACTGTAACAGTAAACCTCTCACAAGTGCTGATTGTTGGTGACAGTTATGTTAATTATACGCTATTAGATGCTTGTTTCATTCCCGGAAAATGACTCCTATCCAAGGGAACTTAGAGTTGTTAATGGACCGAATGTTTCATGGGAACACTTGCATGTATTGTTTCCTTCTATTCAGTTTCCCGGCTCTCTCGGGGGCATTTCAGACTTGGGTTTGTGACCACCATGTACAGAATCTCCTGCTTAGGGGCAGTCCCCACTCAGGCTCCCTGGGAGGCACGCAGTCATAAGTGGGTGTGCTCTGAGTGTTTCAGAAGCCTTTGAGTACACATAGGGAAAATGAGAAAGGAAGAGGAAGGAACCACATCAATTCCTGTGCCTCAGAACCTGCATTTGAGCAGGAGTTAGTTGATGCCCCCATTTATTTGGGGTAAATCCCTATATGCTGGTAGCAGACGCTCCAAATGAACTAGCAGGTCTGAGCTCTGTCCTGGCGGGGAAATGACAGCAAGGGAAGCTCTGCATAGTCCTGGCAGGTCTGAAAAAATATCCCTTTTCCAGGGCCCAGGTTTTTTTGTTTTTTTGCTGCCTCTTGTCATACTGTGCTGACTACCATCCACAGATTTAACACAATGATCAAAAGGTGGGTGTGTTGTTTGTTAGTTTCCTGTGACTAACAAATTACCACAAAGCCGGTAATTTAAAGCAGCAGGAAGTCATCATGATTTCTTTGTGTAGGCAGCGTGTGTCACTGTCTGAAGCTAGCTCGTTTGTGGGGCTGGATTCCCGTGAGTGTCTTACTAGAAGAGACTGTTAACTTACCTTCTCTAGACCTAGGTGGATGTGGGCCGCTAGTGCACATAGCGTTCACATCTTTGGTGTCCAGCTCTGTCTGCTTGTAGCTTTCTCTCCTGAATGTTGACTCGCCCTCTGCTTCCTCCTTGTGAGAATGCATGTGATTGCACTGGGGGCCCACCTAGAAAACCGAGGGAAATCTTCTTACCTCAAAATCCCCCATCACATCCCCAAAGATTGGACCATGCCGGATAACTCACCCATTCTTAGGGTTAGTTTCTGGGATCCTTTCAGAGATCATATCCACCTACCCCGAGTTCCAGCACATCTGTTCTAAAAGCTGGGCCAGCATTGTCTCTTGACCTTATCCATGCCTTGTTTAGGTCTGTTTGATAAATTGCCTCTTCTCAGCATTGGTCATGGGATTTAAGGTATGATGTATGGCAGTACACGGGTCTCTAGTAATTCGGGGCAGGAGCCATTGGCAGAGCTCTTTTTTCTTAAGAGGATCAGTGCCCTTAGGGAAGGCCACACATAGGATGTTCATGTAGGCGAGTCCTCCCATTGAGTGCATGGACACTTTTCCCTTGTGTGTTTTTATGATCAGCTTTATTACCTGAGAGAAGCAATTGAAAAAGGAGGGTGGTTTGGTTTAGTCCCTCTGTTGGTGTGATCAGATGGCTCCAGTCTCTCAGGCATCGGGCAAGGCAGAGGTTCATGTGCAAGGGTCTAGCTTGGGAAAGCTGCTCACTATGTGTCAACCAGAAAGCCTGGTAAAAAATGCAGTAGCAGATGTAGCAAATGCCATTTTTTAGGAAATGACAGGTCTGTCCAATTTGGAATGTACATGTTCTTTGAAAAGAAAACAATGTAGTTCTTACCTAGCATGAGACTCACTAAAGTTATTTTAAAAAGAAAGAAAGAAGAAAACTTGGTATATATATATATATAATATATATGGGTGTGTGTGTGTATGTATACATACGTACATACATACATATTCTAAGGAGACTGCAGCAGCCAAGCTTGTTGACGCAGTGGATGAGTTCAGTGTCTTCCCCTTGAGAACTACCATCTATACAGACCTGTTTGACCTACTTGGGAAAGAGTTCTCGGCCCCTCAAGTTTTATATGACTTCTGGGCAACACACCCAAGTCTCAGTGTCTCATGGTCATTCAGTTGTTGCTTGTTACAATGGACTTAGAGTTTATGGATTCTTATTTTTCCCTTTGGGCAGAAATTTTTTCTAACTTGGAAAAACAGAAAATTTTAAACTATATATGAGATAGTACTTGATACCTAGTCTTTCTTTTCTTCCGGAATTATGTTTTGTCAAATCCGGTGGGATATGTATGTGTATAAATGCATGGATCTATATTTATATTTATGGACATGTGTAGACATACATATACATTGCTACCAGGCAGGCATCATAATATTACTTATGTATCATCAAATGAATGATTGGGGTAGTCAGTGTTCTTTCTTGTCTACTGTGAGTTTGCAGAACTATAGAATATTCTAAAGAAAGAGGTTGATGAGAATGATGGAGGTCAGATGCAGAGCCTTGGTTTTGTAAATCAAGAAGAAATTACCTAGAAGAAAAAGATTTTGACCAGACTCAGCTAGATTATGCAGTTCCTAGCCATAGCCATGACCAATACTGTCAGGAAAGCAGATGGGTAAACATGGCTGTCTGCAGATGGGGAAAAGAGAGGGCAGAAGTAGAGCCTATGTCCCGCAGCCAGCTCAGGTTCAGCCTTTTGCTTGTGTGCTCACTCCTTAGGATGCTGCTGTGAGGGTCTTAGTGAAAGAATTGGAGCATCAAGGCATTAGACAACATAGCCTCTCTGGAACAACTTTTCCAGTCTAACTCCAGGTGAATCTAGAGCTCTGTCTAAGTGGCTTGGCTTTGAGTGCTCTTGTGAGCCGGTAGTTTTAGTTACATGTTTTTTCCAGAGGAGCATCAATCACAGCATATATGATGCCTTGCCAGTTCCTTTGGAACCAATTTAGATGAGAAAAATAAAAGACTTTAGACAAAACTGTTTAAGTGTGTCTGGTTAAGTCATTTTACTATTTGAGGGCAGCTTTGGAGACTGAAATATATTTTCCATTTAGTAGAATTTGCCTTTTCTTGTGGGCCACATTGGTGGAAATATGTTGAAATCTTGACTGTAGACAGTATGGCTTACTGTTCTGGGTATTGCTTGCTGTCTGGAGTGATGCTCCACTCTCTAGTGTTTTGCTGATTGGCAGCAGGAGAGATAAGGATGTCTCTGACAGCAGTGACTCCAGCTTGCTCCCTTTGCAGCTCCTGTGGACTATGCAGCAGCCACACCACTCTTTCCTAGGATATTTTATCAGATATGCACTCTTTCCCCCTACATACTAGTATTATATATGAAAACAAGTGCAGAAATCTGTGAGACAAGTAACAATTTCTAGATATCCAAAGAAAGCATGCTTCATGAAATGTGACTTTTCCTAAGTTTCTACTGTCCTTACTATATTTGTGCGTGCGTGCGTGCGTGCGTGCGTGCGTGCGTGCGTGCGTGCGTGTGTGTGTGTGTGTGTGTGTGTGTGTGTGTGTGTACACGCGCACACATGTGGTCGAGCATGTATGTTCATGCATGAACATTTCCATAAGCTTCCATGTCTGAAATGTTACTATTTTTTCAATGTCTCTGCTGCCCATTCCTTCTCCACATGCAGCCAAAGAGCTCTTCTTTAATCCATCTCCCATATTTGCCTTTCAAACTTAGCGTAAAGCGCAGGCCCTTTTCTCAGTATGGGACTGTGCCTGCCTCTGCCCTGTGCCTGCCTTTCAGATCTCTCACATTCCCACCCTTCCTGCCCTGGACTTCCTCTCTCCTTCCTGTTAGACCAGATGGTTCAGGATCAGAGCAGCCATGTTGGATGACTCTAGCCACATGACCTTGCTGACCCCCACTACTGGCTAACCGTGTAGTATCCACTTGTGTATGTACATGCTGTGCATAACGCCTCATAAGAGCTCACCTCTTGGTTATATCCAAAACAGATCGAGCTGGCAGAAGTTAAATGCAAAGCTTGAACTTCAAGGGTACTTCCAAACCTTTTTATAGATACCATAAATTGCATAATTTCTATTTAGATTTTTGTTTTTCATTTTTATGAGCTGAGGTTAAAATACAGAATTCCATTGTAGCTGGAAAGACTCATGAGATAAATTATTAATCCACATACCAGGATTGGATGGCATAAGAAACAGTCATGAGTAAATGTTGGACAGACTGAACACTGGGTAAAAATTCACTGTTGTGTTTTGTTTTGTTTTGGTTTGGTTTTTTGCCTGCATGTATAACTCTGTAAGGGTATCAGATCTTGGAATTACAGACAGTTGTTAGCTGCCATGTGGATGCTGGGAATCGAACTCAGGTCCTCTGGAAGAACAGGCAGTGCTCTTAACCTCTGAGCCATCTCTCCAGCCCCTAAAAATTCACTGTTAAGCCTGATCCATTCCCACCAGTGGTGACCTTCCCTCCACTAGTGCTAAATAAATTTGGACATTTTTCATCACCAATCCTTTGTGTTTGCTAAGGAAGAATGAATGTTCCTTGTTGGCTCTGGTTACTTTTGATCACCCAGTGCTATCTCTACCATAGTCACATTTGGATTTTGTGTTCTCTCTCTCTTTCTCCTAATTCATGTGATGTTTTGTGTAATGCAGAGAAATGAATACTTCTAGGAACATATTCGTGACTGCATCACCACAAGCGTCTCAGAGACATCAGTCTACCCCTTTCATTCCATAGTTTGAGAGTGCTTTCAGTCACCCCCATCTCTGAGTCCATTTTGTGAAGAAGAGATATATATTAACTTTTATTAGCACTATCCCTACTCAGAATGGATTTATGTCTCTTAACTCTGCTGGGAAATGAGGTAAAAATGCTCCTTCCCAAGTGTTAGGAGGATCTGTGGAACCTGACTTGCTGCTCTTTGTCCGAGCACCAGAGCCGGCCTTCCATGTTCACTTGACTCTGTTGCCACGGGCAGTTCCAACTGCTCATGCAGTTCTCATGAGAGCCTTCCCAGAGTGAACACGATAAAAATGACAGCTACCATTTTCTAGATGTTAGGAAGAGTGTGCAAGGTGCAGAAGGATTTGTGGAAGCACCAAGAAAGCACATCTGTCAGGTTCCCGTGTATACTGGTGTTTTGAAAGGATTCATTTTGGGTCAGAGATCCCTTTGGTGATACATTTAGGAAGAGGAACCTTGAGCTGTAGCCTAGGATATAAGCATGCTTCACATGCATATCTGAACGGAAGCAGGGCCACAGCTCGTTCTTAGGTATTGTCACCTGGGTTTAGTTCAGCATTAGATTTAAGCAGAGATTTATAATTGTAGCTTTAGAAAAAAAAATCTATCAGTCTAAATTAAGTGCAGGATCTTGAAACTAAACCTAAATCAGTAAAAACAAACATGTTTACTTAGAAAGCAAGTGTTTCAAGCTTACAAGTCAGAAAGAAAAGCATCATGGGGCAGGGTGGAAGGGTTTCAGGGTGTGAGAGTAATAAAGCATAGCACCCTGAAGCTGCCTGCAGCTTTGACACTTATTATTTTCTCTAATAAATGAGCTTTGAGCAAGGCTGTGATGGCCATCCTTGATGGAGCCTTGTAAGAAAGTATTCTATAGACCTGAAGAACACAGTCCTGAGCTTGGTGACAATCAGTAGCCAATAAATAATTCCAGATCTGAGGACTTTTATGCTTAGAGTTCTAAAACACAGTGGAAGTGATCAGTGGGAGGGGACATGGTCTTATGCTAGACACAGTGACCTTTTTTTTTTATTTTTTTATTTTATGTGAATTGGTGTTTTGCCTGCATGTATAACTGTGTCACATCTTGGATTTATAGACAGTTGTTAGCTGCCATGAGGATGCTGGGAATCGAACTCAGGTCCTCTGTTAGAACAGTCAGTGCTCTTAACCACTGAGCCATCTCTCCATCATGAGACATCACCTTTTAACTACAAATGTTGCTCTTTCTGGGAGGGAGGTGTCTATCGAAGCCCCCAGGACTCCGCTGGAGAGCACGGTCCCTAAAAGTCTCCTGTTATCCTGCAGCCACTGTTTCTTTCTCCATTCTGTCGGCCCCCTTGTCCCCCTCACCGCGCTGCCAATCAGCACCTGCTGCTCGTATCTGCTCTATGCTTCTTTCCACTGGAGGCTGACGTCTAAAAATCAATCCTGGCCACCTATGGGAAATGAAATTTGGACGACGTCTTGATTCTCATGGACTTGCATAAGCTGAAGTTATTAGAGCAGATTAGAGGCCACAGCTGGTGAGCAGATGGAAGGCCTGCAATTTCACAGTTGAAGCTAGACAGAACCCTAGTGTAGGCGAAGCTGGACATTTTCTCCATATTATCTCACTTGCTTCTGCTGCAGTGTAACCCTGGCTGGTCCCACATGATCAATCTTCAGATTGCTGTGTTTGATAAATATTAATAGGGTTCTTATTTACATCCATTATTATAATTTGTGGAGTTTCCTGTTCTGAACTTTAACTTGGTAGCCAACTCTTAATAATGGTACTATCCTATAAAAGTTAGGAAAGAAAATAAGACCTTTACACTTCTTTAAAATGAAGACTTGCATTGTTTAAGTTTGGGAAGTAAAGACTAGCTCACAGCCAGCCACAGCTAGACATTCCAGCTTACTGCTGCTGGGTGCTACAATCAATCCTTGTCTCCAGCTTTTGTTTATGTCTGATAAGAGAGCTGTGACACACACAAGTCACTCCAGTGTGCTGCCTCACTGCATGCTCCTTGCTGACTGTATACCTAGCTTCCCCGCCCTCCACCAGTGTACCACACCCACATTGCCTTTTTGGTTCTGGCCTGCAATAACACCGGGCCTTTGACTGACACAGAACAACTATTTGCATCCTCAAAAAGATAGGCCTGGGTCAACTTTGATGTAGATTTGTGTTTCGACAGAGAAGAAACTTATGCCTAGTGGCTGCTGAGGTTGTTAGGAATGCCATCCAACTAATACAGATTAATTCATACTTTAATGGTTAGTGCTTATATAAGAACAGAATCTATCTTTGTTGAGAGAAATGGCTGCTTTCTTCTGCATATGTGAAGAGCCTGAAAACATTGGACAACAGCTGGGCTTATAACTAAGTTACGCAGTTTGGAAACACTCTGTACTCTGTGCTCAGGAAGAGAACACTCGGACATTTCAGGCACTGCAACACACTAAAAACAGCTCTAGTTTATGGGCCAACTAAGTTTCTGTTCTGCTGGAACCACTATGTGCTTTTCTTTCAAGCCACAGTCAGCTGCAAAAACACTCTAGCATGTAATTATTGCCCAATACTGAGTGCTCTAGCTTCTAACCATCCTGAATGTTACATATCTATGCATGAAGAGAGAGGGAGAATATTGTGTTTCCAGCCCATTGGCACAGAATGTCCTGTAGAATTATCCCAGCAAATGGTCTTTTTTGGTGACCAGCTTTCGAAATAAGTTTTATTAGCTTCTATTTGAATTTCTAAGTTGAGCTTCTATGATTGAATGTGACATGGGAAGAGTGTAAACATCTTTTAGCTCCTGTTGTAAGTATTTTGTTCTGAACTGCCTGCTGGCCTGCTGGGTGATACACTCAGGATCTCCCTTGAATTCCAAAGCAAGGTCAGGTAGAACACTATGGGTCAGGAGCAAGAAAAGGTCGGTGAATTGTTAACACCTGAGTGAAACTGGTGAGACTTTGCACTCATCGGGATTATGGGCTGAGGACTGTTGTCTGTCTGTCTGCTCTCTGGAGCAGAGGCACCACGCTGTCTGTCACACGCACAAAGGCAGAAAAGGCTGTAGGCATGCAGGCCGTGGCAGGAGGATCCAGGTCATAGGGCCCACTTTTTCCTTGGTGATTTTCCAGTTGTTAATTAGGGGTAAAAGTGCCATGTCTTGGATCTTCATAGATGCAGTTTGTATTCCTAACACAACCACTGTGTCACAGGAGAGCTGGAGAACAGCTCATCACTAAAGTCAGCCAACTACTTTAACATCTCAGGACAACCCGGTGCACTCAAAGTTAGCCAATTGACTTGACTCAACATAGGGTACTTTTATATGAAAGCGTTCCTATATAACACAGCGCCATGTACAATGTATGTGCAAGAAATTACATGTATATGATGTATATAAATGTGTGTGCATATATGTATATATACATATATATGTATGTATAATTTTTATACCTATCTCTAGTCACATTCCATTCTTATCAGGATATTTGCTACAGCAAGGCCTCTTAAGTTGTTTCTGTTCTGTGACTCTTTTACCCCAAGACATCTTTGTATAGTCAAGGTATGTAAGATAGATTTATAAATCAAAAAGAATTTTAATGCAATTCTTTGGGGAACATAAATTTTACCATTTAATGTAAAGAAAAGCAGATTTACATACTACTGAGTCTGGTATACTTTTAAATTTTCCTATAACCAGATCTTGGTGACTGATACTGTGGGGGGTGGAGTAACTGGAGAGAGGAAGGATTTTATTTTGGCTCATAGATGGAAGGGATATGGTTGCTTTGGTAGGAAAGCCATGGTGGAAGTGGCGCAAGGTAGCTGGTCACATGGCCTCTGCAATTGGAAAGCAGAAGGAGGACTGGAGATGAGGCTAGCCTATAGACCTCCACCCCACACTACCCCACTTCCACCTTCATCCCCACAGATCCACTTCTTCCTTCAAGGTTCCACCTCCTAAAGGCTTCACAGCCATGTACAACATCACCATTAGCTCACCAGCAGCTGGAGGCAGTATGTTCAAGTGCCCAAGTCTGTGGGGGACATTTCATACTCTGTGGGGGACATTTCATATCCACATCTCAGCACCAAGGCTAATACAAAGTCAAGGATGTCAGCACAGGGAGCACTGCCCCAGGTACAGTCAACACGGGGAGCAGTGCCCCAGGTACAGTCAGCATGGGGAGCACTGCCCCAGCCACACTCAGCACAGGGCGCACTGCCCCAGGCGCACTCAGCACGGGGAGCAGTGCCCCAGGTACAATCAGCACGGGGAGCACTGCCCCAGACACTTCAGATTTATTGCAAACTCCATCTGGAGTTCATTGTTGACCACTGCTCAGTTAGAAACCTCTTTTTTAAAAAACTGTTGTGCCAACTTTTCAAACCTCACTTGTGTTTGTAACCCACAGCTTATGAAGCTGTCTTTTACAGTGAGGTCCAGGAATTCTCCATTATATCAGGAATTCCCCAAATTACGTTCTAGCATCATAGTATGACAGCAGATATGATGACCTTTGAGGATATTGCTAAACAGACTTTACTCTGGCTAAGGAAATATTTCTAGTGTACTTGAAATTTAAAATTGTTACTCAGTTTATTTAGATACTTGTATCTCGTGTGACAGTGTCACTCTACAGATTTCTAGAGAGAGAAAGGATTTTATCTTAGTGATATTTGATGGAATGCTATGATTTCGTACGATACCTTCCTTTACAGTTCACTCCATCGTGATGTCCTCAGGCTTGTTTACTCACATTGAGAAAACAAATTTCAGTGTCTGTCTTGGGAGTTATGTTTCTCCTATGCTTAGAATTCCTGTGCCAAACACTTGGAGAGGCCCCTGGGATGTTAGAGGTCCATAGCAAAAACTTGACGATTATGCTTATGAAGCTTGAATTTTCTGGGTGAGTGTTGGAAGATGGTTGTGTGTGATCTATACTGTGTATGAGAACGAAGGCAGAGTGTTAGAGGAAACACCACAGAGGGCATTGGAGCTCTGGAGCTAAGGGCAGTGCTGGCAAGAGAGCTGGTGTTCTTCTCAGAGGTGTGTGATATGGGCAGAGTCTGCTGTGGCTGAAGAGGAAAGAGTTGCCTTTCACATTCCACACTGTCCTACTCCAGTTAACCTAGAATTTCTCTGTTGCCTTTTGTGTTACACAGTTTTATATTAAAAACGAAATTTTTATATTAAAGTCAAAGAAATTATTCTAATCATTTACCTAGGTTAGAGATTGCTGATTTAGGATAGACATTGAAAGCTATATTTTGAAACTTTTCATTTGTCAATCATTCTTTTTCTATCTACCCTCCCCCACTTGAAGGTATTTCTTTTATATTTCTATCTTACCTTTTATATTTCCTTTTTCTACATTTTTATTTCTCACCCAGCTTAGAGCACAATCCAAATAGCTGCTTTTGGTTATAGGGACCCTTTGGATCTAGTAGGGTATGGCAGCCACGTGAATGTGGCATGACATCTATAGACTTTGACCTGTAGACAATGTAGATGATACTCTATACAGAGTGGATTTACAGAGTGAAAATGCTGGGTTCAGATTTTAGTATTTTCAGAGAATGTTAATGTCATTGTAATGGGAATGGATATATGTACAAATGACATCTTTATGCCATCTATCTTGTTTTCAAACAAGAACATTTCATTTAGACAATAGAGATCTGTTTCCATGGCTCATGATGGACGGCTTCTTTACATAGAAAGCTGAGGGTGTAAGTTCCAAGTAAATTGATTTGATGATAAACATAGAATGAGGCAAAAAGATGGATATAGAGTAGGAGGTGTGAGAACAAGTCAAGACTTCCTTCAGAGTGACTTGGATTCGCAGATGTCTCTTCATCATATCTACTTTAGAGAGTAAATGAAAAATCTTAGGAGGGCCTGGAGTAGTTCCCATCTGGGTCCACCTCTCCAGTTAACACTGTGTTAACATTTCTTCCTCCTTGCCAAATCTTAACTCTTCTTTTTAATTCATTTTTTAGCTCAGTGCATTTAGAAGACAGTCCATATTCTTCTGTGTGTTGAGGCAGATGGTGCTGTCTCTTTTGATTATCTAGTTCTTAAAAAGGAAACTGTTGTTTAGGAAAAGCAAGAAGTGAAGCACAATTCAGTTGAACAGAGAGCAGAAATGATACCACACAAGAATAGCCGAATATGCATCATGGCTTTCTACCTGACGTATACTCTAGTTCATAGTTGAATGTCAAGAGTTGAAATGTTACTCAAGATTGATTTGGGGTTATTAGTTTGTTTACTTTCAACTTTGTTTTCAAGAAGGTGCAGAACTAGGAATGCTGAGACAGTTTTCTCAGGGCTAGGATGTAGGTCAGTGGTAGAGTATTTGCCTTATCTCCACTCACTGATGTTCCTGCTGGTGACTGAGATTTGCATTCGTCACTGAGGGAGATAGCATGTCTCCTAGACTGTAATAGCTTTTCAGTGTGCTAGAACCTACTTGATTCTCTCCGTGGTCCTGTCTCGGTGTATTTCAGCAGTAGACTAAATGTCTAGCCTTATCCTCAAATAATTTAGTTATATGAGACATAATTAAGGAAATGGTGCTATAAAACAATTCAAAATCTGCTATGTAAATAATGGAATTAATGGAGCTCTTCCTGGATTGTTTTATTAAAGGACTGCACTCTTTGGAGTCTACCCATCCATCCTCAGCCTTGTGAACGTGTTCACTAAGCTAATTGAAAAATTATCACTGTATTCCACTAAATCTTATTGAAAAAGCATGCAAGGGGAGGTTTCTAGATGCTACTGTGGAAATGGTGCATGAACTTTCATGACCTTTGTACCTTCTGTTCTGTTTTAAATAAACTGCCTTCTGTCATACATTTAAGTGAAGCAACAGTCCTGGCTAGGTAACCATGGGGTTTAGTCTTCCTGAAATAAAAGTGCTATTATCTGGCACAGGAATAGCTCTGCTCACTAGTAGAGTACAGCTCTGCACAGGGAAGCAGAGGCAAGGGCTGGTTCCTGGACTAAGGTCATCAGCCATGCAGTTAGTTATCTAGGGACTTTATCCAATTTTGAGATTGTTGATGCTACTTAATTTGATGTACTAAAGAAAGGTAGATGCTTCCATATTGGTTCCATGTATACCAAGGATCTCCGAGAAGCAAACATGGGTTTATTTCATTGAGAATTTGACAGAATTTCACGTGGAATCTTCATGTATTTTAGGCAGGCTGAAATTTGTTTGGCAAGCCTAGTCCTGCATGATTTTCTCTGGTTCCACAGGGCACAGCCTTTGCAGCAAGAAACACATTTGCTTGAGGGTAGATTAATGAGAAAGTATATGGTAGGACTTTGTCTTAAAACTTCCAGGAAAGAAAATAGTTCTTTCCTCTGAATTCCACAAATAGCAACGGAAGCTCAGCAGAAATTAGGTCCTGTTGTCCCATTTGCATTCTGTGGCTAGCTCTCCTGTCCAGAGAGTCACTCCACCTTCAAAAGGAATTCATCTCTCCTTCCATTTTTCTCTCAGGTTCCAGAATCTTTGGAACCCAGGCCACCCTTGAAAATATTTTCCTAGATCAGAATAACTTCTCACATCATGGAATACAACTTTTTTCTTTTTTGTCATTGATGAGCTAGTGTTCATCCATCTTTCAGAATTTCAAAGAATGTAAACAGTTTCCCAACAAAATACTTAGAAAGATTTCTATTTTGTATTTTTATATCAAAGTATTTGATGTCAATATTATGGTTATGTGTGTGTGCTCACCCATGTTCATGTGTGTGCACATGTATATGTGGGCATATGTGTGAAAGCTAGCAATTGCTCAATCAATCTCCTTACATTTTTCAGACAGGGCATTTCACTGAATCTGCAGATCACCAATTCAGACTACTAAATCCCAGGGTTCTTCCTGTCTCAGGCTTTCTGGTACTGGGATTACAAGCGCACACTGCTGTGCCTGACCTCTGTGTGGTTGCTGGGAATCTAGACTCAGGTCCTATAGCAAGCATGTTGCTTACTGCAGTTGTTTAGTTTTGGTTTTGGTTTTGGTTTTTAATATTTGCTCTGTAGGGACTAACTGAATTGTCTTTATTATAACAGTGTTTCCTTTGGTGATAGTAACTTTTTTGTTTTGTTTTGTTTTGAGTGTGTTTGTGTGTGTGTGTGTGTGTGTGTGTGTGTGTGTGTGTGTGTGTGTGTGTGTTATGTGCATGTTTGTGTGCATATGCCTGAAGGCCAGGTGAAGGTATCATGTGCCCTTTTCTGTCACTCTGTACTGTGTTCCTTTGAGGTAGGGTCTCTGCTGAAGCAAAAGCTCCTATTTGTATTTTAGGGGCCTAGGCTGGCATCCAGCAAGCCCCAATGATTCTCCTGTGTAACTAGAAGTTTCTGGCCCAGCCTAGCTCTGAGATCTGGACCCACAGTCCCAAATAATCACACAAAGACTTACATTAATTACATGCTGTTTGGCCTGTGGTTCAGGCATATACCTTGCTACCTCTTACTCTTAAACTAACGCATGATTAGCCAAGTGGCTTAGTACCTTTTCTCAGAGCATTTTCATCTTCTTTCCTCTGCAGCTGCCTGGCGTCTCTTCTCTTCCCTTTTCCAGAGTTTTCCCCCCAGCCCGAAACTTTCTGTCTGCCTTCTAGCTAATCAGCATTTTATTAAACCAAAATAAGAGGAGCAAATATTTATAATATACAAGTGCATAATCCCATAGCACTCCTGTTCTGCGCACTTTAGTGGTAGGGGGCACAGGATACGTGCTGTCTTTCTGTGGGTGCTGGAATCTGAACCCAGTCCATATACTTGGGCTGTATGTACTAACAGCACTGTCTAAAGGCACTAGAAAGGGCTGAGAATTATCTTTAGTGTTTATACCTAACACTATTGCCTATAAATCCTAACCACTAAGTAAAGATCCTTGAGTAATTAAAGTTTTGTATGTTCTTGATTTCTTTTTCCTCCTTCTCAGAGAAGTAATATTTTTTTAAGGATTTATTTATTTATCATGTATACCGTATACAGAAGAGGTTACAAGATGTCATCATAGATGGTTGTGAGCCACCATGTGGATGCTGGGACTTGAACTTAGGTCCTCCAGAAGAACAGTGTGTGCTCTTAACCTCTGAGCCATCTCTCCAGCCCTGAGAAGTAATATTTTTTTTTAAAGTGATAATAGCCACTTTGATTTTCTACATAAAAAAAAAGTATCTGTAAGAATTCTTACTATTTTCTTTCTTTGCCTTTTTTTCATTTTCACAGATAATAACAAACCTTGACTGGGTGTCTAGTTTACTTTTATTATTGGTAATTGTTTTTCTTTTCATGAAAAAATATTATTTGTGCATCTAGTTCCTGCATCTAGGTGATTAGACTATATTTCAGCCCACTAGTTTAATAGGCAGAGCTTGCTCATAGGGCAGCGCTCCTTGGGAGAGCAGACTCTGGTGTTCTGAGGGCATCCACAGGGGAGCTGGTGTGGGTCGGGGGAAGTGCAGAGGAAGCTGATGCTGATAGTGTTCTACTGGAAGGAAGGTGCTGGTACAACGGAAATACTCTCTACAGCTATAGCCAAGCATGGACCTGAGTTTCTTTTCTACAAAGGAAAAAAAAAAAAAAGTCAAACAAGGCAAAGAGTAAATTGTGTTTATAAAAAGAGTTGCTTAAATTAGTTTAGCCTGTTCAATTATTCAAACAATCTGAATATATGTCTTTTGGAGCAAACATGAAAACCATTATTTATGGAAAGTTTAAGTTTTCTTAAAACCCATGTTCCCTTAGTGTGGGGCTCTGCTTTCTTTTTTTTTTTTTTTTTAACTTTTTACTTTATTGTGTGTTTTTAATTTAATCTTCGGTTTGCTGAAGGTACTGTATGTTCTTGGGAAGAGATGCTCTGGGGAGGTGATACAGGAGAAACCAGCAGCAGAAGAAAAGGAGTGCAAGGAGTGATTCCCTAAAAATGTGTCCGTGCTTTTAAAGTTAGCTTCTTTTCCCTTTGTACCTTTGATTGGTAGACGTGATCTTTGCAGAACGTGCATGCATCCTGAGAGTCCCACGGGTACCTTCTTCCTCTGCTGTCTGTGCCCTTGATTGCCCAGCTCCTTTGCTTTGTTCTCCAGCTCAGACATTCTGTCCTCTCCTTAAACCTGTTCCTGAGACTCTCTGCAGAGTGTTTTAGTTGACCACTGTGTTGTTGCCTTCAGCATTTCAGATTGGGCTTTTCTTCCGTCCACCCTTTCACCCCCATATCTGGTGGTACCGTCTTTATTTCATTCAGCTGTTTGTATTCTCATTCAGGAGCTCATCTTTTTTCTATGTAGCCTATGCTAGCCCAGAACTCCTGATTCTCAGATCTTCTCCTCCCAAAGGTTGATATTACAGAGCTTTTGCTTATTTTTTAAATAGGAAATAAATAACATATTGTAGGCTTATCATGTCTGTGCCTTCCAGACACGTTCTAGTCAGCAAGACCAAAGGAACATAAATGGAAATCAGCTGGGTAATTATTTTCAGATATTGGTAGTAGATAAGCAACCAATGGGATTTGAGTGGCAGAGTGGGGAGTCACTGAGACAGTCCTTGAGCAGCTGACTGTGATTACTCCTGAATAGTGAGCAAACAGCCCCATGAAATGCAGGGCTGGCTATTCACCATTACCCCGGTTCCAGCTGCACAGGCCTGCTGTGTGTACCAGCCCGTACCCCCCTCTCCCTCCCCGCCCCAGGGCTAATTTACTCTAGCTTGGTCCAGAGCTCTGCCACTGCCCACATTCATTCAGGTTGCCTTGAGGACAGCTCCATCCTCTGATGTTGCAGTTCCCCTTTGAATTTCCTGTCTTCTCCCCACTAACCTGTAAATAACTGGGAGCAAGGACCTATGCCCTGGGAATCATACCTTTGTAGCATTGAGCTTCTAAACCAGGATGGAGAGCCATAGAATCCATAACTCAGAGTTAGATTTCTTGGAGTAAAGCAGAGTGAATTCTGTTTACTTAGTTGTTTTTATTTGTCTATCCTTCTTTCTCATCTCTATGCCAAGGTTTTTCCCCCTCCTATTTCTGCAGTGCAGATTTTACCACACTGAAAATGTCCCTTTCCTTATTTTATTAAAGACACCATCTTCCATCTAGTTGACGAAGACTAGAGTCACCCATGCTCATTCCCTCACCACTGTCTGTCAGTGCAGTTCTGTTGCTCCAGTGTCTCACAGTTCACCCTGTTTATCTGCACCTCCAGCCCAAGGTACCACTGCAGCAATGTATTAACCCAGCACACTCACCATCCTTTTGTGCATTATTGTTGAAGAACTCAAAAGGTTTCTTCAAACTCCAGCTAAGTTCCGTAGGTCCCCCTGCATAAACACTGCAGCTCAAATGTTGACCCCAACTATAGGCGAGTGCATGGGTGCGTGTGTGCATGCGTACATTCTGAGGAATGCATGGGTACATATGTGCATACGTCCATTCTGAGAAGTTTGAACTCACTCCATTGTCACTCAAGGTCATCTCCTCTTAGAAGATGTGCAAGAACATTAGTCCCTACTGTGTATTAAGGAAGCAGGAGTAAATCTAGCTGACCTATTGAGTACTTATAACTGTACACTGGCAAGATAGTGCAATCCCAGTGATGCCCTTATCTGGTGTTCAAGGTGGCGCCAACAAGGTGTAGTGACAGGCAGCTGACGGACATGACAATCTCCTTCACTAGGGCTCTGGGAAGGAGCTGACATCCTTATTGCTTTCTAACGTTTTGTCCTCTTCTTGTCTTTGCAGAGTATGAGCTGGAAGTAAAGAGGGTGCAAGACATCCTTTCAGGAATAGAGAAACCACAGGTATGTCTCCTGGACCTCTCAGCAAGAACAGTGTGTTCTTAAGCATTCCCAGTGTGCTTTGATTTTGCCATGCCATCAGTAAGCAGAAGGACCCTTCCCATTCCATATTTTAATAAATGTGAAATAGTAGTCAGTTATTAGTAGACGATGAAAATCTAGATTGGGCGTATGTACAGTCACTGAAATGCCACCTTTGTGCAGATGTTCTGAATTTAGTTAGATGTATCCAGATTTTCTTGGATCTACAGGGCAGTTTGTTCTTGGTAATTTTTTGCTACCTTTGTAAAGGGAGGAAGAATACATTTTGAAAACCTCAGAAATCCCAGGTAGATTTCAGAACAGTATTTATATATTAAAGGACATTGGGCACAATGGCAAGAAAAAGATGGTGGGAGTAACATTATGAGATTTAAGTTTCTTCTGTGAGTGTTTTGGAATTCAGCTAGAAATTTATAATGTTGATTCAACCTTTTGGTCTATGTGAGTGCCAAAGGTTTGGGGAGTGTTTTTCTGGCTAAATTGGAAAATCTTGATTCTTGATGTGTTACTTCGATCCCTTAACAGCAGACTCCAAATTGACTTTGGAGGCTCATTTGGACTAAGTTAAGGAGCATGAGTGTGTTGGAAGGTAGATACCAGAGGATGCTTGTGAGTGACCTTGCTGGAGACTGAGGAGTCTGAACTCCCTCTGGGCAGGACAAGTAGTCACTGGGAGTTCCTGGGGCCAAGGTGCTATGTCATCAGGGTTGAATATGCGGTTTGGTCCAAGTTGGCAGATGAGTTTAAACAAGAGGATGGGCCCAGGGAGGTGAGGGGGCCTGTTAGGAACCCCACCCCCCCATCATAGTACAGAGGATGGGTACAGCAGTCAGAATTAGGTGGTCATGTCCAATGTGGCAGGGAGGACCAGATATTAGGTCCATTCTGAAGATAAATTGATGACCCATTTGACACCACATGTCATGAGTAGCTGGGCTTTTAGCTTGAGAGCATCCCTTTCAACAGCTTTTCCTGTGGCTGCCTTTGCCCTGGCCATTAGGTGGTTCGGTTTTGTGGTCTGCAGTTCCTCTGGTCACCTCTAGTTTCAATGTGGCCTGGTTGTATCTCTGCCATTGTTCATAATCCATTAGACTCAAGGGTATTTCTGAAGGTCTTCCAGCTGGCTGCACTTCCTTTAGGGCACATTCATTTTAGGCTTCTTTTGTATATTCATGGCCGTTCCTGGATGTATGAGGTCCATTTCACTTGTAGAGCATCGAGAAAAATAAATATAGCACACAGATGGAAGGAAGTGTCTGGTAGAGTCGGTGCTGGGGAAAGAGGAGGATCGAGAGCAAGAATGGACAACTGGTAACAGAAATGGAAGTTCATGTTATAGGCACAGAAGCAGATCGTGGGGCTGGAGATGAAGAGCCAGGAGGATTAGAAAAGGTTTAAGGGCTGGATGATGACTGGGTGAGTAAATGCTTCATGTGTAAGCATGAGGACCTGAGCTTCGCTGTCAGCACCCACAAAAAAAAACCAACCAAACAAAAAATGAACGTGTGATGGAACACCTGTAATGTAGGTGTGATGGAAGACCTGTAATGTAGGTGTGATGGAACTCCTGTAATGTAGGTGTGATGGAACTCCTGTAATGTAGGTGTGGTGGAACACCTGTAATGTAGGTGTGGTGGAACACCTGTAATGTAGGTGTGGTGGAACACCTGTAATGTAGGTGTGGTGGAACACCTGTAATGTAGGTGTGGTGGAACACCTGTAATGTAGGTGTGGTGGAACACCTGTAATGTAGGTGTGGTGGAACACCTGTAATGTAGGTGTGGTGGAACACCTGTAATGTAGGTGTGGTGGAACTCCTGTAATGTAGGTGTGGTGGAACTCCTGTAATGTAGGTGTGGTGGAACTCCTGTAATGTAGGTGTGGTGGAACTCCTGTAATGTAGGTGTGGTGGAACTCCTGTAATGTAGGTGTGGTGGAAGACCTGTAATGTAGGTGTGATGGAACACCTGTAATGTAGGTGTGATGGAACACCTGTAATGTAGGTGTGGTGGAACACCTGTAATGTAGGTGTGATGGAACACCTGTAATCTAAGCACAGAGGGACAGGGAACAGTGAGTGGTTCACAGGGCCTGCTGACTAAGGGGCTAAGTGTTGCTCTTGCATAACACTGGGGTGGCCTCCTAGACTGAGGCAGGCGACATTCCGCGGCACACTTCCCTTAGTCCCAGTAAATGTCCTCTGCCTGGTAACACATCCATGCATTTTTCAGCCCATTTAGTCATTTGCATAGTTTTCTCTCTCCCACCTTTTTTTTCTTGTCCCTTCTTTCTAAAGTTCTTAAGCATGATTGTCCCTTAGTCTTTGTGCACCCAAGACCTAGCTATCGCTGTCCTTGACACATATTGAACCCTTGACACCTGTTGCTGTGAAAATGTCTGGCAGACATATCTGGATTCTAATGAGTAGGACAGATGCCCCCAGGCTGACCAGTGTGGAGGAAGGCAGAGGATGCCACAGTTTCAGGCTAGGAGGGAGTGGCCTGTGTTTTGCCATCATACCTCTGGGTTT
This sequence comes from Sigmodon hispidus, assembly GCA_004025045.1. Lineage (NCBI taxonomy): Eukaryota > Metazoa > Chordata > Mammalia > Rodentia > Cricetidae > Sigmodon > Sigmodon hispidus. Next base: position 119,353 of record PVIH01002203.1, read on the forward strand.
GTACTCAGTATGGCTGCTGTTTATCACCCTGACCTTAGCCAGGGTTTAACTCCTTCCTGATATAAAATGAGGTGCCTCACTGTCTTCATCTTTTAAAGTTAATGCAATAAAAACAATGTGGGTCTCTGAGAGGACAGTTCTATGTTGTGTTAGAATACTTAGAAGAGGCTTTTCTTATAGTTTGTAGCGTGTAGTTAGGCAAGGGGGCAGCTCCACACGACATCCAGACGTGACAAGGGCACCAGGCTGCCCTCCAGGTGAAGAATCCGAGCTGCAGAAGTTCGGGCACATATTAGACAGAGCAATCCTTTATTCTTTTCCCTTTTGACTACATCTTGTACCACCTCTCAATGAAAAGCAGCGGTTTTCCTTTGAGATCCCTGCTCCCGATTCAAGTGCGGAAGTGGCATTAAAGCTTACAGACTCCAGTCATCTTTCAGTAACTTTGGATGAGTCATTTACTGGTCCCTAAAAGGGATCCAAATACTTGGCCAGTTTCATAGTCTGTCTGCTGATACACAGGGTATTTGTCCTGCAGCTCTACACTTAGGTGCCTTGGGGACTTAGATGTCGTGGCCACCCCTCTACCTGAGGTGGCAGCTTTAATGCTGCTCTTTGGTTCAGATGGTGGTGCTCAGCGTGGCCTCCATGTCCTGGCTTTTAGGACCTTAACAGTGTTAACCTGTAGCTGTGGCTGTGTGTTTATCACAGAGAATATTTCTGTGATAATATTTCCTTAGGATATTCCTTCACTAGATAGGGCCTCCCACATAGCTAAATTCTGAGAATTAAAAAAAAAAGTACAATTTTACAGGCTAGTTCAAACACTGAATAGAATAGGCAAAGAAAAAGGATATAAGAATTGCTACAATTTAATATACTGTACAGTTCACATACATGCAGCTATTCTCAAGTTAGAGCCTATTTTTTTTTTTTAAGAATCTGTATTTTTAAATAGGAAAGACTGAATTCTAACCATTGTGGGACCACTTAGAAGTAGATAGTAGTTTTATAAGCCCTCAGGCATTTTTAAATGGTTAGTTAATTTCTATGCAGACTTAGCTCAAACTTCCCAAAGAGCCTTTTATATTGTTACCTGCATCAATAATTTAGAACTAGAAATCACCACTTTTATCACCGTTTCTAACAGTATTGACTTCTAGTGGTGGCCTGTCCCTTAAAGGTCTATAAAGCTGTTATATTTTAAGAGACTGTGTCTGTAGCCATGGTGATTACCGCATTGAACACTGGTGAAAAGTTTGTTACTTAGACATATAGGCTTGACCCTGAGTTTTGGTCTCACCTTACCAATCCAGCCCTGACCAGTTGTTGCAAACGTTGCAAATAAAAGGATTAATCTTTTAGTGGCATTGTCTTTAGAGACAAAACCTATAGTTTCCTGGAGTTCTCCTTGAGGTACAAGTGACTTCCCAGGAGCCCAGCACTGTTCTCACTGGGTGCTCTTAGTGTAGGGAGAACTGAACACGTTCAGCTGCTCCTTCCAGCATCACATGTCTGCTCATTTAAATACAAATCCTCAAGGGTGGAGGGTGTATGGAGCAGCTGCTAGAAAGGTAAGCTTTGAAGGATGTTAACTTCTGACTGTGTGTTTGGGATCTGCAGCACTGACTTTCACCCCACCAGTCAGAACCAGCGTCACTGCACCCTGCCTTCGTGGAAGGGTGCCAGGCAGTCACTTAGCTCCACAGCAAATGTCTCCCAGGTGAGAGAGCCTCCTTTTTTAATGGAAACTGAACCTTTCATAATGAAACAACACCTTTGAAATTAAAAGTATGTAAAATACTCAATAGCTCAGGATTATTCATGCAGGTATGTGGAAGAATTCAGCTTATACCTTGTCTGTATGAAAAACTGCCCTAAAAACTAATCAGAGAAATAAACCACCAAGAGATGGATGCCCCAGCAGTGAAATGACCGCACCACAAATAGCAAATGTGGTCAGAACACACTGAGCAATTGGGTTCTGACCAGCAAACTGTGAGGACAGTTTGCAGACTGTCCTTGTCTATCCTTAGTGTTCTGCACTGCTGCGCCACCCTGGTGCCTTTGTATCAGCTGTGTGTCTTGTTGCTATGACAACATGCCTGTCAGAAGCAGCATGAGGGGAAGGTTCTTAGTGGCTCACACTCTGAAGGACACAAGGTGGGACATACTGGTGGCAGGAGCATGATGCAGCTGGTCACAGTGCATTCCTAGTCCGAAAGCGCACAGTGATGAATGCTGGGAGCCAGCTCATTTTATCCTTTTTATCTAGTCTGAGACCCAGAGATTGGTGCCACCACATTCTGGGAGGTAGTCCTATCTCAGTGAACCTGATCTAGATAATCCTTCCCAAATACTCCAGAGGCGTGTTTGCCTCTTTGTAGAGCCTTCCAGGTTCACAGTCGATCATAATTCCACACTTCTCAGGCTCCATGAGCCTGGACACTATGTCCTGACCATCTCTAGCCAGAGCTCCTCTGGATACACAGGGGCACTGTGATGACTCCTGTGGAAACAAAGGCAGTGTTTGACCAGGCTTTAGAAGTTTGTTAAGCCCAGGGCTTTGGGAAAGTCTAAAGCTAAGTCTGGGGCAGGAGAGGACCTTGGAGGGTGCAGGTCAGAGAGCGGAGTGGATCTTGGTCCTGCCCATTAGATGGTGTGTATCTGTGGAAAGTCTGGAGCCCCAGCTGGAAGGCTGGAGACTCTAATGATCTCTCCTATGTCCAAGGGTCTATTTCTTGTTGTGCTGCCTATATTGGAAACTGAATATAGCTAGGTGGTAATGTCAAAGACCTTTAATCCCGGAACACAGGAGGCAGAGGCAAGTAGATTTCTGTAAGTTTGAGGCCAGCCTGTTCTACAGAGTGAATGCCAGAACAGCCAATTCTGTAATTCAGAGAAATCCTCTCTCAAAACAAAACAAAGGAACTGAATGTATCATATTCATTCTGAGTTTTTACTTAACATTTATTTAGCAGTCATTGAATATGACTTAGTCTGTGCCCTTAGGGAGTGCCTGAGTCAGGACATGGGTGTGATTCATGGTGTTAACATTCCCACTGGGTCCGTAGAGCAGAGGTGTGATCTGGGTGGAACACTTAATAGACTTTGAGGCTACTTGATGGCAATGAGGAGATGTTCTTCTGGGGTTTTGAAGGATGAATAGCAATCTGACTAAAATGTGCCATAGTGTTGTTTCTATACCGAACAGAAATTATACAGAAGGATTGTCTGCTAAAATTTGAATTAAGTAGCAGAGTGAAAAACAGTACTCAACATATATCTTCATATATATCATTTGAGCTTTTGAGTTATTTTGAGTATATTGATTTCTGCAATTTATATTGATCAGATAGTGGCAATAGGAGCAGTAGCAGGAACTGCATGGTTCTGTATTCCTGTGTATTCCCACCCAGAGCTGAAATAGCCAGCTGTCAAATCAGTGTGAACACCAAGCTTTCACATTTGTGCTGAGTCATTTTAATGAGCTTTCTTGACTAGGAACTAGGTTTTAATAGTCATTAGAAAATTAAAGTTTGGGGAGCTGGAGAGATGGCTCATCGGTTAAGAGCACCATCTGCTCTTCCAGAGGACCCGGGTTCAATTCCCAGCACCCACATGGCAGCTAACAACTGTCTGTAGTTCCAGTTCCAGGTAAATAAATAAATAAATAAAGTTTAAAAAAAAAAGAAAAGAAAATTAAAGTTTGAAAGCTGTGTTGTTAGATTAAAGAGTTAAGCCCAAGGCTTTAGATTGGGCTTCCCTAGGAACAGGCACTAAAATAGACACTCCTCATATGCATTATTTGGGGAGATGACTTAAGATGGGGGGCTGCTGAGACCAGGCAGGGAAGGAAGCCAAGGCTAGACTTGTTCTAAAGTGAGCAGATGGAAGCTATGGGCAGCAGGAAGTGTTCAGAGCTACCTGAGGAGAACCTGTGACGAGAGCAGGCCCAGCTGTGGTGTGTGGAGAGTCGAGGCACTTGCAGTTTCCTGGGAATCCATAGAACCTCAGGGTCTTGGTGGGGCCAGTGTTAACCTTCATAGGATAGGTCAACCCAGCAAAGCTAGAAAGCTTCTAGAAAATACCTTTGTATTGTCAGGCACAAGGAGATCTTGAATGTGTGTCAGACATGGTGAAATTGAGGATGCTGCTTCGGGAGCTGAGTGTCCTTTGGACATCAGGCTTGGACACCAGAGCAACAGATACACCTTTGATTGAAATTAAAGCTGCTTTGGAACCATGTGGACACTTTTAACCCCGCTTCCCCCCACTTTTTTTCCAGGTTTCTAATATCCAGGCAAGAGCAGTTGTGCTGTCCTGGGCACCCCCTGTTGGACTGTCCTGTGGACCCCATGGTGGTCTTTCCTTCCCTTACAGCTATGAGGTTGCCTTATCTGACAAAGGGAGAGATGGGAAATACAAGATCATTTACAGGTAGTGTATGCTTCCACATTATTTTTTTACTACTTAATTGCATCACTAAAGAGAGAAAATGAGAAATTTGGATTATGCAAAGTCAGTAATTTTAAAAATTAGGACTGAGATTGCGGCTTACTGGCCAAGCACTTGCCCAGCAGTCATGAGGTCCTGGGTTCAATTCTTAGTACTGGAAAGAGGGATGGTAGTCATGTCAGGAATTAATTAATTTTGTTCAAGAAATTGTTCATCAGAAATTAATAATATAGGGCTATATGGTAAAATAAACATTTTGATTATATGCTAATTGTCAATATTGTTTTAATAAAAATTTTGTGCCAAGGTCTGTCAGGACAAAGAATAACTAAAATTTTCAGTTACTACATATATTAAGTGTCTATAAAGTGAATTATGTTAGAGCTTCTTCATTTTCTAGGTCTGTGTCTCAGTAGGGGTTTTATTGCTGTGAAGAGATACCATGACCATGGCAACTCTTATAAAAGGAAAACATTTAATTGAGGTAGCAGCTTATGGCTCAGAGATTCAGTCCATTATCATCATGACAGGGAGCATGCAGGCAGATGTGCTGCTGGCTACATCTCAATCAGAAAGCAGCAGGAAGTAGACTGTGACACTGGGCAGTATCTTGAGCATGTATGAGACCTCAAAGCCCGCCTCCACAGTGACACACTTCCTCCAACAAAACCACACCTCTTCCAACAAAGTCACACCTCCTAATTATTCTACTTCACCCTGCCTTTTACCCTCTACACTGTACTGAAAGTTATTTTAAAACATTTCATTATGAAGCTTTATTAAATGGTCCTGAGTTCAGTACACCACAGGAGAGATTAGCCCCCTGTTTTGCAGAGTCCCATACATCAGCTGATCTGGTGATTTATAGGTGTTTTCTAAAATGATAAAAATGGTAGGGTCAAGTCCTGTCTCCTTTGAACAGCTTATGTTTGTAGATCAGGGAATCAGAAAGTCAGTCGATTGGGACTCCTTGCTGGTTCTATTGTGGGTGGCCTGGATGGACCGTGCACAGGAGTGTAGCTCGCTCACACTCCCGCTTGTGTCTCAGCCAGAAGCTTTTATTGCTCTTCAGTTCTTATCCCATCAGTGCCATGAAGTGTTGTCCACTTTGATGGCGCTGCCCGGCTGAGCGAACGTGTGGCCTAGTAGAGAGAAAGAGATACAGAAAGAAAGCATCCCAGTGCTCACTCTTCCTCTTGCCTCCCCCTGGGCTGTTCTCTCTCCCTTAGTCCCTGCTGTATCCCTGACTTTCCTGCACCCACTCTCACCCTGGCATCATCAAAGCCACACCAAAGGCCATGTCATCACTCCTTTGCAGGAGCATTCTAGAGATTGCTTTCTTTGCTTGGAATAAAACCGCAATTTGGTGCTCTGGCTCTTAGTCCTTTTATTCTACTTTGGAAAAAGATTCATTTAGAGACACATTGGGAAACATAGAGCCTCCACCTCCTCACTCTGAAGTTAGAGACAGGGGAGGTATCTTGCCTTATTGCCCAGGCTGGTGAAGAACTCATGTGAACTTTATCCCTTAGTTCCCCTGGGAGCTGGAACTAGAGGGGTACACCACTGCCCCCAGCTAGCTACATCCTATTGATTAGAAATCAACACTGGTGTTAACAGCTGGAGTACCGTGCCTGCTGCTGGTGGTGGGAAGCCTATCTGCTGGAAGGTAGCACTTCCCCTCAGCTTCACTTGTTAGGATTGATGGATTCTCCAGGGATTTTTCCCCACAAGAGATGCTAAAACTCTCAGTAACTGTGTTGTTTGTCTCATGTCCACCTAGTTCAGCAGATTATAAAACATTTTAAGTTGTACTGTAGGTCAAGCTGCAGAGCTGTAGGCTAGGTGAGGACATGGCTTCTGGTTTGAAACTTAATAACAGCAACTTTATTTGGGAGAGGTTCAAACATACCATATATTGGCTGATGTAACGGTGGATGCATGCAGTGTGTTCCCTACATAGTTTTCTGTCACGACCCTTTTACCTTCATGGCTGTGTCTTTTTCTCATCTATATGTATTTCTTCACATAAAATTCATATATCACCATCCTTTACCACTAAGCATTGCATGAGTTTTCTGAGCACAGGGGTGTTTTTGTAGATATCCACATTGTGATTATCAGTTTTGTTAATATGTTGCCCCAGAAATTGCATCTAATGAGTTTCCCAGATTCCAGTTTTGCCATCTGACCCTGTGACTCTCTTGATTTTGAAAACTGTGGTAGTGTTTTTATTCTTTCAGGATAGTGTCAGATAATATACTCAGTTGTCTAGTCTCTTTTAATGTGTCATTTAATAATTTTGAAGAGTGAGAAATAAGGTATGGACACACACGAATACCCTCTATGATTAACATAAATTAAATCAGGGGTTTGCTGTGTAGTCCTCTTGCCTATCCTTGAACTTATGATTATCCTGCCTCAGCATCCTGAGTTCCAGATTTCAGAAGTGTGTTACCACAGCTGGCCTTCTGGCCACAATTACACTGTGCCTTAGTTTTTCTTTGTTTTTGTTTTGTTTTGTTTTTAATCATTTAGGTTGAAGCTCAGTTTTCCCTTACATCAGAGAGTTGTTTCTTGGGGGCCTAGGATGAACTTTGAGTTTATTGGGGGGGGTGGTCTTGTGCTGAGGGCATTGGGGTTTCTGTCAGGTCAAGTCTGGGAACCACCATTGCCAGACAGATGTTGTATTTCCTTGTAGAAATACCTGTTTGTGTACATACTTTCATTTATGTCTTGGTCTAGGAAGTCATAAAACATTTAAAACTTAATTGACTGTTGTTCCTTAGATGTGAGTGGTGTCATTCAAAGAAGTCTGGTTGTCAATTAAAAAAAAAAAGACAGCCACCAAATGAGGTTTACTTCTGGGTTTTGGTGAGTGCAGACTTTGTATTATATGGGTTACTGTTGGCTAACCACTGTCCCAAAAGATGCTTTGCCTTTGAGAGCAATATTAAACTAAGAAATCCTTTGTCTTTTCAGTGGAGAAGAATTGGAATGTAACCTGAAAGATCTCAGGCCTGCCACTGATTACCATGTGAGGTGAGTCGGGACTCAAGTCTTGGCAGACCCTACAGAGCCCAGGTCACCACTGTACATCCCATGCCTCCTTCTGAAAGCTAGTGTTGAATGCCACTCTCTTCCTGGAAGGTGTGGGCACAGAACCATAACCATTTGTTCACATTCTGTACACAGAGCACAGCAATTTTGAGGACCCAGGGCTGCTTCTGGGCAAAAAGTGAGATATCCTAAACAGCATGTTGACTAGTTTTAGGGCTTTTGTTCATTATACTTGGTTCATATTCAGGCCCATTGCCTTCTCTTGTTCCCTAGATCTCTTTCTCTGCCTCAGATTTCCTTTGATTTTTCTGCTCTGGTTTTATTGTTCTCACATACTATCTGATATCTTTGCATAATGCTTTTCCTCACTTTTGGCCCCTCCCCCTGTGAGTCTGCTGGTAGGCTACACTGGGCCTAGTTGGTTTTCTAAGTAGAGATCATCTGGAATGTTAGCACACACTGCCTGGTGGTTGATCTTAGTTAGCTGTCCAGAAACAGCTCTTGTCTTTGTTCTCCCTCCCAGCAGTGGGGTTTACTGGGACCAGGACATGCCCCAGGCCTTGCCATCAGTCGTGTGCTGTTTGTATTGGTATCTGCCATCTGAACCACATGCCATGTGGAAAATTATTTCAAAACTCATTTCAAGTTTAAAGAAATTTTTCTTCTTCTTCACTTTTTCGATAAACACATATGATATTTCTGCAAATCTATTCCACCATATAGTTGCTGTTACTATTGTGTTTGAAACAAAAAGATCGTTATGTGATATATGCATTGATTTGTAAAATTTAGGTCTTAGAGTTTTGTTAAAATAATCATTTTTAATTAACTGAAGTAATGATTAAAATTTTATAATTATGAAAGTATAATTAGTACATCCATTAGGGATATATTGTTATGTGTTGTATAAAACCATTAAAATCTAGTATACTTGCTGAGGAACTCTAAAGAGAAAGGCACACAAAGACACTGAGATGATATGTTGAAGTAGGAGGGAAAATAAAATAATCTGTTTTTTTCTGGAAAAAATGGTTTACTCAGTAAGGGCCTCAGTGTGATTCCCAGAACACAAGTTAAAAAGCCAGTCGCCATAGCACCTGTTTGCAATCTCAGTTCTGAGACAGCTGGTTCTAATGGGTGAACTCCAGCCAGCGAAAGCCTCCATCTGAAAGAAAACATAGAAAGCATAACATTCCAGAGGAAAGACACCCAAGCTTGTGTGGCCTCCACACAAATACTCACACACATGAGCACCTGCCCACACATGTACCCCCCCACACAAATTATTTTAAAGGAAAGAAGATCATGTAAATAAATGCTGCTTAAATACTCATGTTTAACTGTGTACACATAGATCTTTCTACAAATAAATACTTACAAACTACAAATGTTTCTCTTCAGCCATTTCTTGGAGAAGTAGCTTTCTCCTTCAGCTGACAGGTCTGTAAAGCTAATGCTGCTGTTGAGGTGATTTTTACTTCGGGACTCAGACCTTGAGGCCTGACTCTGTGCCCCTGCAGTCTCTGTTCTTACCTTAGGACAGTGCTTTTGTCTAGGTTTCAATTGTCTAGGCTATATTAAAGCCTTCTAAAAAGTAAATTCCAACTTTGCTTCAAAAACAGTTTCTGTGAGTAGTAGGCCCTGGGGATGTGAGTGACGGAATGACAGCAGGCCCTTGACAAACCTGGTGGTACTTTTCAGTCGTCACTGTAAGCAGTTTGCCCAGAGGTGACATCATGGGATGACATTTCCCAGAAAATGAACCATTTCTAAACCTCTAGTTGGCCAGGTAGAGTTAAGTTGTGAAGTAGGTGCTGCTTGCGGGAGCCTGGCTCCTGGGCTGTCCCAGATGTGTAGAGGGCTGCAAGCCTGCCTCCTGTGTGTTTGGCTGGTATTGACGTGGAAATAGTGTGGAACTGCAACACTAAATTAATTATGCAGGAAAATGTTCTGGTTTGGGGTGCTAACTGCAAAAGAAAATCCAACTGATTTATTTAATCCAAAAGAAATGTCCCTATGCTACAGAATATTAGGGGAAACCTATCACCCTCATGGAGAAAACTTTGAATTAATTAAATAATTAATTTGGAGGAAGAACATACATGGTGCTCAGAGGACAACTTCCAGGAGTGCGTTCTTGCTATCCTGTGGATTCCAGGGATCAGACTCAGGTCATCAGGCTTGGTGGTGGATGCCTTTAACCGCTGAACAGTCTTGCCAGCCCCTGGATTATTTAATGTGTGCATCATTCTCAAAGCTTTCACTTTTTTATAGACACCATGGGTAAAAATGTAGCATGCTACTGTTACAGGTACAATCAGTTACTATTTATTTACTGAATAGTTTTGATTAATAAATAGGCCTGATGTGATTAGATAATCACGTTTTACTGCCTACAGCACATTAATAATATGCTTTAAAATTAATCTACATTTTCTTGCTGACTAGCTTGTGTGAAAAGCATTGAACTTCTTATTTAAAAAAGATGATAACTATCCCTTATTGGAAAGAGGTTTGCTGAAGATAAGCCCGAGGCCTCATGCATTCTGAGTACATGCTCTACCACCAAGTTCCACACACCATCCTTTTAACAGTCTCCACAATTAAAGATGAACAGAGTTGGGGCTGGAGAGATGGCTCAGTGGTTAAGAGCACCGTCTGCTCTTCCAGAGGACCCGGGTTCGATTCCCAGCACCCACATGGCAGCTAACAACTGTCTGTAGTTCCAGTTCCAGGCAAACACCAAGGCAAATAAATAAATAAAGTTTTAAAAAAAAAAAAAAAAAAAGATGAACAGAGTTGCTCCATGTGGCCCATGTAGCCACCTCAGACTTTTATTTCTTCCCTCTGGTTCTTTCTCTACGAAGCTCTGTTTCATCAAAAATCCTGAAGTCGAATTTAGAATTAGATATTTCACTTTTTAATAGTGTTATCATTGTTCATGCCACTTAAAACACAATAGTAATTCTTAATGTCTGTACTACTTAGAGATTTCTCTTTTTTCCTTCAGTTGTCTTAAAAATGAAGGGTTTACTTTCTTTAGTTTGTTGTTGTGAAAATTAAAATCTAACCTGAATATGCTGTTTGGTTAATGAGTCTCAAATTTTATCAAAATAACTCCATATGTTTTTCTTTAGTCTCTATGTCTTTATTGGGATCATTTTGGTGTCCTATAGAGTATTCCATACTTGTCAGTTTAGGTAACTGAGGATTCTTTGATTACCTAATATATATCCTTACCTTCTGAATTTCCAAGAAGGTGGCAGTGACATAAAATCAGATCTACACATAAATTCATAGATACTGGCTTGTTCTTTTCATTTATTTCTGTTTCCATCTCTCTCTCTCCACACAGCATAGGCTAGCGTAGAACTCACTTTGTAACTCTTCCGATAAAACATCATGACCAAAAACAACTTTGAAAGCAAGGAGTTTATTTTTCCGCTTACAACTATTGGGGTTTTTTTTTGGGGGGGGGAACGACAGGATTTCACTGTTTAACTCTAGCTATCTTTGAATTTGACCTTGAACTTAAAAATCTGTCAGCCTCCGCCTCCAGAGTGATTGTACCGAAGGCATGCACCACCACACCTGGCTCAAGTTTACAATCTTAGGTCACACGTCATCCCCAAGAGAAGTCAAGTCAGGAAGCCGGAAAGAGATGCTGTGGCAGAGGCCGTGGAGAAAGGCTGCCTATGCTCTGCGCCTCCAGGCTGGCTCAACTTGTTTTTTTATACCATCTAGGGACCACCTACTCAGGGATGGCACTGCCCACTGTGAACTTTGATTATTAATGGGACCCTCCCACATTAATCACAAGTCAAGCAAATGCCCCACACGTTGGTCTGCAAGTTCATCTGATGGTGGGATTTTCTCCGTGAGGATTGCTTTCTCAAATGGCCCTATCTTGCGTTACATTGACACAAAGCCTGCTTTGGCCTCCTTCATGCAGGAGTCATGGACATGTGCTGGATAGTGCATCGGTGCTGTGACTATTGGGAATACACAGCGTTTGATTATTCCTTTGTGGTGATCTTAGTCTAAATCCTAAAATTTGTAGGTGACTAAGGTATTTAAAGACACCACACACACATGTATCCTGGTCTAGGTACAGCACTTAAGACTTCAGTTGGAGAATTGTGATAAAGTTTAAACTTGAACCTGACTGTGGCTTGAGTCCACCCTGACACATGGAGATGATTTTGCTGAATCACTGCCACTTGGTTGTTAACACATTTATCGCTACATTGTGAGTGGAGGAACCTTTTCTCAGTTGGGTTGGGCAGGGAGCAATCTCACAGTTGGTATCATTCCTTTGCCTCAGATGCTATGATGTCCTCCCATAAGGCAAATAACACAAATACAAGATGGATTCTTAGGTTGCCTTTGTACATTTGTGGTTAGCATTTATTTACACACCTTAAAATCAGACACACATGTTGAATGCTGAGCCAAGTGCTTCAGAGTGCAGAGAAAATCATTAATCTTGGTGGTGTGTGTAGGCATTAAATATGCACATGGATGGACTGTGCTGGAATACTGTCTTTGTTGGTTTGCAGAGAGATGCATTTTGGCAGTAGCCTGCAGGTTTCTCTGGCAAAGCGTCCATATTTTTACCTAAATGTTAACAGTACTCTGTGTAGTGCTGAGCTATCTATGAACCCTGTTGTTATTTTATACATTCTGTGCAGCCTGTGAATCCTGTCACTGCATCACACTCCTTTTCACCTTTTTCTAGACAGCCAAACCAAGCCTGCTAGCTTTTAGAATGTGTATATGGAGGCCATTTTGAGAATAAAGCTCTATTTTCTTATGTAGAATATATAGAATATATAATGCCTTTTTCTAGTCAATGGAGTTACCTCTGTGCAGTGGTACTGAGTGGGGACTTACAGAATGGTACACCTATTGAGATGGTCGGCCCTGGCAGTACTGACCAGAGCGAGGTAAGGACGGTGGTCTCCCGAGGAAGGACTTCTGCTCAGCTGCAGAAAGTTTGTGAAGCAGAGATAAGAAGCTCAATCCTGAATCTCCACTACTGATGCTCATTCTGCCCATCTGCTTCCTTTACAGGGTGTATGCCATGTACAATTCCGTCAAGGGAGCCTGCTCTGAGCCAGTGAGCTTCACCACTCACAGCTGTGCACCAGAGTGCCCCTTCCCTCCCAAGCTGGCACACAGGGGCAGAAGTTCACTCACCTTGCAGTGGAAGGTGAGTAGCTCAGAGTGCCAAGAGTATGGTCAAGTTTGTGTCCAGGCAGTCAGGGGCTGTTTCAGATTCTGTTTGCACCTGGGCTTGTTTTTCTGCAATCACTATGTGAAGTCAGTGTCAAAGTTGCCATTTTTCATGACAGTTAGAGGCATAGGTGGTGGACGGGCCTGTAAGGTCCAGTGTGAACACCTTCCAGGAACTTGTGGAATCTCCAGTGCATCATAGTGGATATAAGTACTTAAAATACCTCAGTTTCATCACTTTCTACTACGTTAGTTCATTTCTTCAAACATTTGGAAATTTAGCATACAGTTTGAGGGTTTAGAGATAAGTAGCTTTGAGTTCGTTTAGTGTCTTTCTAAGTAAAGATGAAATACTTAATAGTTAAAGCTTCCCAGAATATATTGTATTCTGTACTCCATTAAAACCTCGTTAATTTTCACAAATTAGTCATTAGCTCAATTAGGATTCCTATATTTAACAGCCTGAACTATGTTGTGGTTTTCATAAAATACAGTATACTGTCTAAAAATAGCTATTGCTGTAATTGATCTTAGGGTGTGTCCCTCTGTGCCCTCTTTAAAGTATGACATTAACCTGTTAATCACAGTTTCATGTGTTCCAAAGAACAGATCATTATCTCCCTTTACAATCATTATTTCTCTGTCCTGATACCTTGAAATGTAGTTAGAAAGTGTCAAATAGATGGATATGATGGAGGCTTATGATCCAGAGTGCAGAGGGGTGAGAGGTCTGGGGAGAGAGTAGTGAGTGACAGTGACATGTAGCCAGGCTTCTCTGCATCTGTTGTATGTAGCCATGTACTCAGTCAGTGGCTGACATTGACCATGTTGTTGGGACAAAGGCAAAGTTCAACTGGCTTAGACTCTGAACTTTTTTATTTTCCTTCCTGGCTTCCAGGGATAATCCAGGTCAGTGATTTCCCACCTTTTCAGAGTATTAGCACCCAAATGCTCATCATCATTGCTTAATTCCTTGGCAAATATACGTTCATTTAAAAATAAGTTCATGTGAGATAATATAAATTCATCTTTTCTGAAGGAATGATTTAAAATCTATTTCTTTTGAAAAAAATACAAGAAATCTGAAGATTACTAGAGGGACCCCAAAGTCTTGGAAACAAAGTTGGGAATCACTGATAATGTCTCTGCTCTGTGCTTGGGTAGCATTTGGGTCTCGGGTGGACCAGCAGCTTCCAGAGAGGTCAGTTGGGGACCAAAAATACCCTGTTTTATTTAGTCATCTGCAAACATATGAAGGGTCTGGATTCAACTCAGTGTGTATTTAAATGTGCTGGTACATGTTTGCTGGTAACACACTGTGTAGAGGCACGTGTGCCGGAGACTTCTGGCTGCCGCCGCCTGTTCTTACATCCACAAAGACACTGGGAAAGTCCAAGAATTGGGTTCTCCTGAATGCTTTGCCAGTTACTTAGCAGTTCACCTGCATCCCTGCTGGCCTCCAGCCCAGACCCACCAATGCTCAAAACTTCTGTTCCCAAGTCAAAGCAGTCACCTGCAAGCTGGCCCAGCAAGGAGAAGGAAGGGAAAGAACCCATGGCTGTCACGAAGCCCTGATGTTTATTATCAACAGTGACAAAGTAACAGCTGCCATTTGCTGAGTGCATCTTATAAAGCTCAATATATTCATGGGTGGTTTACATATAGTGTCCCTTCTATCAAGAATCTTTGTTCTTAGAAATGAAATTTTCATGTTGATATTAAACAACTCACAGCAGCCATTGGCAAACAGACAGCTGGGCTGGGATTCTGTCTGCAAGGGTGTGGTGCAGTGCCCTGGGCCACTCTCCCTCTCTGAGGAGGAACCAAACCTTTTCTTGTGTGGCAAGATAGGCTTCTACTGTTTGCTTTTTATTTTCTGTGTCTTTCTAGAACTTTCTACCCTGAGTGGTATAATAACCCCATGGTGTCACCTTTTATAACAGCTCAGGTTCTGTAAAGTACTCTTTTTCTAGAAAGTTCTACTTGCTTTGTTGATCTTTGTCTTCTCAGTGACCTTTCTTTTATGAGCACAGGAAATAATGAGGCTTCTTTTTGCTAACATGTGAAGTGCTAGTACCCTCTGGTAGTCTATCCAAAGGCTGTCATCTTTCTGTGTGCATGCGTGCGTGCGTGCGTGCGTGCGTGCGTGCGTGCGTGCGTGCGTGCGTGCGTGTGTGTGTGTGTGTGTGTGTGTGTGTGTGTGTATGTGTATGTATGAGGGTGAGGGTGGGAAGGGAGGAGGTAGATGGAGGATGTCAGGACTTAATGCCTCAGCTGGTTCTCTAATTCTAAGAACTTAAAGGAAAAAGTAGAACGAAACAAAAATCCAAAGTTGTGAGGGGAAGTTACAAAAAGGCAGACCTGACTGCGCCTGCTCCCAGCCCCAGCGGTGTCTGCATATCCCAGCAAGTCTTTTGTCTCTTGCTGTACTGAATCTACAGTGACTCTCCAGAGTTTTATCCCAGAGGAAACAGGGCGCACAGGGCAAGAGTGTGATGGGGCGGAAGTGAGTGTGCTTTGCTCTCCAGGGAGGCCTACCAGTGATGAGGCCGCTCTTAAAGATGAGTTGTAGAAAGTTAATAGGTAGCTGTGCCTACCAAGGCCCTGCAGCAGCTGCTGGCTCCATCTCTGAGGAAACAGCACAGAGCTGTGACAGCCACTGTCTTTGGCCAAGTTGTTAGCTTGTCTCTGAAGCACTTTCTCCAATCTCATTTCATTATTTTCTTTTTTAGGCTCCAATTGACAATGGTTCCAAAATCAGCAGCTACCTTTTAGAATGGGATGAGGTAAGCATTTTCTACATTTATTCATCCAAAACTCTGTTTTCAAGATACTGGTTCCTCCTGAGACAAAGGAAATGTATCATAATACATTTAGCTCAGTAGCTGTTGACTATGGAAAAGCAGTTAGATTGAAGTAGTACAGTGGATTGTGTATTAAAATAAATTTACCTGCTTTTATGCAAGCAGTGCTACTAAAAACAGACAGATCTTATTGATTCTGAACTCCCACTGCGTTTTCCTCTCCACTGCAGGGTTGGTTTTGATAAGGCGAAGCCTGCTGTTTGGGAAGCATGCTTTAGTTTTCTTTTTTTGGAGTATGACTTGGGGGCCTTCTTCATGTCTGTGTGGGACTGGAACATCACATGGAGTCTCGTTCATGCCATGCATGAGTCCCTGTGGGTTACACCACTGTATGACAGGGACAGAGCTCATGATGGCGTGAGCCTGACCTCAAAGCTACTCTGCTGCAAGCCAGTGGCCCAAGACCTCTCTCCATCCTTACATTACACCCAGAATCTGTGCAGGATATACTGTGCATGGCAGATTCTTGCCTCTAAAAGGCTCCTGTGCCTTGCTCCTGTGGACCTCTGCTGTGTTTACTCAGCCATTGCTATATTCTCTCTCTCTGTGGTTGGGAAAAGGGGATAAGTACTTTAAAAAATATTTTAAAAAATGGCGAATAGTTTAAGTTAGTTAATCCTTGTAACTTAAATTTGAAGAGATTAAAAAATTTAGGTTGTATGCATAAGCAAAAATCATGTATGATATATCAGGTATGGAAAATTGTTAGAAATTTTAGGAACATTTTACATGGATAAAGTAGTTAATGGTGACATTTGGAAGTTACAGGAGGAACCTCCATTGCTTTCTGTGGAATGTATTTTGCACTTGGGTTGTATCTTAACAGCTTTGAGGCAGTTGCCATGGTGGCGTTAGAATCGTATAAATACCTCAGCACTGCAGATTGGTGAAACTGGCTTTCCAGAGAGTTCCATTGTAGAGTGATTTGATTCGACAATGGAACCACCACTCTAGCCCTTGACTAAATATATATTAAAACAAAACAAACAAACAAACAAACAAAACACAACCCTGTGTGTTTGCCAGTAGAGACTGGGGTACCATTTCTCACTACTATCCACTCTGCTTCTAAAGACAGGCTATCTCACAGTCTTGGGCTCCACCAATTGGCTACAATGCCTGGCCCTCAAACCCAGGGATCCGCCTGTCTCTGCCTCCCCAGTGCTGAGATTGTAAGCATATATCACTGTACCTGGGATTTGATGTGGGTTCTGGTGATCAAACCCAGGTCTTCGTGATTGTGTTGTAAACACTTTGTTCTGGACCAGCTCCTCAGCACCGCCCTCCCCCGCACAGTGAGCAAGTGTGGCCCAGAAGGATCCAGCAGTGGAAGAGCAGCTCACTCTTTCCTGTGGGGTTGAAATAGGAGTGTGTTGGTGTGATACCCACCATGGACTATCATCATAAACCACAATGTTTTGCGCAGGCCTTGAACCTTGTGTGCTCTTTCCTTCTCTATTCTCTGTTCTCACTTAACCCTCTGCCTTCCTTATGCTTCCTTGTCTCTCCTCCCCACCTTCACACACACACACACACACACACACTCACACTCACACACTCACACTCACACACACTCATACACACACACACACACTCACACTCATACCTTCACACACACACTCACACTCACACACACACACTCATACACACACTCACACTCACACACACATACACACACACACTCACACTCACACACACTCATACACACACACACACTCACACACACTCATACACACACACTCACACACACTCATACACACACACACTCACACTCACACACACTCATACATACACACACACACACACACACACACACACACACTCTGTTGCTCTGTTGACCAAGTGTCTCTTACCTACAGGTCAGCAAAGGCCCTTTCTTGTGCTCTGTAACTTAGCATGCAGAAATAAACCTGGGTAGAGAAAAATTGTGCTGTATGTATAGGAACAGATCACTGCCCAGGAATAAGATGGGTGGAAAATGTAATTTAAAACAAAACAAACAAAGTCATGGGAGTTAAAGGTGCTGTCTGCCGGTGGCCTCCACATGGTAGACAGAGATAATTGACACTTTCCAGTTATCTCCTGACCTCCACAAGCTTGCCTTTTATGATGCACACTCAGAGACATACACCAAGACAATAAACAAGCATAAAAACATTTTTTTTTAAAGAAAAATGAGTCTCAGAGTTGTATGGAAGAAGCTCACCTGCGCCATATCTTCCCTCTGGGCCAAGGGTCCTTACTGAGGGATGTTCCTGTCCACATATACACAGTGCATCTAGGTATCCTCTAAAGGACCGCCCCCTTTAGGACACAGCACAGAGCATCATTTCCTGCTCCGGGAAACTCCTCTTATAATCTCTCCTTCAATAAGGCAATAAGACATTTTGAAAGTTTTGGTAAATTTGAGGGCAGGACCTGAAGCCTCGCTCTCAAGCCTGTCTGGTGATGCCCTCCTCAAATAAAGCCAGGGGTGTGTGTGTGTGTGTGTGTGTGTGTGTGTGTGTGTGTTTGGGGGGGAGTGTTCCGAAGTACTGGGCGAGGGAGGGCTCAGTGAGGACCAGACGGCTCTTACTCAAGCCTGGACCATTGCTTTCTCATTGCATGGAGTTCACTTGAAAGTTACCAGTGGGGCTTCAATAAAAGACTGAGTTGTTTTCTGCCCCTGTGGTTCACATGACCTCGGACTTTGAGAACTTTCCCTGCCTGTTTGCAGGTAGGTCTGCCGCCAGAGACCCTCTCAGGAGTTCCCTGGCAGGAACTGGAAGGCAGAGGTCATTTTCAGGGTGGGTTTCTATTGGTAGGGAGCTTCAGAGATCTGTCTGCCTTTTCTTTCCCTCTCACTTCTCCGAAGGGTAGTGCCTGGATCTTCACATGGTTCCTAAGGATCCAAACTCAGGTTCTTTTGCTTGTAGGGAGACACTTTATCTAGGGAGCCATCTCCCAGGCCCCTTAGCATCTTTATTAAACAGCAGGCAAAGCAGTTTATAGGCACTGGCTTTCTCAACACGTAGCTTCCTTCCCAAGGGTCAGTGGGAGAGGAGAGAGGGCTGGGTTCCTGTTCCTGTGGAGGCCTGTGCCCTCCTCCTTGGGCTCCTTTGTGTTGCTTCCTGCTTGAGGAGTTCCCAGCATCCTGTAGTGGAGGTTAGAAGACGCGGAATTGCTCCATGGTGGGTTGACTTACTCGTGGACATTTTAAGACTAGCTTCTTGTATTTATCTACTAATAACTAACGTGATTACCCCATAAATTTAATCTTACATGGAGTGATTAACTGTGGACTAGAGGGTTATAGAGGTGTCTAGGTGAGGGATCAGAGCAGTGAGAGCCTTTGAGTTCATACCTGATACCTGCCCTCTAAGCCTCAGCTTTCTAAATGGATGCAGAGCTGACCTTTAAAACAAACAAACAAAAACAACAACAAAACCTTTAAAAAGTTGTATATTTTGTAACTAAATAAGAACTTTTTTAAATTTTAGAACAGAAGAGTTCTGTAAAGGAAGCATTGTTAGAAACTTAGCTTGCACTCTTCGATTGTGTGTATATGTGTGTGTATTCGGATCTCTTGAGACTGTTGAGCTTGTGTGCATTAGTGAGAAAGTACTGACCTGGATGGGGATGGGTTATGATCTGTGTCATCTGATTGTAGGTAAAGGTACCTCAGGAATCAGTTGTATCCCTGAGCATCAGTCTCTTAGATAGAAAGATGGTGTCTGTTATCTTAAGGCACTGCTACCTTATGACTGGATAAGGTGATTTAGCAATAGCAGATTTACTGTACTGACCCTCTATGTGTAAATCCCTTGCAAAGGACTATATGGGAATAGACAGTCTTCTGCCAGGAGTTTAAACAGAATTGCTGCTGTCAGCCATAGATAAATAGATGTCCAATTGCTGTTGGCTTGGCTTCTGCCTGGGACACATCGGGAATAAGAACCAGAAAAACAGTTCTGTGGGTTGAGATGACTAAAGTTCATGAGAATCTTCTCATGTGACTCAGTGGGCTGAGATGGGTGTTCACATCTGCGTTCTCGGCAACGATGGAGCTCTGGAGCTGAGAATGGACGCCAGTCAAGGAAGCCCAAAAGTGCTTAGCACTGACAAGAAAACGGGAAAGGCCAGAGCAGGAAGAGCCCATGGGCCCTATTAACAGACCACAGGCCATGCTGTATCCATAGTTGCATTGCACAAAGCACCTGGGCATGTCCAGTCTCACAGAGCAGCTCCTCAGTTTTTCTGGGAGTGGAGGGGCATCCCAGCTCATCAAAGGATTGGGCTTCCTGCACAGGAGGGATTTGGTGACCCAGGAGTTGATAACCTCTCAGTGCTTCTTGTCACAGCGAATTTGCAGTCTCTTTTGTGGTCAAGTGACAGATGTCATTGGAATGCAAGTCAGAACAGCACCACAGCTGAATGAGACACTGAGCTCCACATGCAAAAGCTTACTATGGCTTGAATCTGAAGGGGTCTCCACAGGCTGCTGTTTGAGTACATTTGCAGTATAGGGAGAGGCTGCGGAGCCAGGCTTTCGGGCCTGGCTGATGGACATCCGAATTGGTGGTCCTTAAAATTAAGGGTTGGGGGGCTGGAGAGAGGGCTCAGAGGTTAAGAGCACTGACTGTTCTTCCAGAGGTCCTGAGTTCAATTCCCAGCAAAACCACATGGTGGCTCACAACCATCCGTGATGAGGTCTGGCGCCCTCTTCTGCAAAACTGTATGCATAATAAATAAATAAATCAAAAAAAAATTTAAAAATTAAGGGTTGGACCTGAACATAGGTCTGCTCTGGTTCTCTCTACTTCCTGGTGTACCGGGATATGAAGAGCCTCCTTCTCGTATTCTCCATACAACTCCACCATACCATTGCCGTTCTGATGGACCGAGACACTTGGAAACCCTGAGTCAAAGTATTTCCCTTAGACTTCCTCTGTCAAGGATCTTGTCACAGTGATTAGGAAATTTACATAGGCCCTGTTATTATTCACATTCATACTTGGATCTTACCTGGTAAAGTAGCAATGTTTCACCATATCATGAGTCTTTACCACCATAGCCAGGGTTGGCAGGGAGCCAGGGAGTGGTTTCTCCAACCAGAGATGAGCAGATGAAGAAACCCATCCAAGAAGGTAGTCTTAGAGTGACTATGGCTGTGAGGCAGAGGAAACAGTTCGGCTTAGGTTTGCACATCACAGTTCATCACCGAAGAAAGTCAGGACAGGAACTCAAGCAGGGCAGGGACCTCAGGCCGGAGCTGATTCAGGGGCCATGGAGGGGTGCTGCTCACTGGCTTGCTCTTTGTAGCTTGCTCAGCCTGCTTTCTTTATAGAACCCAGGACCACCAGCCCAGGGATGGCACCACCCACATTGCCACCCTCCTACCAGTCACTAAATAAGAAAATGCCCTACAGGCTCACCTACAACCCAGTCTTATGAAGGCATTTCCTACATTGAGGTCCCCTCCTTTCAGATGACTTTCGCTCAGGTTGACATAAAACTGGTCAGCACCAAGGTCCTAAGAACTCAAAAGCATGGCCGAGAGGAGAGGAGCTCCCCTCTCAGGACCATGGTACCAGAGACAGATTCTCTATTTTTTGCATGGAGAGAATGGGGCTGTGGACTAGGAAGCTGACTTTGTGGGGAAGGTTCTTCCTGAAATATCAGTACTCATGTCAGTCCCTAGCACCGCTCTGTCCCTTATGTCTGTAATGCTTGCTGGTTGTCAGCTGGAAGGCAGGCACTGTAGCCTTGCCTGTGTGGTAGGCCAAGCCCAGCTATCCTTCGATGCAGGCAGCCACTGCTTTTGTTACCTGCCTCTGCTCCCCTCCTTCCCATTCACTGAAGCATTCTCAACATGTTTCCAGTGGTCACCAAAGCCCTTGACTCTACCAGTATCTGGAGCGATTTGTAGCAAAGCAATGTCAGTTTCTCTAAACCTACACACCTATCGACCATCCCTGCCTGTTTCTAATAACCAAGCCTCTCTAGTGTTCCTTTACTGTTCCTGAGGATGAAATGTAATTTTTTTATTCATTGTATGCAGCCACAAACCACCCCATCCCTACTTCTTATCTTGGAAAGGTCTACTGTAGAGTGGGGTATGGCACTAAAATATATAAATCGACCCAGATGTAGAGTGTCCCCTTCATGAGCCTCACCTTTTATATAGCTTGCTGAGCACATCTCAGGCCAGTATTTATCTGTGATGTTGCCTAGAGTCCGCCAGTACTGGAACAACATCTAAATATAGATGCATGGGCAGACTAAAGCATAGCATAGAACCTGGCAACCGCTCACTTGGCCAATGTAGCCTGCCTTCTTAGATTTTCAGCTGCATTTCTAGCACATTAAACTGTACTCCTACAGAGTGCCCAGCTTAGTTCCGTGGCCCGTGTCCACACCCCATACATAGCCGTGGTCAAAGTAGGTGACACCGCAGTTAGCTTTATATAGCATACTTAGCAGGAAGTCAGTCCCCCTCGAAGGTGAAGTGGAAAGAGTTGATACAGGACGGATGTGAGCATGTGACCTGAGAGCTGGTTCACCCCATCACCTTAGTCATTCTTAGTTGTCTGTGGTCGTATGGGGGGGTGTGGAGGCAGGTGTCACATTTCTCAGGTACCGGTCTACTGTTTTGTGTTTTTGAGACAAAGAAGTCCTGGGAATCTGTGTGTCTGTGTTTGTGCTCTGGGATTATGAGCATGTGATACCACCCCCTTTTTTCTTATATGGACTCTGGGCTACGGCTTTGGTCTTCATGTTTGGATGGCAAGTACTTTCCCAACTCAACCATTCACCCCCATTCTTGTCTGCCAAGAATGAAGATGTTGTGGAAAATAAATAAGAGGACATTTCTAATCTATTAATTTCAAGGCAGTTGAAAATACCAGCCAACTGCATCTTTTGGAGCTGGCTTTGTTGGCCACATTCTCTTCCAGCATTGGTGGTGCCAGGCTAATTGGGAATGTGAGCCAGGGCACCGCGGCCCCCACAGTGTACAGAATTACTCTGGCAGGCAAACACGAGCCTGAATTAATTGGGATGCTGGTGAATTATGTGTGTAGAATTAGCCCAGAAGTGTTAAGTTCCAGGAGCAGAAGCCAGCCCTTGTAGAAAGCCCATCTTCCCACGTACTGAAGACAGCTGGTCAGAGGATATTCAGTAGAAGAAAAACTACTTGAAAAAGGATTTTTTTTTTTTTTTACTGTTTTTAATCATTCTGTTACATTCCTTGACAAATTAACGCAAACAGTAACATGCTGTTTTAAAACACATTTTAACTTTAAAAATTAGTCAGATCCTATAAACAGAATCAAGTACTTTTTTATGTACCTCCCTACCAGTTTGCAAGCAGGCTGACCGCCTGTAAATAGGCTTTTCTCCTGAACTCTTTCCCATTGTGTACTCTTAGATGGCTGGAAGCCTGCTTAGGAGTGGAGGTCCTGGGAAAGGCTGTTTTATTTGTACTCTGTCCTTGGAATGGCATGCTAAAAAGTTTTAACCTCAAGACTAGGGATGTAGCTCAGTCATGCAGTGCTTGTCTGTCACGCCTGAGCTTCTGGGTTTCATCCTCGGGACTATTTAAAAAAAAAAAAAAAAGCAAAATGTTTCTTTGATCTAAATTGTCAGTCTATAGATGAAGTAATTACATTACTGTAGGGTCAGTTTGGGTTACTCATTGTTGTCTAGAAGTTTGACTATATTTTTGCATCTGCAGTAATGGGAGGCATTTTAAAGGTCTTTTGCTTTATTAGATGGCTTTGCATGTTCTCAAGGGCACACAAAAGCAGAACAATAGTGAAGTGTGTGGTCTTTTGCAGTCGGGGATAGTGATAAAAGTTTGCTGAACTTAAGACAAAGGGCATCAAATGAATGAGTATGAAATTGTAGAGCAGATGACCACAGTAATGGCTTGCAATAATCACATTTTCAGTTAATCGGTTATTTTTAAGATAAAGACTCATGTGTCTTGAGCTGGCCTCAAATTTGTTTTGTAGACTAGTTTGTCTTTAAACAGTTTTTTTTTAAAGATTTATTTATTTATTATACATTATACAGAAGAGGGCACCAGGTGTCATCCTAGATGGTTGTGAGCCACCAAGTGGTTCCTGGGATTTGAACTCAGGACCTCTGGAAGAACAATCAGCGATTAACCTCTGAGCCATCTCTCCAGCCCCCGTCTTTAAACAGTTTTAAGACTGTTTGTCCCTGCCTTCACCTCTGTATCCTGGGATTACAGCTGTGTGGGGGACCCCATTTATGTGGTGCTGGGCATCAGACCCAGGTCTTTGTGGACTCTGCCAGCTGACAACACCCCATCTCATCTTTACAGTCTCTTAATTGTGTTCATGAATCCTGTAGTAGGGATTGGACTGGGTTTGGGGAACACAGTGTCAGCTCTGGGAAATCCTGAGTTTCAGCCGGGAGGGCTTATTGACTGAGTAGGCATCCTCTGGGGCAACTTCATTCTCTGCTACAGAGGTCATTGCTGGCTTTGGAGTTCCTCACAGCTTGGCAGTCTTGAGATGGTCATGTCTGCAATGTGAGTGTCCCTACAAAAAGGTAGACCCTCCATTTGTCACCATTCCAGAAGCCTTGGTTCTAAGAGACATGCATCCATGTACATGTAAAGCCTGGAGAATGTCTTTGTTTTTCCATGATAGGGAATGAAAGCATCCCATGTCCCAAATCACTCCCTTGTGACATAGGCTTCTCGGGACTTCTTTGAGTCCTGACAGACACCACCAGATGTTTAGGTCCTGTACTCTCAGGCTATTAGATATGAGATCAAAGACATTTCAACCCAGTAGGGTGTTTTCCGTTCCTACTTTTCTGTTGTGTGTTCTGGCAAGAAGAAAGAGCAGGAGAAAGGAGCATCACTAATGGAGCCCGATAACCCAAGAGGCAGGGAGGGCACCCATGCCAAGGTCCCGGCTGGTCAGAGCTCTGTCGTGAGACCATGTCACAGTGACAGAGACCCAGGGGAAGGAGAGAACAGAGTACAAACAAGGATTTGGTGGAGAGCAGGAAGAGGTCCTCAGCACGAGGTTTGAGGAGCGTGCCTCACTGGGCCCTCCCTTTCGGGGCGTCCACTGCTCCTGAGCAGAAGCATGTGTCCCATTCCTCGCTCGGGTGACTCATCACAGTTCCGCAAAGTGTTCCCTTCTTTTGGTGGTCATGGGGGATAAATTACTTTTCTAAAGATATAAACTTACTTAATAACCAACTTTAGTTTTTAACTTTAGATTAGAAAAATAGATTTACTTAAATGGGCAGTAAAGGGACAAAAGAAAAATGTAGCTTAATTTTTAAAATCTTCAAAATCTCTTTCAGGTCTAATTTATCCCCAAATTTTTTCAGATAAAGTTTATAGTAAGGAAGCAGCCCAAGTTTGGAAGTAAAGCACCTCAAGGCTGGTGTGCACCCAGGCTGCACTCCAAGACTGTCTTACATTCTAGTAAAGATTGACACTGCCCTCAGATGAACACAGAGCAAGCTGTGGAAACAAGCATCGGTGAATGCTGCAGTTTATGAACGGAAGCATGCCAGGGAACCCTGAAAGGCAGCCTTTCTTCTGAACCCCCTGGACTTTGGGAGTGAGGTCAGGTCAGAACATGGCAGGGGTTATTTCAGTTCATGTCAGAGTAAGTCAGTAGCCTACTAGCCAGCTCTACCTCAAAATGTCCAGGGGTTAGAGCTTGGCTACTCCTACTCATTTCTCCAGTTAGGATAAACTTCTCGTTCACTTTCTACCAAGGACAGTACAGAGCCTGTCTTGGAGTCTGCTGCTCCAGATGCTGTGTGTTCCGAGTACCTGGTGCACCAAACCACAGTCCTGGTACTGCCAGGGACCTGCCTTTTCTCTGTGTACCGCTCTGTGGAGAGCCCAGCAGTAGTGACTAATCAGGACTAGGCCTGGACACAGCTGTCCTGTCCAGATTACTGATGAGGGTGGGGTTAAAATACCCAGGGCTGTTACCTGTTTCTGTTAAAGCCATTGTAGGAGAGAACTTTACAATGGCTGACTTTAGTTATGGAGTGAAAATTGCCTGGGCCAAGAAGATTAAATGCTTGCCTTGCAGGCATCCGGGTCTGAGTTCAGCTCCCCAAATCATGTTAAAACAATGACATACGCAGCCGCAGAGTTAGGGAGGCAGACACACTAGCCAAGGCAGTGAGGTCTAGGGCCAGTGAGAAGCTGTTCTTAAGGGGGGGGGGGAACTGTTGGTTTTGCTCAAGAAGAGACTCACTATCAAGGCCACACAAGGGTTTATTTAAGAGAATTCCCAGGCTGGTACAGAAACAAAAGCAGGACAGAAGTTGATAAAAGGAGAGAGACCAAAACGTGGTGTCTCCTTTTAAGAGAAGGGGTGTGTACGGGTTTACATAGTCACATTTAGGGTGTCCCTCCCGTCCAGGGAGGGACTTCTGTACACAGTGCGGCAAGGGATTTACGCAGCCACGCCCAGGGGCGTGCCTTTGTACAAGGTACATCTCACCAGGAGCCAAGTTGGCTCAGCCACATGGAGTGCCAGGAATACATGGACAGTGTCTAAGAATCAGCATCCAAGACTGCCCTCCAGGTCTGCACTCACATGCATGTTCAGACAGGTACACATATATACATCTATTTGCACAAAGACACAAAAAGAAAATTTTCTAGGGAAAACACATCTCAGCAAACCCATGTCACCTTAGTTAGATTTTGTTAGAAGAGAGAACAGGCCATAACTTCTCTCTCTCTCAGAATCTTATTTAATGTGAAAACCATGATCTGCGTAAACCTTCAAGGTGTTGTTTATTTCATTTCTGATTTAAAAAAATCATAAGCAGTTGTATTATCCTTTCTGTCAATCTGAAGGAATCTTTCAGTCTTTTGTCTTAAGTATTAACTGGGGTTTTTGTTTTGTTTTTAATCCTGTCTACCGCCGCCAACAGAAAACACTAGTATTTCATCTGAAGATGTTACTAACCCAGAATCCTACTTGGGATTTCTGTATACTAATGGGGGAGGGTGTCTGTTACAAATGTTATCTAATTAGTGGTTTCTCTATTTTCTCCTGTTACTTTGAATACTACTTAGCCCATTTTTTTATGCACCATGTGGAAGCTGCTGGTGGACAGACCAGCAAGATGTGTGTCGCTGCATTAGTTTTTTTGGCCAGTGTCTTGCCACTTTTCTACTGCCTGACTTCTCATCTAGCGCCCCCCCTCCCGCTTTGGAATGGCAATAGCTTTTGTGAATGCCACTTTTTCTTTGCTTTCCAGTACCTCTTTAATACAAAGCCTATCGTGCATGGATATTTTATTTAAAAACTTCTCGACTGTCTGAAAAATTTTGACAGCCTGCTTGCTCTTGGATTTGCTTTAAACTTGGTGACTTCTAAAAAGCTTGGCTTCTTTAACTCTGGGAAGCTTAATTACCTGATCAGTCTTTCTAAAATAGCCCAACCATCTTTAAATCTTTCTACATATCCCTAAGTTCTGGTTGCATCTCAGGGGCTGTTATTAAAGGAAGCTTGGAAGCTAGGGAGAGAGCTCAGCAGGAGTTCGAGTCCCAGCACCCTCCTTGGATGCCTCGCATCTGCTTTTAACTCCAGTCCCAGGAGATCTGATGCTCTCTTCTGGCCTTAACAAGAATCGCACTCACATGTACACGTCCACCGTCACACACAAATAAACACAATGTGAAAGTTTGAACTCTATTTCTGAAGACTGGAGCTACTGATCCTTCAAGTCAGAGAGATGCCCTGAAGGATGAGGGGTGTTTCCACCCCCTGGTCTCTAGTGAATGCCGCAGCCATGCCCCAGCTGGCAGCCGGCCACTCTCTATTTAAGCCGTAGACTGTATGCTTTTACATATTAAAGCAAATTGACCAGTAAGGAAAAGACTGGCTTTTACTTACCAGCTATTGTTGTAAGTACCAGAAATGGGTAATGGAGGCTAGACATAGAAAAAGGAAAAATGAGGCAGTGAAGGGGAGCCAGTGGAGGGGAGAGCACCCTCACTGCCAGGGTGTGCCTTCCTCACGGTTTACTCAGCCACTGCCTGACTCTGAGGCTTTGAACTCAGAGACACTGACAGATCTCTGCCTCAGGAGAGGATTAAAGGTGTGGCTTTCAGAGTCTTGGCTCTGAGTGTTACTCTGTCCTCTGATATTCTAGACTATTTTTTTTTAAATATACAATATATCACCACACACCACCATGCCAGGCTAGTGTATTTACTTGTTTTTATGGTCAGTTAATAAGATAATATTTATGGTGAGTGGAAATATTGTTCTAAAAAACTTCTTATATGAATTTTCTATGTCTCTAAAGAAGGCCCAGTTTAAATGATTCTTTTCTTTAAATATGACGCTGGAAGACCCCACTGGAAGACTCACCCTAGTGACTGAGGTGTAACCCAGCTACTCAGGAGGTTGATGTGGGAGGGTTACATGTTCAAGGCTAGCTTGAGGAACTATGGAGACTTTGTTAGAATAAAATGAAGTGAGGGGCTTGGGAGTGATACAATGTTTACCTGTGGTGTGTGGGGACCTGGATTTAGTTTCCAGAACAGAAAACAGACAGACAACGTATATGTTTTTCTTTTTAAATTAAAGAACTTGTGTAGGGGTCCTCTTCGCCTCTCAGCCTGTCTGTCGGCCATCAGTCTGAGAGGGAAAGGGGACTGAAAGTATGACAGAAAGCTTTGTACATGGCCACGAGCGTGAACGCAGACAGCCCTCTGGGACACAGACTTTAGTGAATCAGCTCAGTTTTATTCCAGAGTATAAGGAATATATAGGATTGGAGCCTGGGCATAAAGCCTAATTTACACTAAGTGCCATGCTTCTGTCACAGGCTCCTATAGCAGACAGAGCTCCTAACACAAGTCTTCTGAGGGGGATCGGTGTCAAGGGTCAAGCTAAAGATGAATCTGGAATCTGGTTTATAGACAGCTTTTAGATAAGGTCAGTCCTCCAGGCTTAGAGACATTCTCCAGGTAAGGGCAGGTAGAGAGCCGGAGGCCTTGCTGAGAAGGAATTTACATATTTCCAGTCTTAGAGAAGACTGCCAGGCTGTGGCAGACTACAACCCCTTACCAGCCAGCAATGTATTTCAACAATCTTGAAACATACTCATAAGAAACTTGGAATGAATGTAGTGTGTGTAAGATGGGGGAGGGGGAAGAGGGGAAAGGTATCGATAGGCTTTCAGCCATTGTCCAAGGCTTAGCAGACATCGAAATGCAAGTCCATATGCAGTGGTTGCTCATTTTCAGGAAGAAAACAGATGTGGATAGGATGAGTCAAAGGCTTGTAACCAGTATTTAAGGATCCATAAACAAACAGTATAACTAACGTGTGTCAAGAGGTTTGGGCCACTGTGACAGAAGAGACAAGAAACACCTGCCCCATGTTCAGCTGCAGGGATGGAGCCTTGGAGTGTGGAGGACTCCTGAGAAAGGCCAGGCCACTTCCAAGTTGGCAGTCATTGGCTCTCTGCAGCTCACATGCTCTACTGGTCATGACCACCAGCCCAAGTGAGGAAGGGTTAGGGTTAGGGTTAGGGTTAACAGTTGTAGTCCTTAACATTGTCCTGTGTCTGAAAAGACCTGATATGTCAACTAAAACCTTGTTAGACATGCAAGCCCAAAGGCCTCTGGGCCTCAGTGACAGACTTACGTGGCTTTTGTGTTGAGGATAGGCTTCCTTGTGGGATGCTTTATGTTCAACCTGGATCCCTTCTTAGATGCCTTCTTCTGTTGTAAATGCATCTAAACTAGAAATTTCAACAATTGTTTAAAGTATTTCTTCATTTTTTATAGTAATTTGATGTTGATTTAATTGCATTTATTTGCAAATATAAACCCCCATTCATTTGTACAATAATTTTTAAAGTTTTTAAATGAATGTGTCAACAAGTCTAGTAATAAATAAGTCTAGTAGTAAATAAATAAACAAGAAAATTAAGAGTGCAATGTGCTGGGTGCCTTTCTGCTCGACAATAACGCCGCCTTGTCTCTGTTCTCCCAGGGAAAGAGGAATAGTGGCTTCAGACAGTGTTTCTTTGGGAACCAGAAGCATTGCAAGTTGACAAAACTCTGTCCTGCCATGGGCTACACATTCAGGCTTGCTGCTCGGAATGACATCGGCACCAGGTATGGGGCCTCCTTTTCTAGCCTTTGGGCCTTGGTGAGATTCTGGTGGTCTCACCTTGTCTAGGAGTTTGAGGAAGTGGCCTCCACTGAGCAATTCCAACTGAGAGGAAGTTCTAAGGAGGGAGAAGGCCTCTTGGGTGGAAGACCCCTCACTCATCCTCACAGCTATGTTGTGAGGCCCTCTAGAGGTCCCGGGGACCAAGAGGAAGGTCGCGCCCCTGCACCCCTGCACCCCCGCACCCCCGCACCCATCACCTATTCCTTGTTCTATGTCACTTTTAGTGACCTTTCTTTTTATTTGTGTGACTGTGGCTGATATAAAGAAAGTGCTACTGAGCACCATTATCATCGACTTATAGAATCAGGAAAACTTGTGTTCCTTCGTCTGCACTTATCTCCAGGCTGCAGGAGGAAAGGAAGGGGCCTGACCAAGGAACCTGTTGATGAAGGGCTTTGAAAA
Organism: Sigmodon hispidus; assembly: GCA_004025045.1. Classification (NCBI taxonomy): domain Eukaryota; kingdom Metazoa; phylum Chordata; class Mammalia; order Rodentia; family Cricetidae; genus Sigmodon; species Sigmodon hispidus. Next base: position 149,573 of record PVIH01002203.1, read on the forward strand.
GAGGCCATGTCTCAGTTCTTGCTGGGTAGCTCTTGATCAAGGGGATAATTTTTTCGTTTCCTGACTCTACCTTAGAGACTGAGCCCTTAGCATCATTCCCTCGCCCCACAGCCTGAAGAAGCCCTCGGTAACATCACAGAGTTTTTAGAACTGCTCCCGGTGCCTGGGAAGCATGGTTCTTAGGAGTTTTCTAACTAGAAACATTGGAATGATTACAGGAATTTTGTAATGAATTACATGCACCATGGGCTTGGGAAAACCTGTAAAACTCGTGTTTCTTCAACAACATGACTTGTTTATGTACATGTTCAGCAGAAGTCTCTTGATAAATGTGGTGCCATGCGTTGCTTTTTAGGGAAATACAATCATAAGCCTGTTCTCTTATATCTTGGAGGGCTTTTGTAAAATGCAGGCTTTAGGGGCACAATGGAACAACTGAAAGCTGTGGCGGGGAAGTGCCCTGTGTACAGGATCCTTTTCCACCATGCTCCACTGGGGCCAGGACTCCTGACACAGTCCTCCGATGTCTCCTCTGTCTGTTTCTCTGCAGTGGTTATAGCCAGGAGGTAGTGTGCTATACCCTGGGGAACACCCCCCAGATGCCTTCAGCGCCCAGGCTCGTCCGAGCTGGCGTCACCTGGATCACATTACAGTGGAACAGGCCGGAGGGCTGCTCTCCCGAGGAAGTGATTACCTACACCCTGGACATTCAGGAGGATGAACATGTGAGTTCTTTGGAGAACATCATGCCACTTTACTATCCAAATTCAAGGCCACTCTTCATTTCTACAACCACGTCAAGCTGCCCTTCCCCAGCTCAGCAAATGGCTCCTGGTCTTTTCAGATGTAGTCACCCTATGACCCCGGATTGAATCAATCAGCAAATCTTTTTAATCCTTCCTTCAAAATTATGCAGAAATCTAACAAGCGTTTGCCATCCCACAGCTAAGAAAGCCTTCTAGGCACAGGCTTCCCCTTGCCTTAAACAGTCGCCACACCCTCTCATCCTGTTGTCCTGTGATCCCTGACTGTCACAGAGCCCATGTCACCTAGCCTCCCTCCTACAGAGGGGCCACAGTTGTCCTAATGCCCAACCCTGTCACTGCCCTTGTTCCTTATACTGCTGTGCCATGGCCTTGTGCACTTGCATTTTCTGTGCCCTCCTACAGGGAGCCCCTTGGAGAATCCTTTCTTTTTTTCTTGGTTTCCTTTGGTCTTGTGTCACATCTCAGTAGATGCCCTCCAGGACAGCCTTTGCCTGACCACTCGGGACCATTTCTATTGTGTAGAACTCCACAGTGGTAGACATGTCCTGTAGTTTGTGTAGTGTGTCTGTGAGCATTTAAAATATGGCTGCTGAGCGAAGGAGCTGAATTTTGAATTGTATTAAGTTTGAATCCCAAGAGACACATGTGGCCACTGCACCTCATCAGCTCGTGTTGCTGTTACTTCTCAGGCCTGCCTCTTACCTTCATAGCCCGCACCACCACATGGTGTACCTTCTGTGTGTGTAAGTTTTCAGTGGCCTTCTTTATCTCACAAGTAAGCATCTTGTGGACTAGGCTCTGTATGCCTTTTAGCAGAGCTGATTCTCTTGAACCTGAAGGGAGCCTGATGCACAGAAGTTGCCTGGGAGGGAGGGACGGAGCGAGGCTGCATGCAGAACACTATGGAATAATGAATTCAGTGTATTCACCTACAGTGTAAGGTCTGCCCTTGAAGGAGGACGTCCTTGGCCATCCACACGATGCCTTCTCCCTTAGCTGGAAGGGAGCACCATGCTCAGGACCCTTGTGTGTCTGCCATTGTACAGCCCCTTTGCAATGTCAGTCTCCGGGCCACAGGCTTTTCTCATGACAAATTAACTGTTAGATAAAAATGTTTTAAGTGCTTACTGCCTCATCATAATACAGCTGGCCAGAAGCTGGCTGCACTGCAGTGTGATGAATGAGACCGAAATTGGCCTTAGAAAGCTGGCCACTGCACTGTGGGCCCCTGATATTCTCTTGGTAATAGCCAACAACCTCTGGGCTCACTGGTGGAGATAGGAATCCACAGCCAAAAGCCCTGGGTCCTGCGGAACTTGAGGCCAGCATGTTGTTATTCTGATGTTTCTTTCTGGCTTTGCCTTTTCAGGATAACCATTTCCACCCAAAGTACAGTGGAGAAGATCTAACCTGTACCGTGAGAAACCTCAAAAGAAGCACACAGTACAAATTCAGGGTGAGTCTTACACCTCTGTGCTGCGACCGGTGGTAATTTTTCTCCACGTAGATTTTCAGTGGAGTCTGCAGGCCAGAATTGCACACACACTTTCCAGCACCTCCCATATTTTAATGTGAAAATCTAGTTTCTAGACAGAAAACGGTGGGAGAAGATGCTGTTTAGGCGAGGGCAGGTATCCAGCCCAGAAGACCCTGCCCTGGTGCTGTGTCCCTGTCCCTGCTGGGCCAGCTGTCCCTTCCCTGGGCTGCTTCTCAGCGCACACTCTGCCTTCCAGGGCTCTCTGCTCTTTCCTCACATGTTTTTTATTTTTCTCTCCTATTTCCCAGCCCTTCCTCAGCTTAGGCCAGTGGCTCTCATCCTTTCTAATTCCCTGACCCTAATACAGTTCCTCATGTGGAGGCTGTCTACCCCTAACCATAAAATTGCTTTCATTGCTACTTCATAGCTGTAATTTTGCTACTGTTATGACTCATAATGCAGATGTCTGAGATGCAGGATGTCTGATATGAGATCCCTGTCTAAGGCTCTCTTGACCCACAGGTTGAGAAGCACTGGCTTATGAACAGCCAAGGTCACAGTAGGGATCTGTGTTACAGCTACAAACCTGAATGCTGCTTTTATTGATCATGCTATGCTTCCTTCTGTCCCAGCATCCTGCTGCAGTTCTACACGTGACACCCTATTTCCTCATATGAGCTGAGGATTCTCCACCTCTTTTCTCTAATTTTAGGGCTAAGTAATTTTATTTGGCATGTAGTAACTCCAATGTTTGTCAAATTATCAAGCAGAATATTGTGACTGACTTTTTGAGGAATATAATTGTTTTGGGTATGCTAAAAATATCCATGTTGGCTCCCAGACTTTAGCTGTGCTGCCGACATTCTCCACCAGGTGGCACTGTCTGACTCTTCCATAAGTGAAGTTTTTGGTTTTTCCATGTTCTCCTCAAACAGAACAGCATAGGTGGGAACATAATATTTTATATATGTGACCACTTCAGCCTTTTTTTCCTTTCTTTATTGAAACATGGCCTTATTGAAATATTCCAGAATTGCCTGGAACTTGCTACATAGCCTAGAATGGTTTCAAACTCAGTTATCTTGCCTCAATTTTCCTCATGCCAGATTACAGGCATGTACTCTTACCCTAGGCTTATATTTTTTCTTATAAGGATATGCAAATATCCTTAGCTAAGACCTACCTTATAGTTTTATTTTGAATAGTTAATAATCAAATATAAGCAAAGTAAATGATCACAAACACTTAAATCAACAATCTAAAGAAAGAAAATGTGACTGGGGAGCCGTGTGTCAGTCGACAGAGCTGACCTTGCAATGTCACTGTCGACTTCATTGTCGCCTGGAACTTAGGTGTGCTGCTCCTCTGTTGGCTCTGTTACAGCTGACTGCTTCTAACATGGAAGGGAGAAGCTGCCCAAGTGAAGTCCTGGTCTGCACAACCAGTCCCGACAGACCTGGACCTCCGACCAGACCACTCCTTAAAGGACCAGTCACATCTCATGGCTTCAGTGTCAAGTGGGGTATGTTGTGTGCCTCTGCTGCTGCTGTTCCTTTTTAGACTCATTTTAATTTCAGTGGTGACAAACACAAATATACAATATTGTGTGTGAAGGCATTATTCATTTGTTATACGTGTGTGAGAAGCATCCTGAGGACTGAAGGAGGGAATGGAATTTTAATGTATGGCCAGACTTCAGTGTACTTCTTACATGAACAATTTTAAGAGTAAGTCATTTCGTAATTTCCTAATTATAGTTTTCCTCCTTTTTGAAATGCATTGTTGATTGAGCCTAAGAATTCATGATTAGATAATTCATTCTTTAATGACTCACCTTTAAAAATGTAATAGAAAAATATTTTTAAGTTAATATTGAGATTGGATTTCAAATTTAGATAGATAATGCAATTTTTTTAGCAAGGAAAGTGTTGCAATAAAATAGAAAAGATTTTGTTTTTGTGTTGTTTATGTGGCCACCACCCTGAGCTTGAGGACTTTTCACTTGGGGCTGAGATGACCTGGAGGACATTGAAGTTCTCTACAATGTGGGTCATTTTAGGGACATGCACATTACTGCATGGACATAACATGTGTCCCCTTAAGCTCTGCCCTTGCTCTCCCCAGCTGTGCTGGGTTTGTTCTTATCTTCACTGTTGTAAATGTTATTATGGATGTATGTGTGCATAATGCAAAGATCTGGGAAAGTGAGCTCCTTCGTCCATATGACTAAAGACAAAGCCTTGGAAAGTCTTCCCATGACCAAGGACTTAGAGGTGGCAGGCTCTGCGAAACAGGAATTCTTTACAGTGGAGAAAATTATTCTGCCTCATGTTTTCATACTCAAAAAACAAAGCAGGTGGAGATGTCTATAACCATTTATCCAGGGTAACCTAAGGGACACTGGTAATTGACAGAGCCCACCTCCCCACACTGCCTGGTGCACATGTTGATCTGGTTCCCTCGGTGGGAACATGAAGTTCCCTTGGTAGAAAGTGTAATAGAGTGAATTTATTCCATTCCATCATTTTATTTATTTTGTCAAAGCCTTTTTCTTTTCTCTCCTCTTCTCATTTTTCAAAAGAATGTAGTTGCTCATAAAATATATGAAGTAAAAATAATAAAAGTATCTGAGCATTTCAACTTTGCATAAAAATCAGTAATTATCTTTTTAACTTTAAGAAGTCTTTATTCCTTTTACATACCACGCACTGTTTTTCCTCTCCCCACATTCCTGTGCCCCCTCTCCACACCCCATCCACTCCTCAAAGCAGGTAAGGTCTCCCTTGAGTAGTAAACACAGGCTAGCATACCAAACTGAGGCAGGACAAGCACCAAGCACCTCCTCCCTTTATCAAGGCTGAGTACAGCATCCCACCATGGAGAGTGGGCTCTAAAAAGCCAGTTCATATACCCAGGAAAATTTCTGGTCAAAATCATCAATTCTTAAAGAGCCGCTTCAGAAGAAAGTAATTTTTATGGAAATCATTCCACTTATCACATTTTGTTCATGTTTCACTAAATAAATGCTAGCCCTTACATTTCATTTGGTATTTCAACAACGTTAAAGAAAAGCCTGATAAAATTCATTTTCTTGACACTGAGGGGCCAGTGTGTAGAGGACTCACACCTGTAATATCAGTCCTGGGATGGGTTGCTGAGGCAGAAGAATTGCTGAGAGTTTGAGGCCAGCCTGAAATAGGAGATGCTGTCTCAAGAAAAAAATTAAAGGGACAGTGGTCCTGATGATAATGAACTGTGTCTTTGTTCACTCCAGACCGAAGGTCTTATAATGGTAGATTTGTTCTCTAATGATGTCCCCCAACATCAGCCTGCTCCTTCCTCACTAACAATGTTTATGACTCTCCAGATGCTCCAAAGGACAGCGGTGGCTCAGAAATTCTTAAGTATCTGCTCGAGATCACGGATGGAACTTCTGAAGGTAACGCTTTGAAAACTTCTAGAATGCATTCACACCCTGAGTTCTTGTCCTGATGTGGTCAGACCCTTACAGTAGCAACAGCAGGAAGCCAGTGTGATCAAACCATCTATCTACCTATCTATGCAGCATCTATGTATGTATTTATCATCCGTCTGTCTGTCCTTCCACCCTTCTGTTACCTATCTGTCATCTATCCATCCGCCTGTCTGTCTGTCTATTATATCCCCTCCCTCCATCTCTCCCTCCCTCTCACTAGTGTTTGAGTTAGTAAGGACCCTACCTCAGCAAGTTCTCTACACCAAACTGTACCCCTGAGGATAATTTTCTCTTTCAGACACCTCCCTGTATTCTGCTTGAAGTATCCATTTTTTACATGTTGAGTTTTGTGTTGTTTTGTTTTCTGTTTTCTATGTCAATCATGAAATCACAGGTAATAAGCTCAAGGCTTTCTCCCTAGCCTGCCACACTTCTGGAAATTGTGGACAGAGGGTCAGGAGTAGCCCACCTGACATCCTTCTGTGTCCAGTGACAACCACGTCATAGTGTAGCCCATGATAGGTGTCAGCCTATCATGACATTGATCTCCACTGTGACTCTGGAGTTCGAGTTCGCAACACAAGGTCTCGCTACAAGGAGTAAAAAGGGGCAGTGGGGCTTGCCGCCAAGTTAGTGACCTGAGTCCCATCCCTGGAACCCATGTGAAAGTGGCTAGAGAGAGCCAATTCCACAGAGTTGTCCTCTGGCCACCCCCATGTGTGCTGTGACATGCGTGAATGTGGGCGTGTACCACTACCACACACGGTGCTAATCATTTAAGTGGGATGCTATAAGAAATGGGAATCATTAGAGCCACTGGAAATGTTCTTGCTGTTTTTTCTAATGAAACTCATTGGGCTTCAATAGAGAAAGATAGAGTTGTAAAAAACTAGTATAACCTGATTTTACCAGTAAGGCTGCTGTAAGTACTTTTGATAAAGTATGCATGCTTTGACAAAAGAGAGAACCCTGAGTCACTCGGACCAGGGGGTTCTCTTGTGTTTGTCTGTATACCACAACCACCTGGCTTGGGATTTTTCATTGTCATTGTCAGGGTTTTTAAAGCCCATTTTTTATTATTTTACACTGATAATAGGAGGATGCTTGGAGATGGGCACAGCTGTTCTTAACATGCAGTCAGTTTCTGCACAAGGAGCTCACTTAGTGTTCCCATTGACTGAGAGAGACGGCAGTGTCTGCAAGTTGCTTACTGCAAAAGCCAAAGTCGGCTGGGCTCCCATTGTCCCGGCTTCCTCAGGCCAAGTCAGTGCAAAAGTGGGTGCTGTTTTACATTAACATTGACAGCTGGCCAGCACGTGGGATAATCAATAGAACCTTTCCATGTGCCCTTGTCCCAGTTGTCCCCCAGGGTAGGTGTCTGCCCCATAGTTCCAACACCACTTTAAATTCCCAGTTCCCTTGGCGCTGTATCCTATCTCTGACCTAATAATGCCCAGTGCCATGAAGTGTAGGGATAAAAGTCTAACGTAATGAGAGCTAAAGGGATTTGTGGAAGTTACTTTATCAAACACCACAGAATAGGGTGAGCGTATTTTTCCTAAAACAACACCAGGAGTAAAAGGCTTGTGTACAGTGGTCAACTGGAAACCACATTAGTAGAAACAAAACAGAGAGAAGATATCCTTGTAACCTGAAGCTGAAGCAGGCCGAGATGGGATGGCTTGCAGGTGCTTCTCCTCAATGGGCACCATCCTGGGAGACACCCTCCTACCCCATCTCTTCCTGCAGTCTCAGGACCACTGGGATAGCCTGAGTTACTCCTGGTGTGTTACCTTTGTTCACTCACCATCGGACACGTCTTCGTTAGTGGGATCCTTGAAGACAACAGGCCTTTACCAAAAGATCTTGGTGTGGAAAGGTACAGTTTGGCTGACTGTTACCTTCAGCTGTGCCCAGATGTTCTGGAAGCCTATGCCATGTGGGTAGTACCTGCATAGTTGGTCACGTGACTTCTTCTTCGTGGCATTTCACAGTTGTTCACTGTGCTTGTATACTCTCCCCTTGGGCCAGCTGCCATGTCGTAGGGCTTCGCACACCCCAGCCTCACTGGTTGTAGTGTGTCACGTGGCTCTGGGTTTGTGTGGAAGCCACTGGTGTTTTATCTCAGAGGCTGTTGCTGACAGGGGACTATTGTGTTGTTGCAGGAACCTTACACTTACACACATCTAATTTTACAGCTGGCCAGTGGGAAGTGGCCTACAGTGGCTCTGCTACGGAGTATGTCTTCACCCATTTGAAACCAGGCACTTTGTACAAACTGCGAGTATGCTGCATCAGCACCGGCGGGCACAGCCAGGTTGGTTAATTGGGTGTATGACAGCAAGCCTCTTCATCACATTTGGAAGTGTCAGTACAGCAGAAGATGCTACAGTTAAATGTGTCTTGTTGATGCATCCTGCCTTAGTATCACATCTGGATATGAACAATCAGCTTTCCACCTAAACTTACAAGGCAGACACGATAGATAGGCCCCGTGTATTTCCTGGTGTATTAGGTCATTTGTCACTGGTTTGTTATTGGATGACATTGGGATAGTTACATCTGGGAGATAAAATTTGTTAGGATTTGCATTAACCAAATAAAGGCAACTGCAATCATTCCAAGGAAAAGAAGACTTTATAGTGTCAAGACCTGCCTAGCTCTGGTTTGTTCGTACAGTGGGACAGGTTCTTTACTGTCACGTGCCTGAAGACTGTTGTAAAAACAGTGTAAATCTGAATTGAGCTAATGGCACTTCTGCTCTTGGGTAATTCACAGTGTAGGTCTGCAGGCAGCAGCCATGTCTCATCTCTGTATTACTGTAGACCAGCCAGGTGGATATCAGGAGATCCAGTTCTCAGAGGTTCAGTATGATCTAATAAATGCATGCAAAGTACTCTTGAAATAAGAGTGTGGGTGTAGTGTTAACATTCACGAAAGAGGCACTTTGATAGTGTTTGCTCTGTAGACAATGTTCTTTCATTCATTCAGTGTTCATTCATGATAAGAAAGAGAAATGGTACCTAGTTATCCAGTAGCAAATTGATTATTAAATAGAAGGTTTGCCCTGTCTAACATTTTCCTGAATTTTATACAACACACACACACACACACAGAGAGGCCAGGCGAAGCATAGCCGTTCCTTAGTGTCTAGAGTTCCAGTCTAGACAGACCCCCCCCCTCCTTCCATGGAATAAAAGTCCAATTAGAAAATGCTCATACAGTGTTGGGGCTGCCCAGAATGCCTCCTTTGAAGTATATCCAGACCAAAGCCATAGAGCATCAGTGGTACCTCTAGGAGGTACTGTGTGAGGCAGCATATGCATTCCTTGAGGGCGTAGAGTTTGTTTCTTATACATCACTGCTCTGGAAAGAATACTCCATCCTAGTAATAGGATGTCAGAGAGAGCCGCTCCTGTTATAACCAACATTGTACACGGTGAAACCCCAACTTTCACATGCAGACAGGCGCGGCCCCTCCTGAAGAGCTTAGCACATGACAGGTGCACACATGTAGTGTGTAATTAATTCTCCTTTGGTTCCATTTTCAGTTGTGGGATAGAATTAGCCTGGTAGATAAGGTGTGAGCAATTCACAGTAACTAAGCAATGGTCTCTCTGGTGTTTCTCCCACAGTGTTCTGAAAGTCTCCCTGTTCGCACACTGAGCCTTGCACCAGGTCAATGCCAACCACCGAGGGTTTTGGGTAGACCAAAGCACAAAGAAGTCCACTTAGAGTGGGGTGAGTGAATAAATCTTTGTGTTGACATTGACCAGGACTGGGGGAGATAAAGACACAGTGCTTTGTCACTCTGGCTCCAGGGCTTCCATCTAAAGCTGTGCTACCCTGTTGGCGTATCTGTGTTCTCCGTAACCCTAACCCGGGCGCCTTGGGTTTCCGTCACCCCACACCTTTCAACGCTCACACTCCCATTCCTGAGGATGCTACATATGCTGTTGCTACTCTAACTTTCAGAGGTCACATTTCTAGAGGAAATTCCAGAATAGCTTGCTTTGTCCAGGGATTGTTCAGCATGTGAAGAAAACATATGCAAAGTTTAGAGATTACACCAAGAAAGAGTTCAAAGAGAAGCATCAGATTCCTCAGTGGAGCGGGTCCTGGTGTTTTACAGCATTGCCTTCCGCTGCTGCCAGCACACCGGCAGCCTCCAGCGTGCAGATTGCAAGTCTTAAGTGTCTGGGACGTTAGCAGACCTTAGTTCCCATTTAGTCTAGAGTGTAGTAAAATATTAGGCCCACTTAGGGTCCTAGAAATCATAATGTCTGACATTAAAGAGATTTTTTCTTCCTTCCTCCCCTCCCTTTTCTCTACTGAAGTGGAAGGTTTGCCTAGTGCTCCTATTATTCCTGGATTTTTTAAAATACAATCAAGCAAATTAAAATGCATTTGCTTTGGATAGTTTGGATTCTTTAGGAGCTTTTTCACTTTTTTAATTGGGAAGTTCCTCTTCCACTAGAAATTCAAAGGAAACAACACCTACATATTTTGAAAAATAACAATAAAAAATCAAATGTGATGCAGGCAACTGGACATCCCAAAATTTCAGGCTGAAGAGATGGTTCTGTGGTTAGGAGTACCTGCTGCTGTTGCAGGCCCCGGGTTCAGTGCCCAGCACCCACATGGGGGCTCACAGCCACCTATGCTACCAGTCTCAGAGTTCTGTTGGGCTCCCTCTTCTGGCCTCTGTACAGGGTTCACACTCATAAATGCATGCCTACACACACACACATACCCAATAAATTTAGAAAAGAAGAAATAAAAAGAAATTCAAAGATGAAAACCTTCTAAATTCCCAGATGTCCCCGCATCTGAAAGCGGCTGTGAGGTCTCTGAGTACAGCGTGGAGATGACAGACCCTGAGGGTGTGGCTTCAGAGGTGTACCTTGGGCCCGAGCTGGAGTGCACTGTCGGCAACCTACTTCCTGGAACTGTGTACCGCTTCAGAGTACGGGCTCTGAATGATGGAGGGGTGAGTGTGAAGTGACCCCCCCCATAACTGAAACACAGGTGCTTCTTCAGCCCCCCCAAAGTTCCTCAGGAGTGGTGTCCCGTGTCGTGTCCTTTCCCCCAGCCCCTGCTACTCCCACCTCTCCCCACCCCCGCACCAACAGACACTGCACTGTATAGTAAGATCCTTATTGAGAAGCAATGATGTCACAATTTCCTATAGGCTGGGCACCACAGAGCCTCTGTTTATCTCAGTCTTTCCATGGAGATATAGTGGTGTGTGTGTGTGTGTGTGTGTGTGTGTGTGTGTGATAATTCATGAAGGAATTTCTTGTCCTCTTCATTTCCTTTTCAAACTCATCAGTTGTAGGAATCAGTCCTACCTAGTAAAGGTTCTGGAGGGAGACTGGACAGACTGAGTCAGGAGAGCATTTGTATACACTGAGTTAGAGCACGGCGGAGAGCAAATAACATTAAGTAATATTTTTATTCACTTGTATTAATGATACTGTTTCTTTAATTATAGGATTTTATATCCACACACATGCAGAGATCATCCTCTCATGCTAACATATGTGTCCTTTCAGTACGGCCCCTACTCTGATGTGTCAGAAATCACCACAGCCACAGGGCCCCCTGGGCAGTGCAGAGCACCGTGTGTTTCCTTCACGCCTGACGGATGCATCTTGGTGGGTTGGGAGGTGAGTTGGGTACATGCTGCCCCTCGGTTTGGTTTCTGTTGCTTCTGCCTTTACCCCTAGACACTAAGTTGACAATTGGTTGCATTATTTCCAGTTGTGGAAATGGTCAAAGTTGAAAGGAAGGTGGGTGCCACCCTCTACTTCCTGTGTACTGACTACCCTGGGGCGTGTTGCCCCTCTCTCAGTGAAATGACTAAGTGCAGATGTGTGCCCTGCAGAGCCCTGAGAGCCCTGGTGCCGACATCTCCGAGTACAGGTTGGAATGGGGTGAAGATGAAGAATCCTTAGAACTCATTTACCGTGGTCCAGACACCAGCTTTGAGATACAAGATCTGTTGCCTGCTGCACAGTATTGCTGCAGAGTACAGGTGGGTGAACATTCAAACACTATCCCGAAGACCTGTGCTCCCTGAAAGGTATTTCAGGAAGCCAACCAATGACTGTAGGAGAGGCATCACAAGCAAAAAGAATGCTGTGTAGACTGGGAGATAGCTCCCTTGAAACAGTGCTTACCACCTAGACATGAAGGTATGAGTTGAGACTCCCCACAGGCACATGCCAGCTAGGTGCTATAGTACTTGTCTGTAACTCCAGCATTGGAGATGGATGGGCTAGTGGGCAACCACTAGCCAAACTGGTGAGCCCCCCTTTCAGCTAAAGACTGACTCAGAAAATAGCACATAGAACAGAGGAAAAGACACCAGATGTTGACCTGTGCCCTATATGCACACATACACAAAGTAGACACATCTGCACATATGCACAGCCCCATACACATACACCAGGTGCTTGCTTTGGTGTTTCACAGTTGATTTTACTTTTCTAGGAGCTTATAACGTATAACAGCATTTTCTGTTTTACTCAGGAATTTTTGTCTTGTTTCTTGAGGATATTTTAATTATGTGTCTTGGGCAGTGATAGAACTACCCTTTAGGCCCTGGTTGGCCCCACGCGTCCTAATGATGCACAAGCACAAAAGAATCACCAAAATAAATATTCAAAAGAGGCATTTGTACATTATGGCCATACTATTTAAGTTTCCTTTGAAAATTTTGAAGCAGAAGTGTGTAAACCATGGAAGAGTTTTCTGGCAATGGACAAAGTCTTGGTATAGAAAAAGAACATTGCTGGGAAATGTGGTAAGATTTGAATTAGACCTTGTATGGTTAATAGTATTGTACCAAGGATAGTTTCTGGGTTTTTTTTTTTTTCTTTTTGATTTTTTTAAACATGCGTTTATTTTTAGTTTATATGCATGGGCATTTTCCTGAATGCTTTTCTGTGTGGCACATGCATGCAGTACCCACATGGGCCTGAAGAGGGACTATAGTCACAGATGGTTGAGCTCTCATGTGGGTCCTGGAAGTGCGCTTAAGTGCTGAGTCTTCTCTCCAGCCCCAGTTGCATGGGTTTGATCCTTATGCTCTGGTGTGTGAAATGTGGGTATTAGGGAAAGCATGGTTAAGTGTTGTGCAGAAGTTAGTTTTTTTGTAGCTCCTCTGTGGGTACAAAGCTAGCTAAGAATAGAACTGGAGAACTGCTATGCTGTTTGTGGTTTTCCCAGTTGGAAGTTAAAGTACGCAGTGTCAGCCTGAATAACTTTACCACCAATCACCAGTACAGTCTGGACAGTCATTCAGTGGCTGGACATCACCAACCCATGTGACCACTGAGGAAGTCAGCATCTGAGCAGAACCCAACTAACTCTACAGGGCATCTTACTTTGCTTCTGCTACAGGGTGATACAAAGCCTTTTCAGAGAGGCTCCCTGGCTGTAACAGTATCTTAAGTCTTTGTGATTAAATTCATATCTAAATAAACTCTAGCATTTATTTAGCTTGCACAAGACTTCAAGTTCATTTCTCAGTGCTACAAAAGAACAGAAATTAAATCTTGAAATGTAGTTCTTGAAATAAAATAATTTGTTAAGTTAAAATTCTTGGGGAAAAGAGCCAAGGGGTTGTAATACAACCACACTGTTTCAGAACATTATCATACAGCTTCTGTGGGGGTCATGAAAGCAAATATCCTTAGCCCATCTTCTCTCTGGGGAATTTTGTTGTCTAATTAGCAAAGGAAGGAACTGTAAGCTCTGCCTTACACCTTAGACATTCACATTTGTCTCCCTAGTTTTGAAGCTTGTGCTATTATACTCTCAGAAACAAATGAGAACTGACATTTTTACTTCCTTTTCTTTTGAAAAAGTTATTTTATTTTTTATGTGTGTGAGTGGTTTGCCTGTGTGTATGTAGGTGCACCACACAAATATGCAGTAGCATATGCAGAGGCCAGTAGACACTGTTAAATCTCCTGGAACTAGAGTTACAGGCAGGTGTGAGTACTTGGCATCAAACCTTGGTCCTCTGGCAAAACAACAGTATTCTCAGCCACAGAACTATCTCTCCAGCCCTGGGATTCTTACTATTTTAAGAAAACTGTCAAGTATTTTAGCCTTTGAAAAAGAAAAATACTTACCTATGCTCATGAGCCCTGGGATTCTTACTATTTTAAGAAAACTGTCAATTATTTTAGCCTTTGAAAAAGAAAAATACTTATCTATGCTCATGATTAGTGTGGTGATGAATAGCATGCTCGGTGAGAGCCTGCAGAGAGGATCTGAGGGTGAACAGTGTCTAGGAGAAAGGCCTCTGGTCATAAGAAACCACAAGGGCACAGGTCCATGAGTTGGCAGGCCTGTGAAAGTAAGAACAGTGAATGATGACGTTCAAGTGCTAACAGTGCTTTTGAAGTGCAGTGGTGAGCACCGGATAGGATGTGTGCTTCTGCAGTAGAGGGCCTCCATCTTTATTCTGAATAAGATGGAGGCCACCAGACGACCCAGGCTAAAAGCCCTGGAGGGAGCAGTGGTTAAAAGCACTTGTTCAGGGAGCTTGGGTTCAGTTCCCAGAACCCATGCCAGGCTGCTCACAGGCTCCTGTGGCTCCAGCTCCGGGACATCCAACTTCCTTCTCTGGCCACATTAGTCACCTCTACATGTGTGCCATATACTCAGACACATACACAGAAATAAAAAATAGAGTTGAAAAACAAAGTAAGTTCTGACTTGTGTTTTATCTTGTCCTTTTAATTACTGTGGGCACAGACTCTGGGCAGGGCCAGTGCACACAACAGGAGGGCCTGTCACATTAGCTGGAGAGAAGATGTTAGGCTGACTTCAGATAATCTGATGAGGGGACATGGTGATAGGAAGCAGGTGTTCTTGGGAACTCTGGATACAACCTGAACAGCTTGGAGGATGGGGCAGATGAGGGGAATTCAGTGGGGCTCTTAAAGGAGGAATGGGGTGATACTGAGGAACATACTGGGAGTTCACAAGCAGTAGAGTACACATACCACCCTAGAAATCAGGGCAGAGGTGGAGAACAGTTAAGAATGACCCCTGGCCTCCACATGCAAATGCATGGCAGATTCGTCAGTGGAGGTGTTGTCGTGTGCTGATGGTGTGATGTGACTTGGTTACACGCTTCTGTTTTTTAGGCTTTTAATCCAGCAGGTGCAGGGCCATATAGCGAGCTTGTCCATTGTCAGACACCCGCCTCTGCCCCTGACCCTGTCTCTACGCTGTGTGTTCTGGAGGAGGAGCCCCTCAGTGCCCACCTGGACTCACCCTCTGTGTGCCTTGTACTGAACTGGGAAGAGCCGTGCAATAATGGATCTGAAATCATTGCTTACAACATCGATCTCGGAGACACTAGCGTTACTGTGGACAATGCTACCACACACATCATAAAGGACCTCCTTCCGGAAACTACATATCGGTGAGTGCAAAGAGCTGTGTAAACAGCTGGCCCACATTCATTCCAGGACTGAAAATCCTTCCAAGTTCCTGTGTTCTAGCTGTTCTTCTTTAACATTTCTAAAAATACTCAATGAACCATAGCTTAAAAGCTTATATTGCTTTTTTACTTACAGTAAGTGATAAATTCTCACAGAGGTGAGGGAGACTTTCACCTCACCCTTGAAATCACTTTCCTTTTCTAGTCCTGGTCTCCCTTTTTCTTCATGTATTTTCTCTGGGATTCATCTGACTGCATACACTGTCCATAGCCACACTGATAACCTTCAGGCAGGCTGCCTCATTGGCGGATTCCCCCAGAGCAGATATAGAGGTCACAGAACACTTCCATGATGGGACAGAGAAAAGCAACACCACATACCACCTTGTCAGATCAGCTAACGGGTTGACCCCTCCTCCCTCTGAGTACCTCCCATCCGGGCCTTCCACTTGTCCACTGTTGCTTCTGCCCGACCCATCAGACTGAATACACTTAGCACTCTCTCCAAGACCTCATAATTCAGGCAAAGCCCAAAGCTTGCGGTCAGCAGGACATTTCACTGGAAGAGATCCAGAAAGTGTGTCTTGATAATCAAGTGTGGTCCAGCAGGGATCCTGCTTTCAGACTCTGGCTCAGACTCAGGCACTTGTCTTCAGGTCAGGTATCCACTGTGTCCCTTTTCCTGTAAGAGGGAAACAGGATGATTTCCCAGGCAGGTACCTATTAAGGAGGAAATAATGAAAATGCTTACAGTTGAGCCAGCAGTAGCACAGCAGGTAACCAACAATTCATCATGCCCAAACCCTCTTCCAAAATGGTTCATGCTGCCTGGAGCTGGAGCTGGGGGAAGATAGGCAGCCTGCTGCTGCTGTACAAAACCTGCCGTTTCCTTTATGTTTTCTACAATGCTTTCTCATTCTCTAGTCTGAGTTTGTGAGCACATGAGGGTAAGCTTGTATGTATATGTGCACATGTGTACACATTTTGTGTGTGGGTACGCGTGTAAGTGCATGATTATAGAATCCAGAGGAATCTTGGATATTGTCCTTCCTCCAGTATCCCCACCCTTGTTTGCTTTGGGATGGTTTGGGTTGTGTTTGTTGTTTTGCTTTTAGTTTGGTTTGATTAGGTTGAGTCTTGGCTGGCCTGCAACTCAAAATGTAGACCTGCTGGCCTTGAATTCAGAGACCTGCCTGCTTCTGCCTCCAAAGTGCTGGCTCCTTCCTCCTCCTGGGGCTGTCTCAGGCGGCTGGCCAGTGTTCCAGGGCTTCTCTATCTCCACTTCCCCATTACTAGGATTATAAGACATTGCCATACACTTGTCTTTTATATATATATATATAAGTTCTGAGATCCAAACTCAGTTCCTGATGTTTGCAGGGCAAGCCATTTGCTGAGTGCGCTCTTCCCCCCCACCATGGACTCTCCCTGTTATCCTCAGAAACTGACAAGGGGGCAGCTGAGCAGCTGTCAGTCTAGATGCTCCATCCTAGCATCTCATATCATCCATCTCTCTTTGTCCAAAAGCCTGTCTTGCTTTTTAGAGCAGCAGCAGAATTTTCCTTGTTTGTTTTATACAGTCATTGTGTGGAGCACCCTCCTGGCCAGTGTGTCTGGCAGGTTTAAAGAGCACCTGACAGTTTCAAGGACACTTAAGTGACAACTTTGGAGAACAGGTGAAAAAAACCTTATACACAAAGACCCCCTGGAATTTGAAAGAGGAAGCCTATTGGTTCACTATAGTCTCCCTAATAGAAATAGGTAGTGAGCTCGGCTGCCAGTCAACATGGAGTTGCTTAGAATGTGTGCAGCCATGCGTTCCTTGCTCAGTCCTTAGATGCACGCAAAAGTAGGGCCTAAGGTCCGGAGTGGATGAAGGAGAATAAGGATGGTGAGGTGTTCAGCTGATAAAGGCCTTTGCCTCTGGGTACATTTGGACTCTGTGTGGAAGTCTAGTCAACACAGGCGTGGGATTCTGCTTCAGAAACAATTGCAGCACTTATAGTGGGCCCTAGCAATGACTATTTTAAAACAAATCTAAGGACTTAATTTTGGTCTGGTTAAATTTCCCTCACTTTTTTTTTTTTTTTTGGTTGTTGTTCCATAAATTGGTTAAAATATGGGTAAGAAGATCACCATGTTCATGAGGTTTAGATAAAAAGCTTGTCTTTAATTTTTATTTATTTATTTATTTTAGTATGTCTTGCCTACATGTATGTCTGTACAGTGTACGTGCAGTGCCCACAGATCCACTGGAGTTTTAGACAGTTGTTACCTTCCATGTAGGTTCTGAGAATAGAACTGGGGTCCTCTGGAAGAGCAGCCAGTGCCCTTAACCACTGAGCCATCGCTCCAGCCCCCTTTGTTTGAGAGTCTAGGAGTGTTCTCCTAGACTGCGTCTGTGGTGACCCCAGGGATGGAAAGTGGCGTTCCAGCGTTCCAGCAGACCCGTCTCCTGCTGCTGTCCCAAGTGCCCAGTAAGGTTTGCTGGCACAACCTGGATTTGAAATTTGACTTGTTAAAAAATTTCTTTTGTTAAAAGTATTACATTTAAGTTGTAATTGTATCGGAAATTGAATTTGTACTTGGATTGGAGAGAGAGAATGGGAACACATTCTCTTTGTACATATCCTGCCAAGTAGAGTCACAGACCATAAGCAGAGAGAAGCTGGAGGTCACCTGGTGATACCTCTCCTGTCCTGGACAGGAGCAGTTCCATGACTAGGGCAGTGTCCAGCTTCGGCTCACCAGGCAGTCCAGCTCGTCCCTTGAATTATGTTTAAAAAAAAAAAAATAGAAACAAAATAAAAAAGACCCTCTTTGTATGTAAAGTCATTCATCAAGCAGTGATTCTCAGAGTGATGATCCGGGTTAGTGGCTCCTGGAGACTCGTGAGAGGATGCAAAGGATCAGGCCTTACCTCAGGCCTGGAAAAAGAAGGGCGGTAAGCCAGGCTTAGAGAAGTAAATACAGGAGATCTAGCAGGAGTGGGCCTTAGCTTCTAAGGTTTATATGGGAGTAAATGGGAAGATGTCAGTATCCTAGAAAGGGGCCCTTGACGAGGGGGAAATGAGCCATATGAGAGCGCTAGAACACGTGGTAAAAGGAAAAGGATGTAGCGGGGTACCAAAGTGGGCCTCAGGAAGACGGACAAGCAAAGTAAGTGTACGTGAAAATGTCACAGGGAAACCTGCATGCAAAAAAAAAAAAAAAAAGGATACACTTGGCATGGGGTCACATGCCTTTCATCCCAGCAGTCTAGGAGTGGAGACAAGTGAATGTCTCTGAGTTGGAGGCCAACCTGGTCTACATAGCAAGTTCCAGGCCAGCCACGGCTACCTCATGAGTCTCTGTCTAAGCAAATTAATAAAGAGTAAATTAAGATTGTTGCTGAAGAAATGGCTCAGTAGTTAACAGTATTTACCATTCTTGCAAAGGACCCAAGTTCAGTTCTAGTACCCACATCAGGTGGTTCACAACCATCTGTCCTATATAATTCAGCTTCAGTGGATATGACATCCTCTTCTGAACTCTGCAGGCACCCACAGACATGTGGCATCCACATGCGTTAACAAATAAATTAGAGCAGTAAAAGGATTTTACATAAAATTTAGGGCCAGCAATGCAGCTCAGTAGGTAAAAGTGCCTGCTGCCAAGGCTGCCGGCCTGAGCTCCACCCACAGAACTGATGTGGAGGAAGAAAGGAACCAACTCTATGCTTCCCTGACTTGTGCTGTGCACACACACACACACACACACACACACACACACATAAAAATTGTAAGGAAAAGAGGAAAATGCATCTTGGTCATGAAGGCTGGCCTTGAGATGGAACTCTAGCATTTGCAGTCGGCAGAGTAAGTGGTGTGCTTGTCATTTTAGTGAGTGCACCGAGGGAGGGCACAGATCCCTGTAGAGGCTGACCTGAAACTAGAATCCAGCTCCTTTCTTCCATGCACAGAAACTTTCCTGTTGTCCAATTCTTTATAACAAAGTACATCTTCAGGGTAGAACTTGGTGGCAGTTATTAATGATATCCTATTAAAATATCCTATTAAAAAAATAAGTCCAGGGGTGGAACCTGGAGCTCTAGGTCAGTTAGCCTTCCATGAGAAGCCCACGTGTGTGTGAAATCCTCCACCCTGCAGTGGCAATGCAGATCCAGGTTGAGAGGGTCGGTGTCTGAGCCGCACTTGTGTAACTGCGGCTGAGTGGACCTTGCTAAGAGTCTTGTAACAGCAGGCACCTACTGTCTCACTGCCCTGTCAGCCCTCTTTGGCCTGGCATGACTTCTGTGGCTTCCCTCATTATCCTCTCTGACAGTCTGTCTCCTGGTGGCCTTTCTTTCCACAGCAGTGATCTATCTGGCTTTGGTGGTGTTGGGGATGAGAGAGTTCATTCCAAACTGGCAGTGAGGTCACCTAAGATCACAACTTTATTATATGTCTGGCTCACACTGAGATGCATTTATTGAGTTCTTACTATGCAATAATGACCATGTTCACTGCTGAAAGTGAATCATAATGAGAGGGGGTGGGGTTTGTGTGAAGAGCCAAGTTCTGAGTCATTAGGAATGGATTCAGTCTCTCGTTCACTCATGTATCGCCACTCACAGAAGTAACGGAAGTAACGGAAACTCTTTCTGCCTCTGTTGCCTCAGCTGTGAACTGGAACTAACACTGCAGTCACCCGGCAGTGTGGCCTGTGTTGGGTTAGACATAAGGATATAATAGATTGATGACTGTTCATGGTTTTGATCAAAAATAAATGAGCCAGGAAGCAGGCAGTTGAGTGTTATGGATTGGATTATGTGGAGGAGAGTTAGTGGCATTTGCTGTCCCTAAGGCATCAGGAGAGGCTTGTCCTAACCCCGCCCAGCTTCCATACAAGAGAGACCTCTTCAAACAGCTGTTCTAGGAGTCCATTTTTCCTCACAGAAGGAACATTCTGTTTCCTCTGTTGTCTTTTCAGAAGATTCTTTCTAGCCATAGTAGTCTTCTCTTAGTTAAAGGGTAGGTGATAGAGCATGGCAAGTGTCTTGTTTCTGGGGTTCTGTGCTTCCCTGGCCCTGACCTCAGTCACCCCAAACCACACTGAGGCATCATGAGGCCCCGGTGGCTGATCTGTTAAGGACAGTCAGTCACCTTCTCCCTGAAGGACAATTTGTTTCGAACATCATTCTTCTTTAATACAGTTACTATCCAAAGTTTGCCAGTGTGGAAATAAAGTGCACTGTGGAAGACGGGTGACCTTCTGAAGCGAGGAAGTGTTTGGCATCCAGAAGAAAGATACTGCAGTGGTGGAATTTCAGGCCAGCCTGAAAGGCTTGCTTCTTAATTTGACTTAATCAGTAATATTAGCATGCCGATGAATATCACAGACATGTGGAGAGTTAAAATGTCTCACAGTAATCTGGCCAAGATCAGGATTACATCACTTTTCTAATTTGGAAGCAATATTCAGTTTGCCTTGTATTTTATTTTAATTATTCTAAATTTCAAAAACTGATAGGATGCACATTTTTGAAGATAAATCTGTAGCTCCTGTCTGAGTTTCAGAGCTACTGTTACTTCAGCTGAAGAGAAAACTTCTCAGGTTAAGATTCGGCCTCGATCTTGGGGGCTGGAGAGAACAATATTAGTAGCTACCTTTGTGCTCTTGAAGTTTCCTGGCCATGTCTTCTTCTCATGCAGCGCAGTGTTTTCCTGAAGATAACATCAGCTCTGCAGCTCAATTTCAACACCCACTATTATTTTTCTTTAGGACTAATTAATGTTAGCTCGGTGCATCAGTGACACAGATTTTTTTTTTCACTGACATGGTGTGTTCTTGTAAAGGTGTGGGTAGTTGGAGTGTTCTGAGGTGTAGGTAAATGATTTCAAGATCAAATGTGGAATAAAGTGACAAGAAATGATCTTGTATTGGCAAAGAGCAGTTGGTGACCTAAGTGTGGTTTAAATCAAAAATATCCTCTTAGTGGATTTATAGCCATATCAGGTCCAAATTTTGACAAAAATTCAGGAAGATTGTGAGCCTAAGGGAAACAGTGCACGCCTACATCTGAGCATACCACAGACATCAGTCAGTGCAAGGCTCCTCACACAGCTGGGCTGCAGCTCTCTCCACCTTCAAATAGTCAGAGGTTCTCACCTTGTAGGTAGAATGAGACGTGGCATCCTGATCTGAAGTCTAGGCTTCTGCTTTCATAGCCACTGTGTCCATAAAGCATCAGTTTGGAGTTCACCAGCGTGCTTTTGGCCACTTCAGATACTTTTCTGGTTGAATCAAACTGGAAGATATTGAAAATTAGGAAGTCTGCCCCATTTCCCTTACCTTGATTACCTGTCAGCCATTTCAGCAAAGTTGGCACCATCCCTGTTTACTGATGAGGAAACCATTGCTGAAAGGTGTTACATGACTTCTAAAGAGCAAACAGATGAGCAGGCTCACAAAGAAACTGTCTCTGCTGGCTGTGCTGGTGACTGATTTCCAGGGGGGAGATTGCATGCGATAAGGAGAGTCACGTGTCACCATGGTATTCTTTCTGGCACTAGTGGCTGATGATATGATGTACAGGAAGATTAAGTGCTAACAGTTAGAAAGCCCTAGATCTACAGCTGTGAAGAGCCCACTTCTCACCAACGTACTCTAGTTCTCAGCGTCTCTAACGCTGGCACCCCTTGATACGGTTCCTTGTGGTGGGTGATCCCCAGCCAGAACATCATACCTGTAACTATGTGAGTCATAGTGTAGATATCTGATGTGCAGCATATCTGATTTGAGACTATGCTATAAAAGGGCCTTCTGACCTCCTAAAGGGGTCACAACCCACAGGTTGAGAACCGCTGCAATACAGGCTTTGCAGGAAGTAAGTGAATTCAATCAAATTATTTGAAACTTGGATTTTTTATTTATTATGTATACAGTATACAGAAGAGGGTACCAGATACCATAATAGATGGTTATGAACCACCATGTGGTTGCTGGGAATTGAACTCAGGACCTCTGGAAGAACAGTCAGTGCTCTTAACCTCTGAGTTTGGACTTTTAAAACTATTTTTATTTCTATAAATGACTCTCATCTCTTAGGTTTTGTTTCATTTCATCTTGTGTTGGGCACAGCAGAACATCAGCCCTAAGCACCCAGTACCTTTTGTGTACTGAGGACTGCTGGGCTGCCCAGGTCACAATAAAGAATAAAAGGTTCCTTGAGCTTGGCTCTGAAGGACCATGGGCCAGAAATAAGTAACAGGAACCATCCTGGCCTGGGGCTGTAGAAGTTCCCTTGAAAGGGAAGAAACAATGGCTTGGGCACTGCGAAGACCTTTGGGTCAGTCTTAGAGTTAAAAGTGTGTTGATAAAACACTAGAATTACTGTCTGCCTTTTCTTTTTCTGAGAAGAGAGAGATCATCATAACTTCAAGCAGCATGATGGCTTGCTTTTCAAGGATTTTTTCCCTTTCTGGCTATAAAAATATTTGTTGCATTTTAGGCCTGAGTGTGGAGAAGGGGACAGCCACTAACACTGTGTAACACTTCTAAGGGCTTCTGGGGGAAACCAAGGAAAGGTTTAGACTTTTATTGTCGGTTTAGGTGACTTGTCCTTGTATAATAGAAATAGTAAAAGGAAGTTCCTTCATGATGGCTGGTGGCCTTTCTGTCATCCCCTGGGGTTGAGGATTTGCTGTACCCCAGATCTCATGTAGTTGCAGATGGGCAGACTGCTGGCATTTCCTCCAGAGTAAGCATCTAAGAGCAGAAATGCTTGATAATGTGTTTACATTTTTAAAGAAGCAGTATAGCTCATTGTTTCATTCAAGTACCATTTTATATGCACACAAATGTACATATATATAAACATACAAAATTATAATAGTATCTTGGTGTTTTGATTCACCCTTTTCAGATTTGTAGTATGGAACATTGCCTTACTTATTATCAGCTGTATGTCCTTTTTGCTGTCTGCTCTAGTTGGCCATTGATTTTGTATTGTTTGATGATGTTGTCTTCCTTACTCCCTCCTTACCTTCCTCTCCTCCATTACTCTGTGTGTAGGGAGGGAGGGAGGGATGGAGAGAGAGAGAGAGGTTGAGAAAGTGTGTGGTACTGGGACTCTTCCATTCTTCCTTTTGAACTCTGAGGAGGTCACTGTAAACTCCGAATATCAACTCTTTGTCAGATGTCCAATGAGCAGTCTTCTCTCCCAGTCTCTAGCTCATTTTCATCCTCTTAATGTGGTTAAAAAAAAAAAAAAAAAAAAACTTATTAAAAACCCAGATTCCCTTTTTCTCTCTCTCTCATCACACACATTCCTTCCATGTCACATATGAAAACTCCCAAGTTCTAGGTTCAGTGTTCTTCTGTGTTTTCCTCTTAAGTTTTATATTCTACATTTAGATCTTTAGTCAGTGTTTGAGCTAAGTTGTGTTTTTGGTTTTGGAGTTTGTTTCTTTTTTTAATATATCACATGTGAAGTTTAAGTTGATGTTTTTATTTTTACTGTTGACATCCAATTGTTCCTGAAGCATTTGTTGAAGAGACTGCCCTTCCTGCATTGAGCCGCCTTCACACCTTCGCCAGAAATCAATCGGCCATATTTGTGCAGGTCTATTTCTGGAGTCTGATGTCTTTACCACACTGTCATGATTGATTATCATAGCTTTATAGTGAGTCCCAAGGTCAGATAGTAGTATTCTTCCATTTCCATTTGTGTTGGCTAGTTAGCTTCCTTTCCATATAACTTGTATAATTAGCTTGTCTTTAATCTCCTAAGAATCTTGCCAAGACTGTAATTTATTCTTTTGTGTGTTTCTTTTTGGAGACAGCACCTTACACTGCAGCTCAGGCTGGCCTTAAATGCCCTTTCCTACTTCAACTGCTCAAGTCCGGGATTGATTTTAATGACATGATGTGTATAGGTCAGTTCTGGGCAAGCGGACACTTTTACTCTCAAGTCATCTGTCCGTGACTCTATGCCTTTCTGTTTGGGTAGGTTCTCTGTCTGTAATGTTTCTAACGGCATCTTGTGGATTACAGCTGTTTCTTCTCTAACTCTCTATCCCTTTTGCTCTCAGTACTGACTGGAATTTTTAACAAATGCTGCTAAATAGGATGGTGAGCACACAGGCATCCTTTCTGTAGTCTGGCCTTGTTGCCTCTTGGTCCTGATGGGAAAGGATTCCCCTCTCTCACAGCTCTCATGGTAGTTGCATCCCTTTTCTTTTCAGATCACAGAGGCCTCTTCTTCTAGTTTGCAGAGCATTTCGGTTGCAAATAGAGGTTGGATTGTGTTAGATACTTTATCAGTTGATATGATCATCTGGCTTTTCTTCTTTAGGCTGTAAGCAAGATAAAATTGCTTAAGGACTAAAAAAAGGGGGAATAGAGAAAAGAGATCCTGGCTTACTCAGGGCCATCCACATCCTGGGAACTGACCTTTCTCTGCAGCTCTTTTCCACACAGAGGCCCACTTTTAAGCTTAGTTCAGCCCCTAGGATGATAAAGGGGGGAAATGAAAAACTCACTGTTAGTTTGTGAGAAGTCCAACTCTGTGCTTGGCAACATGTCCCAGCTGGTCCTTAACTTTTCAAAGTCCTGAAGTAGCTGTGTCCTTTGACCCGGATAAGTAAGAGGGTGAGTGTTGTGCTCTGTCTCGTGTAGGGAAACCTTCCCTTTTCAGTACTTATCCATACTCTAGGTTGATTTCTATACTCCTTAAGTTTGAAAACTCTGCCTCACATGTTATGTTTTAGTATTGTGATGTTTAAGTGGTACTTTGTATTTGAGTATAAGCAATGAAAGCCTAAGTGAGAGTGGGAGGGGGGTGGGGGTGAGGGGGGTGGGGTGGGGGGCGTGTACACACCTTTACCCAGCACTAGGGAGGCAGCGAGCAGGTGGATCTCTATGAGCTCGTGCCAGCCTGACTGATAGCGTGAGTTCCAGGACAGCCAAGGCTACACTGGGAAACGCTGTCTGGAAATCAAACAAGCAAAAACTAAAAGTGGGAACTACATAAAAGTAATTAAATCATAGAAGTATATAAAATTATCTCTGAATATTTCTCCTTAGACTATATTATTTATTCTAATGTGTTTTGAAAAACTATATTACAAATTCAAATCAAGTTTAAATAGTGAAACTTTCTAAACTATTAATACTAACCTTCTCAGTCAAGTCCTTGATTTTGAATTCAGGTTCCTATGAACCCAGCAAGGAATCCAGAGAGGGTCCCATTGGAGGGTAGTGGAGAGTCTTGAAGAAGCCATAGACCTAGGTGTACTTAACATGGTTGACACTCTGAGGACATGAAGTTAACCTGAAATTCTGTTAATAAAGTGGAACTTTAGTAAATACTTGTATTATATAGGAAAAAAATAAAAAGAGGAGGGAAGGATATGAGTAGAGAAGTCCTCTGTGGAGAATATTAGAGGGAAATTGCCTTGGAGTGGTAGATGGGGCTCGCCTCCATAGCACAGTGCAGAGAGGCCTGGGCAGTACAATGCCGGCTGGGACTTCATTCGGTGACTTTGGGAACTGTGGGTAATCAGCAAGCTGAGAAGTTAAAAAAAAAAGAAAAACAGAAAATAGGGATAGTATTCCTACTGTAAGGTTTTATGTATACATTTTAACTCTGTTAGACTTTAAATACACCTTAACTGCACACAGTAAGCATCCAGTTAAGAGCTCTGTGCACCTAAATAACACACTGCTACTCCCAGCAGGTGATCTCTTCACTCTGATTAAGGACTTGTAAAGTCCTTGGTAAGGGGACAGGCCCAATGTCCTGTTAAAGGGTTGTTGGGACTTTGTAATGAATTCTTTATACACAGTAGACTGCATAGCCAGCTTTGAGTTAATCATCAGTGGCTAGCCCAGAATGTAAGACCATGTCTGTAGGAGTCTTTCACACAGAAAACCTGCTTTTTTCCAGTTAAGATCCTAAGGAATATTTGCTAATGCAGTATTTTGCTATGTTTAGAAACAGAGCAGATAACTTCTGAGGTGCCCAGTGTTCATGCTAGATGTTTTCCACTAACTGTTGCTTTAGGGATAGGAAGTAAATGTTCCAGCAAATGTTCATTTTTGAATCAAGAATATTCAGCTTTCTAAACCTACATTGTCCTTTATTCCCTTACTTCTAGGATCAGGATTCAGGCTATCAATGAAATTGGAGTTGGACCATTTAGTCAGTTTATTAAAGCAAAAACTCGGCCATTACCGCCCTTGCCTCCTCGGCTGGAATGTGCTGCATCTGGTCCACAGAGCCTGAAGCTGAAGTGGGGAGACAGTAACTCCAAGACGCATGCTGCTGATGCCGTGGTGTACACGCTACAGTTGGAAGACAGGAACAAGAGGTGAGGCGGCCGCGTAGGCCGGGCACATCACAGCTTGGGTGTACATTGCATGCTGCTCGGTCATTCCTCCTCCTCGTCTAAAGGAGGAACTAAGTTGTTTGACTCTTGTATTTTGCCCAGCATTGTATGCTCTGTTCTCCCTCTGGAGTGCTTAAAAATTTGAAAGATCTCTTTATCTCCCTATGTGACCATGCATGTTTTCTCTTTTGTAAAGTCAGATGATGGAGAGAAATTATCAAAACAGAAAATTGTCAGATTCAAGCCCTCACTGTATAATAACATTATATTAGTCACGAATGCAGAGGAAAATGGAACTTGGGAGAAATGGTACCTCTTTAAATATTCAGTACCCATCAGGACAAACATGTTTACAATCTGAAATTGCTGTGGGTGATGTACAGATGGGGAATGTACTCTCCAAGGATGGGTGCCGTGCTATCAAATTAACCAGAGCAAATGAGAGATTTATTTTTTATAAGACTCTGCCCAGAAGACACTTGGAGATGTTGAAATCAAATACAGGCTTTCACATCATGCTTACTTAACCTAACTATATTTCCTCAAAAAATGGCCAATCAGAAGACTGGCAGCCAAATGGTGTTTAGGAATGATAACATGCTGAGCAGAAGTTAGTGCTGACAGAATATTCTATTAGTGAAGGTTCCAATCAGAATCAGGCAGAGGAAGGATTATCACAAAACGAAGGCAGTGAGGAAGAGTAGTATGTCCAACTCGTTGGCCATATGACATGATGTTAGTATATATATGTTGGCCACATTCACAGGAACCATGGGACATACATGTGCTGTAGGTTGGACATGCCTGGACTAGACATAATGATCCTGGAAGCATGAAACTAGTGCTACCATGGGGTTGCCTGCTGTATCCCTGTCTACATTACCACCTTCTGTTCCAGTACATGGGACACACACATTTCCAGCCCACCACTCCTCAGTCTGGAGGTTTAGGTCCAGAGAAGTAGCAGGGAGAAGGCACCATAGCCATTCACTAGGCTCTGTGGAGACAATATCAGGGTCAGTGACAGTCAGATAGGTACTGAGTGGATGGTTGGCTGAGGAAAACAGCCAAACCTAGGAGACCCTGAGATAACCAGGGGCAAATACTGTCATGTGCGTCTACTGTGCAGAGATGCCAGGAGGAGCCGGCCGAAAGCACCCCTGTGCTTCCCTCAACTTCTTAGAGGTAGACAGAGGTGAGAGACCATGTAAAGACATGGTAAAGATAGGCATTTAAGGATCCAGAGCATCCACAGTATCTCTTGGACCTTCCTGTTCTGTTCTGTCATCACACAACCTGCTTACCAACTGGTAATGACTTGGAGACACTGGGGACATGGGAACAGCACAGCAGCAGGTGACAGCAGCTGGAAGGAGTAGCCTTTGACCTGAAGGACAGAGACATAGCTGCACACTAAACTAACGGACAGCCTGGGGCAGCATAGCAGGGGGTCACTGGGGCTCTTAAAGCAAGAAATAAATCAAGGGGAGATGAGGCAGAGCAGGAAGGAAGGTAATGGAGACCAAGATGATGATGATGATGATGATGATGATGATGATGATGAAGTTGGTACCAGCACGGTTTCTATGATGGATAGCCTCCTTTATACACCTCAGTCCTTAAAGGAAGACTTGAAATGTAAGGCTGCATAAGACATGTTTTCAGACTGTACAGCATCTTGTTTAGCACAGTAAACCAGTCTTGCAGATCTTCAGAAGCCACCAGCATTAATCTCCCTGACACAGATAGGGTGTGGGAATTGATATGGAGACTGAAAGAGAGATCTTGGCCCTCAGCACAGGGTTCTACCAGGGGATGATAGTATCTTCATCATTAACTGTCTCTGATGCAGCTTAGCAAAATAATAGCCCTGTTACACTTCATAATGGCCAAAACTCAAGCAAACAGAAGAGTTACAGCTGTTTTGTTGACATCAGAATGGAAATAAATACAATATTCATAGAAGAAGGGCCAGTAAGAAGCGAGAACTCACAAGTAATATTATTAACTCATGGAAAACTCTAGAATTTGGTGCCCCTGGGGAAAAGTGTTGTGGGAGTTTGGACCATGTGCACACAAACCACATATGTGAACCAGACTTGCCTTTCCCAGGAAGATTAGGTTGAAAGGACTAAAACAGACATTGTCCTGTTAAAATGTTGCCAGGACTAAAAGTTCAGACAGTGAAGTTGATTTTGATAAGTTCATTGGAGACCAAAAACATCGTTAATATGTAAAAGCATTCATCCTGTTAAACATGTTCCTTTGGGTTTGTTTTTAAAGCATCATCATTTTACCTTGAAAGAGTTCTCAACCACAGAAGACTAGCAAAAAAAAAAGCGTTTGGAAGTAACAAAAGTCATGGCGCATGTGAAACCCAATATTAGGAATATTTCCAAACCTTTACATTTTTTCCCAGGCCTTTGCATCTGTTGGCAATGGAAAGAACCTTTCTTGAAGATATTTTCTAGTTCCCCCAAACCACAAAGCACAGAAGGGTGGGAGCCTGCACTTTACCTGTCCATGAACCTGAATCCTGAGCAGCAAGGGTGCCTCACATGGGAAACTGTGTAGATAGTGGTCTCAGCATGGTCAGGAGTGGCTCCTCCACACAGAGCAAAAGAGTTAGAAGCATTTGTACAACTGAGTGTGGCTATCATGAGACACTTAAATACGACAGGCAGAAAATAGTGTATAACCCAGGAGCCAATGCATGTTCACTCCTTTGAGAGAAGAGAGGTTGGGAGAGGGAAGGAGAGACAGAGAGATGCTAAGACTTGCTTTGTTCATCAAATAAATCACTTGCCTAAATAGAACTGGCAATTTAAGAAATTTGGCCATTAGGAACAATATTTTTCTTAATTTTATGAGCTGGAGTTCAAATTTTTCTTTTCTAAATTAAATTTGTCAGTGCTCTCAAAAAGTTATTAAAGTGATGTGAGTCCTGGCCATAATGCATTCTTATTGTATTTGTAGAATAGTTTTTCTGGGATTTAACAGGATGAGGACAGCCTGACTTTAGTTTGAAGATGACCTTCCTTAGTGTCTGGAAGTGAATGGCCCTTTGAATCCAAGCCTTTAATGCCAGCTCTAGACTCAAAAACACTAGACTTGAATATGTCACAGTTACCTCCCTCCCTCTCTCCCTCCTTTCTCTCTTTTGTCTTTAGATAGTTCCATGTATCGCAGGCTGACCTTCAATTCATTGTATATCCAGGATGACCCTACACATCTGATCTTCCTGCCTCAACCTCCCAAGAGCTGAGATGATAGGCATGTATACCACACTGGGGAGCTGGAGACTGGAGGATCCCTAGAGCTTGCTGTCCAGCAAATTTAGGCTTATAGGGTCCCAGTGATAGGCCTTTTGACAAAGAAAGAAGGTTGACAGCCATTCTGAGGACACCACCAGTGTTTACTTCTGGCTTTTGCATGTACATACACATGTACACACACATACACACACACGGGGAACCAAATATATATTTTAAGCTTTCTGAAGGAAAATGCTGCTGTGTATTAAGAACATGCAAAGAACATTCTAGGCAATAGGAGCTTTGTTTACATTTAGTTCTCTGAATAAAAAGTGAAATGTGCTAGTATACGCCCACTCTTCCCCTCCCCCCTTCCCCCTCCCTCACTGCCTCCCCCCCCCAATCTGAGCTCCTTCCCTATCAACAGGAGGAATCCTACAGGTCAGCATGGCCCAAAGCCTTGCCTTGGGGTGAATACATCAAGACTTCTTGCTGCTCAGCTTACTGAAAGCTTGTTTCCTCTTAGTTAGGACATTTATTTCCTCTGTATTCAAGCTTTTGATCTGCAAGGTTCCAGGGCCAAATTCATTGAGCAACATCGCAGCCATGCTTCTATCTATAGGACTAAGTTTATGCCAAGTGTTTGGTTATGATTATTCAACTATCAGAATTTTTTTCTTGAATTGCTACTCTATGCTACCCCGTATGGGATATGTGGCATATCTGGAAGAGTTTATCTTGCAAGAAAATGAATTAGCATTACACAGTGAACAGACAGTACAAGAGATTTTAATTTCAGCAGAAAAGCAAAAATTAGATTAGTTTGGCCTTGTGGTGATTAGGTCTATTATTCTTAACAGATTCAGCACAGAAAATCTGAATGGTTCTGTTTCCCATGTTATGCAAGAAAAATATACACCCTGAGCAAGCATTCTCATAAAGCCAAGTTAACCTAATATCCCTAGAGTAGCAGGTCATAGTGCTGCACATAGTGCTCTCAGCTCATAGGCCTCAGGTCATAGTGCTGCACTGACAATTCAGATGTATTTGTCTGTTTTTCTGAAATGAAATGCTGCCTGTTCTAATGGCATTGGAGTTGATGTTGAGCCCGACCCTCACCAGACCGTGTTCTTGATAATTGTTCACAGTACTGAAACAGGAGGATTAGAAATTCCAGGAATGTATTTATGTTCATCTGCTGTTCGGGGGCTTTCAGAGTGAGGCTCCAGGGAGATTGGGGAGAGGCAGCTGATGGAATCAATAGAACTGCTTACTCTCCTCATCAGCCTTTGTAACTGTGACGCTTTTCCAAGCAGCAAGGGGCTGTGGAGCCTAGTGATGCTTCCAGTATTCCTAGCTGTTGACTATTACCAGAAAACAAACAAACATATCAAAAGCCTGTATCTTTATGGCTTCCGGGGTTTCTTTAAACTTCAAAAGAACTCACTCTCTGGAACTAGAGCGCTTGAATGAACTGTCTGTCACGAAGTAAACTGGCTTCCATTCATTCTCAGACTGCATTGCTAGCTTAAATGACTAGCTGTGAGGTCAGAACCAGGCTATGTCTCAGCATTTTTTCCCTCATATTTCTAGTCCACATGAGCATCCTTGCTAGGGAAGTGGATGCTGTCTGCTCCCTGCAATCCCCAGGTAGCAGCCACAGTTCTGAACACTCAAGTCAGATCTCTGTTCTAACTCTTGACCTGCTACTGGCTTTTTAGGTGAGCCAAAGATGTGAGCCAGGACTGCTTTTGCCTAAGTTTCCCAGGCTAAAAAGCACACATAATGCCTGGGGCTCCAGTTCCTAATTAATAGAGGAAAAATATTTTAGACACAGGTTACTGTCTTAGAATAAAGTCATAAAGATTTATCCTAAAAAATAAAAAGTATTGCTAGCTTCAAGCCAAATGCCTTGGAACAGTCAGGGCTGGGGTTGGGGGCCATGAGGAGGGTGTGTGGGTAAAGGAACTACTTCAGATCTGAGTGGACCTGAAGTAGAATCTAGATGATAGGTTTTACCTCTCATTTACTTATAAATAAATAGAATGAAAGTGACTAGCATTTTTCTTCGTTGAAGCAAGGCCACTGCAGCAGAAGTGGGCAGAAATATGGAAAGCTCTGGGATTCATATCTTCAGAGGCCAGATTCATTCCATTGATTGGGAACCCACATAGGAGTGTCAAGCTTCTCAGAAGAACTTTGAAGTTGAGAGAGGGGGCTTCCTATGTAAGCAAATGAATTTCTTTTTTAATATATCAATGTCTAAAATGCAGTTTAGGCAGTAAAAATTCAGCATAGGATTTCTGTGTTCCTTTACTGGAAAAAAGAGGTGAAAAGATGGCTCAGTAATTAAAACTACTGGTTCCTCTTTTAGAAAACCCAGGTTTGATTCCCAGCACCCATATGGTGGTTTGCAGCCAGCTATAGTTCCAGAAAACTCGGTGCCCTCTTCTGGACTCTATGGACACCAAGCATACATGTGGTATACATTCATTCATACAGGCAAATGTAAAATAAATCTGAAAAAATTAAATTGGTATCATTATAAAGTCTAATGAAATTTTACTTCTTGTAGGAAAGCATAAAAATCTAGCTCATTAATCAAAAAATATTATAGTCTAATTAATTCATAAGTGCAAAACCAGGAACAGCAGGCAGGAAGGTAATTAACGCTTTCCCTATCAGTCCTGTTGGGATAGCTTCTGGCACTTTCCTATGCACTGGGTGCTCACCAATGTCAGTATCAGTCTAGGAAATGGATTTCCTGCCTGAAGTGTCTCCACACAGCGCCTTCTGTGTCCATCTGCTTCTGCATAGAAATGGTAGGACTCTGTGTTCCTGGCACAGTGGGGGCATTTACTGCCCATGTTTTTAATATCTTCTGTTTCTAAACATGATTTGAGTGACATAGGACACACACACACACACACATTTCCTCCTTCCATAGAGCCCAGAGAAAATTAAAAAATTAAATAAAAAGAGGGAGAAAGACATTAAGACAATGACAGTATGTTGTTAATGAACATAGCTGCTCTGGATCTGTGAGGGGCTGTTGATTTATGCTGTTGTGAAATGTGTTTTGAAGGGCACCAACCACTTGAAGCCTTTCGTGAACTACGGGCCATTTTAGGCCAGCAGGTTAGTCATGTTGAGTAGTTAATATCCATGAACTGTAGTGATCCTAGAGATGGCCTGAGCAGTGAGGCGGTAAGAGCAAAAGCTTTAGCATTTAGTCTTGTTTTCACAAAGATTTAGTAAGTTATTCAGGGCATTCTTAGGTATTTCTTTCAAAAGAAAATCATTTTACAAAAATACTCAAAACTCAATTCTTTGTATATAATTTTCTCTTGCCCCCAGTGATTTAAAATGAAAAGACACATAAATATGCAGTGTGACTGAACTTTGTCCACCAGTCACACCTGATGCAAACACATCACCTTTTTCAATGAATGTTAAAAAAACGAAATCCCTGTGTGAAGAGCTTGGCCCCCGCTGGGGCATATCAGAGACTGTTTCAGGCCTGCTGGGGCTTCATGGTGTATTTTCTATCATAGTGTTTTCTTGATTCTTTTATTTAGATCTAGTAAAAATTCCTGTCAAGTAGGCCCAATTGTTGGGATTGTCTGGAAATTGAACTTTTCATCTGACTTATTCAAGTCCATGGTGAAGGTCATCAGCTCTGTACTTAGGCCAAGGTCTCTGCATGTATCTGTGCTTTCGAAATGGCCATTCTCCCACCCTTAGCCCCTGGAGGATTCTGACAAACAGAATAGGCAGAAATATTTCATATTCACCGAAGTGGAGAATTTTAGAACCTTTTCGTAGACTGTAGTTTTAGAACTGTTTAAGGTGTCTTGGAGAAGTGAGAAGGCGGTGCAGAGATCTTCCATTGCCTCCCTTCCCAAATCTCAACCTCCCCGTTCTCAGCCCCCCAGGGTGGTTACAGTTGGCAGCCCCCAGGGGAGCCTAGCCCACTGTTCGTGTGTCTCCCTGGGTTTGGATGATGAACGAGGACATGTGCCCACCATACACTGCTGCAGAGTTGCGTCATTAGATACTGGCAAGCCCAGGTCCCACATGTGTCTGTCACCATCTAGCTGCTGTATTTCAAGAAGCCTGCATAGGTGACACTGCACCGGGTTGGAGACAGAACTACTGAAAAGTCACTTAGATTGTCACCTGTTAACAACCCTGCTAGACTGTTTCTTGTCCCACATGTACATTTTTAATACAGGAGAGATTTCTCCACAGTTTTCTCCTTCCTCAGTCAAATTACCCAGCCTAGGCATTGTTGTCCAAATCTGCGGTACACTTAGCAGTGGGATCATGAGGACTGTACAGTGGGATCCTATCTCAAAATGGTGAGATGCCCCAGGATCCCATATAGCATCCTCAGGCTTCATCTTGTGTGCTTCCATTGTGCTTGCCAAGAATAGGGTGCAAGGTGTTCAACTACTCTACTCAGATAATTGAAGTGACAGGAGTACCCTTGGAGGGACATCTTATGTTTCTCCAACTTTGGAAAATAAGGTGAATCATTCATTAGTTTTGGTGCCTTATCATCAACAGTATTAGCATTGGTAATGTTAAATAGTTTTCGATAGGATTATTCAGTGAATATTTCGTAACTACAGGGTACTGTGTAATGCAGCATCTCATTCATTCCTCACTGCAACCCCACAAATTGAGTCCTGTTGTTACTCCCCTTTTCCAAAGAGAAAAGAGTTAGGCTGGTTAGATAGCCCAAACTGGTCCATAGAACTCCATCCTCCCTATCCATCTGCTTTGCATGCTCTCACTCTCAAAGAATGGGGTGGAGAGAGAGAGAATATGGTAGACCAGCAGGCCAGCCCAGCATTGCAGCAGTGGCCTAATGTGTTTCCACACAGACTTCTTATCTGTTATCTCAAGAGTCCTTGGGCTGCTGCCCATAGGGTTCATCCTGGCAACAGAGTCTGGCTATGGAGTGAAGACCCTTTAGGGTCTAAGACTAGGACTAGCACATCTGGACACCTTTGAGGAGCTATGGTATGGAAACGAACACTTTAGCTGTATGTGCCTGTACCATGATTGACAGCATCATGCCACCTGCTTATAGCTTCTCACTGCATTTAAAATGAGAAGTCTTTGTATCTTGGGATGTTTGGTGTGGTTAATGCTATCACAGAAGGACTCTGGCATATCAATGAAGTTGGTCTTTCACAAGAAGATAGAAAAGAAGATGAGGTCAGTCTAAGAGAACAAATACTTGATGAGTGTCACACACAACCTTGCCAGCAAGGAAAGCGCAACACCCAGGATCTTCTTTCAGCAGTTTATTCAGGACCTTTGCAATTGTTCTCTCTTTGTTCTTCTCTCCTTCTCCTCCCCTGGGAAGCCCCGCCCACTGACTAAATACTCTCAGGGCATCCAATCCCAATAAGCCATGTATGCACAGCTCATAGGTCCACATAAGCAACAGCAAACCACGCCCCAGGCTCAAGCCAAATAAGGAGTTGTTTATCAAAAGAGAGCACTCACCCACAGGGGGTGGAGGCCAGAAATCAGCACCATCTCTAGGGTACAGTAGCAGGTAGCTCTCTACAGATGAGTATTTTAAATTTTTTCAGAATGGTTCTAACTATGCTATGGATTTAACGTCCTGTCCTAACATCCACCATAGCCACCCGACACAGGACCGTAAGTTACCAGCTCTGAAAAAGCCTGAATTCTCCCACCCCCTAGAGTGAAAAGATGAGAAAATTGGGCTGACAGCAAGCTAGCATGGCCTTTCGTGTGTTGGTTTATGTACTTTTTACTACATGTTGGTTGGTGTTTCCCACTTGACATTTGAAGAGTACAGAGAAGCAGAAGGTATTGCCAGCATGATTATTGATGGTAAGGCTTGCCAGGAGGACACTCAGGATCTTAGTGACATACTTCCCTGAGGCCTAATGTGCCTCAGGCTCTGGCATTGGATGTAGCTGCTCAAGTTTAAGAACTCTACATAGTTATAGTGTTCCTGACATATTCCCTGGCAGGCTTAAGCCTGAGGAGGGCCACAGCATCACTAATAAAACGACATGCTCATCTGTGAGGCTAACACAGTGGCCTGGGGGAGAATTTCCTCTTCCCACATAGCCAGATTTCCACTCAGAAGAGGAAGTTAAATGTGGCTGTCCACAGTGACAAGATGTCCTTTTGGGAGGTAAAGGAGGGCCATTTCTAAATCCATCTTGGAGTTCAGGGTTTATTTCAGTGGTTAAGGTCCCAGGTTTGGACCCAACACTCGAAGAAATGACGAAAAAGAAGAGATAAGTCCCCGTCTTCTTAGCAAATCCAGCCATAAGAGTGAGCTCCAGGTCAAGAGGCAACCCTGCTGCAAAAAAGGAACAAGAGAGGGTACCAGAAGTCAGCCTCTGGTCCAGTTGGGTGGGACATACACACACAATTATGGCTAATGTGGATAAAAATGATTATTACATAGCAAAACTAGTTTGAACATTTCCCATAACCTGCTTAATGCTCACAGTAGCTCACTAAGTTCGTCCTTACCTGCCTTGAAGATGAGAAACTGAGGCTACAGAGCTTAGCAGCGCTTCATAGCCCGTACTGGCTGAGTCCTCTCAAGTGCTTGCATCTTAGAGGTATAAAGAATTAAAACCCTTTAAAGGTATCACACTGGCTTTTATCACAGGAATATTGTATTTTCAGAAAACCAACATTGAGAGGCAGGACTTTATTTTGTGATTTCTGTGCTGACTTGGATGTTGACTAGAATGCATTCATTTAGTGAATTCCTCCGTGGAAAAGAATAAAAGGATGTGAAACCTGACAGATACAAATAGGATTTTGCAAACACTGGTGGGCACCCCTCTTCCTCACCGCCTACCCCACAGTTACCTTGCAGATCTGCCCCACCTCTTCTTTCAAAGTAAGAAAGTGCTTAAAGGAGAGGGAAGTGTGGCCTTTGGTGACAAGAAGACCTGCTGTGTGTCTGTGACATCTCCATGTAGCCACACCTCCCCAGTGAGACTAGAGAGAAAAATCCTCAGCAAGGATTAGCTGCCCCTTTGTGCTTCGTTTATCCTGCCTCCTGTTCTATGTGTCTCTCTTTGGTGACCCACACCCCCAGAGGACAGGGCACATCTACTTTCATTGGCCCTGTCTGTGCCACTGATGCTGTTAATGTTGGAATTCCTGATGGCCACTTCACTCAGGACCAGCCAAGCCTGGGCTGTGTCTGCCATCTCCCCTCCTGACACCAGCAGCTCTGTCACTGGTTAAATGCATGCCTTAGGAACTAGTTGTCATCTAGTTTGGACATTATCATACACATTTTAAAACTAAGAAAGAAAAGTCTTCCTCCCAGTACATTTCCCTTACCCTTTTGTGGGGATGAAGATCAGGCAAAGCAGCAGTGACTTCCTTAAACAAGCCAACCAAGACTTATTGTTGCCAGGCTGGAGAGGTGGCTCAGGGGTTCTTAGCAATGGCTGCTCTCCCAGGGGACCCAGGTTCCAGCACCCACAGGGCATCTCACGACTCTCTGTAACTCTAGTTACACTCTACATACAGACATACATGCAGACAAAACACCAGTGTACATAAATAAATCTCAAAAACACAAAGCCTGTTGCTTTGGAGTTCTGAAGCAGGAAGCAAGAAGAGCGGCTTGCTGGCTTGGCCTTCTTGGCTCCTCCCAGTAGGAATTGTAGGCTGCCAGAACCCAGTTTGCCTGCCCAGGGGGACTGGCAGTCTCAGGCTGGCCTCTTGTGGCTCACTGATTCTACCTTCACTACAAGCAAGATGCTACAGTGTTACCCTGCAACACTCCAGGCTTTGGCTTCAAACTCTTCTGGCTCTACAGTAGCTTCCTCTCCACTAATTCAGCCTTTCTAACGGATGTGGTCACATTGTCTCTGAACCTACATAAATAAATGTGTTAATGACACATTTTATCAATTTGCCATCACTACTAGCCATTCCTAGGAGACTTTTTTGTAAATTTGGACTACCAGTTAAGTACACTGGTACATGAGCAATACAAGAAATGAAAGGGACCAAATAGTCCAGAAACAACAAGTTTTGATGTAGTGGAGAATTGCACATGCAACTTGCTCAGTTTGGATCGGAGTGTGAAATCAGATTATTGAATTTGCTTCAGTGAATTTCTTAGTGGCTGTGAGTACTTCTACTAGGTATATAATTGAACTTAAGCACAAATATGTATCAAACCTATTTTCTAAAAGGAATATTATCCTGGGAATATGACAGGGATAGAAACAGTTCTACAAACTCTTAAACACTAAGCATGCTGGCCACCGTAATGGAGATTTAACAGTGTCAATTCTTAAACCATGACTTCCATTTGTGATACAATTAAGGGCAATTATTCCCCCTGGCAATTCTAGCCCAGGTGAGGCTGAGTTAATAAGTAGCCATTTGCCTCTGCATTAGCTGGGGTGTCTTCATTAAGGCAGTAATGTGTTGAGCGTGCTAAGTAGGTTGCCATAGTTATTTGTGGGTTTCAACCTGGACTCTGGCTTTCCTTGAAATTAATGATGTTCAGCTTTCAATAAAAGGCGCTTCCTCCTCAAGCAAAATAGGCAGAACAGTAAGTGAACCTGCCAGGGCTTAGAAACTCAATTACAAAGGCTGGTAAGTGCCTGGATGTTATACACTGAGTATTGGCTGACAGAGTTTTTTCTCTTCAGGATGTTTAACCTATCCATATCTCATTACTCATAGATCCACCTAGGACAGTTCCTCACAGAGCAGAGTTAGTACTGCCCTGTAGACCTCCCACCCTTACAGAAACAACCCCCTCAGGGTGGCCCTCATTGAACTGAGAGCCCAGCACACATCAGGTGTTTAAGAAAAACCTATAAATGAATGCAAGAAATCTCCTTCCTTCTCCCTGAGCCAAACCAGCCCTGTCAGACATTTTGAAACATGATTCAGTCACTGAGTACCTTCCAATAGTTTCTGAAGACAAGTCAGGTGTCCTCAGACCAAGACCGTGTGTTTAGATACTCAGTGTTGGTTCTCAGGGTGTTCTTAGGCCAGTGATGTTTAAGCACTGAAGAACTTTCAGAAAAATCACATTGTTTTCAAAAATCATAGTTATTAAGTGATAAAAATACACTTGTGGCTTTAGGTAGCCCAGTGTCACTGGGGGAAAGTTTTCAAGATCCACTGAGAAAATACCTAAAGTACAAGGCATTTTTTAAATTCATACTTTAGGTAATTATGTTTAATAATAATATTAAGGGCCAGTAAGCTTGCTGAGCATCCCTGTATAAAGGAGGGCACAGAGAGCCATCTATACAGAACTGGAAACTGTCCTTTGGTGTCCATGTATATCCCCCCACCTACCCACATAAGGCACAGATAGTAAATTAAGATTTAAAAAAATAGTTTAATTAGCAGAGAAAAAAATAAAATAGTTTCGGACCAAATGGTAAAAGAAGCCAAAATCTGCCTGTCAAAACTGCCCAGCTGGCCCATGTCATTTTTTCCGTTATTTTAACTATCCCAGGGATAATTCTGAGCATAGCACTTTCTGTCTTTTTGTGTATTTTCTCAAAGATGCATAATCATAGATATGTTTTTGACAGTTTAGGAAAGGGCTTTGTGAGGTCTTATACAAATAAAGATCAGCATTTAAAGGATTTCCTAAACTTCTGAAATTTGAAAAATCTGAGTAAATAGGCATCTTATCCCTCAAATGCCCATTGAACAGTAACTTCATTGCCAAATACAATGGCAATGTGACGTTGCCACTAACCATATGGAACACTTGAAAGTTCTGCTTTTATTAGTAAATAAAAAAAATGAGCAATTAATGTTTCTGAGATTTGATTCTCCTCTTTGTATGTGCTTTGCTGTGTGTTTTCTTTTATACAAACATTCCTTGAACATTGTACTGAGCCATTACATAGCAGCTGTTCTCTTCGGCTGGTAGGAGGTGTTTATCAAGGTAACCTCTCTTTCCATGAGTCTGCCTCACAATTATTACAAGAAACTCAGGTGTCAATGGATTCTGCTCCTTTCTCTGTCTAGGTTTGTTTCAATCTACCGAGGACCCAGCCACACCTACAAGGTCCAGAGACTGACAGAGTTTACCTGCTACACCTTTAGAATCCAGGCAGCAAGCGAGGCAGGGGAGGGACCTTTTTCAGAAACCTATACCTTCAGCACAACTAAAACAGTCCCTCCTACCCTCAAAGGTGAGTACAAGTAGACTCTGCTACACTGTTCTGGGGGGCAAAGATGCCCTGAAGTCACACCTACAAAATGCAATTCTGACCACAGATGCATTCTTCATATTTCTAATAGCAAGATGAAATCAAAATTTCTCAAAAGAGAAAGCTGTGCTGTGGATTATTTGGAGTAGATTCCTACATGTACAGACTACTGTATTCTGTGAATGTGCTTATTGCAAACAATGTAGTAGTAAGATATTCTAGTCCCTGTACATAATAGACAAGGAACTTCTGTGAGTGCTAGCTTTTGCTTTAGGAGTGAGGGAGAGGTGGTTTTAAGATAGATTGCCAAAAAGGATTTTCATGTCTCCTTTCTTGAATCCATTCAGAGATTGGCATTCATCTCTGGGTAACTTTGGT
The DNA here is from genome assembly GCA_004025045.1 of Sigmodon hispidus. Lineage (NCBI taxonomy): Eukaryota > Metazoa > Chordata > Mammalia > Rodentia > Cricetidae > Sigmodon > Sigmodon hispidus. Next base: position 189,991 of record PVIH01002203.1, read on the forward strand.
AACTGGAAATTAGAACCTGGTTCTTGCAAAATCAGCATTTCCCTGTGGACACATACCCTCTCCATGGAGAGGTCTTGAAAACATTTGGTGGGGCTGGAGAGATGGCTCAGAGGTTAAGAACAGTGGCTGTTCTTCCAAGGGACCCAAGTTCAATTCCCAGCATCCACATGACAGCTCACAACTGTCTCTAACTCCACTTCCACGGGATCTGACACCATCATACAGGCATACATGCAGTCAAAGTCAAGTGTACATTAAATCAATAAAAATTGAAAAGAAAACCTTTGGCAGTGATCATCAGTGTTTCTCCTGAAGTTTTCAAGGTTTTCCCTTGTGAGAATCAGGTCCTGCAGAAGTGCCAAGACAGTAAATATCTAAGTTCTCCATCTCTCTTGAGGAGGGTAGACAGAGCCCCAAGTCTACCATGTCGCAGTCACAGAGTCATGGAGGAGAGGGTGGTAGACTTGAATGGAGGACTGATGACAACAGGAGGCAGAGCCTGCACTTTGGCTCCACAGCCTTGTCCCTGTCATCAGAAGTCATGTTCTTATACTGGTCCCTGGAAATTCTCCTTAGCCAAAGGCAACAGGAGGCAGAGGCTGCACTTAGGCTCCACAGCCTTGTCCCTGTCATCAGAAGTCATGTTCTTATACTGGTCCCTGGAACTTCTCCTTAGCCAAAGCAGCATTGTCTCAACCAGCCATTGCTAAAACGGCCCTGGTGTTGGTGTGTTGTGGGGGAAGGGTACTCACTATTGGGGAAGGTTCCTCTGTATCTGCCCCTAGGACAACTTCCATAGGAAGGAGTTGAGGCCCCCTACCTCTACAGCCTTTAATTCCAGCACTCAGGAAGCAGAGGCAGGTGGATTTCTGTGAGTTCAAATCCAACCTGTTCTACAAAGCAAGTTTCAGGACAGCCAGGGATACACAGAGAAATCCTGTCTCAAAAAAATCAAAAGCGAAAGAGAGAAAGGGGGAGCACCTGAACATGCTGTGGCTTATTGATTTGGGGATGCCCAGCACATGTTCCAGAGGCTAGCAAAAGCCACTTTATAGAAGCTTGGATAGCACAGGGATCCCATGATCCCATGGTGCTTTGACATCATGGGGGCACGGTTCTCGGATACCCCATGACCAGGCTCTTTTTCTCTCTGCTAGGCTGGAGGTTTGCTTAGTCTGGTGAGGTTGTTGATTTAGACTTTCAGCACAGAGAGGCCTGAGTGAGTACAGGGGTTGATTTTTCAGTACCTTACTATAGACTAATTTAGCTTTAAGTATTTATGATAGAATAACGTTTTAAAGCCTTGGGGCTGGCTGCTCCCTGGGTCTTTGCTTGGCACCACCCATGCCTCCTGTATCAGTCCTCAGTTTCTTCCTGTGCCTGCCCCATACTGTGTTCCCTCGAAGCCCCTTTGAAATAGACTAGGTCTTTATTTCCACACCCCAAAGTACCTAGCACATAGAAAGTGCCATAAGCCTTGTGAAAGTCATCAACTGCCACGGGAGGGAACGAGATGGGTGGGATAGGATAGGATGGGATGGGATGGGATGGGATGGGATGGGATGGGATGGGATGGGATGGGATGGGATAGCATAGGATGGGATGGGATGGGATGGGATAGCATAGGATGGGATGGGATGGAATGGGATGGGATCATAGGATAGGATGGGATAGCATAGGATAGGATAGCATAGGTTAGGATAGCATGGGATGGGATAGCATAGGATAGGATAGGATAGGATAGGATAGGATAGGATAGGATAGGATAGGATAGGATAGGATAGGATAGGATAGGATACAGTAGGATGGCATAGGATATGATAGGATAGCATAGGATACAATAGCATAGGATAGGATAGCATAGGTTAGGATAGCATGGGATAGGATAGGATAGGATAGGATAGGATAGGATAGGATAGGATAGCATAGGATACAATAGGATACAATAGGATGGCATAGGATATGATAGGATAGCATAGGATACAATAGCATAGGATATGATAGCATAGGTTAGGATAAAAGGATAGATTGATGGATGGATCAATGATAGGTAGGAAGAGAGATGAATAGACATTGAGCTGAGACCCAGGCCACCATCTCATCAATGAGCTAGTGAGAAGATGTGCTATGAATGGGCTTCCTGGTCCTAGAGTAACTTCCCTTCCTTAAGGTTACCCAGCAGGATTAGCAGGAAGCTGCACAAATAAGCCTCCCTCTCAGGCTGGACATGAGCACTGTCACATTCTCCCCAAGTCTCACTAACAGTACTAGAAAGTGGACTGCTATGATGTGAGACTGAGTTTTGAACTTGGGTGTGTGGTTTTGTATTGCAGCACCTCGAGTGACACAGTTAGAAGGAAATTCGTGTGAAATTTTATGGGAGACGGTACCACCAATGAAAGGCGACCCTGTGAACTACATCCTGCAGGTATTGGTCGGAAGAGAATCTGAGTACAAACAGGTAAGGTCCAGCAGCTGTGCATGTGATACTTCCCTGCGTCAGGCTGGCTGCTGGCTGCTGGCTCCTGGCCTTGAGCACAGCCCCCAGTGATGCAGTGAGCTGCAGATTTATTAGGATTCAGTACTTGAAACAGCTTGACACCAGCCTATTTTGTTTATATTTCATTTCCTAGCTAGTGGCATTCTTCCTAGGTTCCTAGTTCCCAAGTATAAACTTGTGAGGAGTTTCAAGTGGTATGTTTGTTTAATAGAGTAAAATCTACATGTATCAGTCTTCCTGTGCTTGGAAACTGCAGTGACTCTAGAGAGGAAGGCATCGTGCCCTAACATCACATTGTGTGTCCTCTCTGCCTCTGTTACAGGAAGGACAATGACAGGATAGGGGGCGTGGCCAGTAGACCCTTAAGGCCTCTGACTCGGCCTCTGGGTTGCTTCCTGTTCCCCTTTAGTATACAGATCCATCATGGGGAAGCCTGTTAGAGTTCAGATTCTGGTTTGAGATGGCTAATGTGGATTCAGGCTCCAGGTGACATGTCTGTCCATTGTGTCAAAGTAAGGAGATTACAGTCAAACCTATTCAAGAGAACACACCATCTTAATAGACAGACAATGGATTTGGTTTTGCTGTTTTTCACACCTTGTAATCCTTAATATTGTACAAAATAACCTCTTAGAAGGTCACTGACTGTTATGGGTTCAGGAACTGTAGGATTTCTATAAAGTTCCCTGAACACAGCAACTGCTTGGTGAGACTGGGATGTGGTTGTTTAACATCAGGAAAGTAAGCTCTTTTCTTCACGTGGCGCTCTCCATAATCCATCAGTATTGAACTTCTAAGAGTGAAGATCAGTATCTTCTGTCCTAGGAAATGTTGGCGTTGTTTGTAAACTCTGCTGTCTTCAGCCGTAGAGTCTTTAAATGCACACAAGGAAAAAAAAAAAATCTGATTCAGTGTTTCACTTAAATTGCGTGCTGGTGTTTTGTGTAATAATTTTTAAAATACTTGTAAACAAAATATGCTTAAAATATCAAGGAAGTTATTGAATATTTTGATATATTTTGTTTATAACATCAGATAATGACTGAATTGCTTTAACCACATATTGCACAGATTTTATCTTCAGTCAGACATCTGCTAGTATTGATTCCCATGAGGCGTTGATGTCACCAAAGCTTCCATTATACCTCTCACAAGGGAGCAAAGGCACTGGGCTTCTCTTTCACTTTCCTGTCTGTCTAATCCTGTTACCATCTGTGAGTCAGTCAGTTCACATGTACCATAGCACAGTTTGTCAGAAAAGAGTTCTCTCCAGCTACATTTGGTTATAAACCTTGTCCCATTCCAGTGTCAGGGATGCTAGGAAATGTCTCACCTCTTATTTGACACTTAACAGTGATTCATTTCTCAACAGAACGTTCATCATGTGTTCACTGCTGGTTTTTGTTTTAACCTTTTGTCCATGTACCATGCTTTTCCATGTACCAAGCTTTTCCATGTATTCTTGGAAAAGATGTTCTGCTTCTCAATGCATGAGTGCTGCTTCACAGAGGAAGGGCAGTATTATGTGTTCAGTTTCTGTACATGTCCACCATTGTCAGTATAAAGACTAATTTATGAAGTAAATTAGATTTTATCAGATTAGCCTTTCTGAACCCACTGTTCAGTGCTACATATTTAAATCCATTGATATATGAGTACTGAGTACTGATAAGAAATACAACCATATACTTGCCATACCATCAGTACTATAGACATTTGGTTACTATTGAGAGCGCAGTATTTTAGGATAGCTTTCATCAATAGAGACGTCCACATATTTCCCAAGAAATGAGTAAGGGCATAGTGACTTGACAAGCCAGAGTTGACACAGCTACTCAGGGACAGTTTGTACTAGGTTTGGGGATTTTGTTGTTTTTCTTTCTTTTTTTCTTTCCCTATTCAATAAGCATTCGCTTGAATGTGGTGTTTTGAGTGTTACCTTTTCTTGTCCTGACATGAGAAAGGGAATGAAGGCAATTTGTCTAATGTGTGGAATAATAGACAGCAGATTTGGAATTCATAGCAGCAAAGGCAAAGCAAATGGGAGGTGATTGATACTGCTCGGCAGCCACATCGAGCAAGCCAGAGCCCTTGTGCTGCGCTGCATATGCCTCCATTGTACTCATCACAGGACCCGCTAATAGGAGAGCTTGGCTGATTTAGTTTTAGTGTTCTGAGTCTGGCACATAGTCAGGCACTCAATAAATGCTTCCTGCTTGCATGGAAGAGGCAGTGTCCGGGGAGCTGGGTAATTTGCACCCGCAGTGGAAGAATAGTGCTGTTGATTCCCCTAGACAGGCAGATCCAGTGCCTTTTTTGTCCTGAGTTTGTTCTGGTTCTAGCTCTCCTTTGTTACCATGGGGATGTAGGCAGGCAGCCTGTCTTAGTAACTACATGGGCATCCGCATCCTTACTGATTCTTCACTCCTCCACATACATGGATATGTCTGGATATATCTGTCTTTCTGCCACTTAAGCATTCTGAGCTCCAACTGTTTTTCAAGAATCTTAAAGATATTACTGCAAAACATTCTTGAAAGGCTGAAAATTTCTCTATATCCATGCAACTCATTTTTTTTTTTTTTTGCACAGCACACAAAAATGAAGCAGAATGATACAAATCCCTATTCAGAGATCAGTAGTCTTTACCAAATACTTTGAATATAAACATAGAAAACAAGAATAGAGTTGACAAATTACAGGAAAACATTTTCTATAGATAATTATTGCTTAGATTTACTGCAGCTAGAAAGCCTCCAAGGCATTAGAAACTCTGTGGAGCCCACCTTTAGTTGATACATATCTATTAATGTATATTTTGTACGATCTTCAGAATACAATCCCGTAGATATTGATCATTCATGTTCTCACAAAGGGCATGATGAGGAGGACTCTTCTGTTGACTACACTATTTTAAAGCAGATTGCAGAGCCAGAATATGTCTCAGTGAATTTGAACACATAACTTAACTGTGACACTGTTTTAATCACCAAAGTTTTCCAGGATTCAAATCCAAAACAAGAACAAAGTAGATCAAAATAGAAATCTTTCAAAGCTGGCATTGATTTCACTTATTTTTAAGTTTATAGATCCATGTTAGTATCTCATAAAGACTTCTTCCTCCTGAACTAGAACAATGCGTGTATAAACATCTGCCTGAAATTTCATATTTCCTGGAGGGTAGGGACAGAACCCAGGTCCTAGTTGCTTTGTATTGTGGAGGTGCCTCATCAGTCAGCACTATTTATAAAAGAAGTACACACCCACAGGCAGGTCGCTGTGCACTCCCAGCACCCTTGGTGCACCTGTCCACGTGGTAGCATAGGTCTCACCCACCGCTGCTCCCTCCCTGGAGAGGTCTACAGCTGGACCTCTTGGGCCAGGATATCTGAGGACACACCTGCCTCCCATGGTGCTAGGATTTGGGAGAATTCACTCATTCCAGTATGCCTCAAGTCCATGCAGTCATGACAAGGAAGTATGTGGCTATACCGTGAGGGAGAGGCGGTATTAAAGCAGACCACCAGGAACCCAGCATGCTCTGTGCTTGGTGCCCCTCCCCTAAAAGCTATTGTTTAAGGGATTTCAGCTATGCAGCCTGCTACTTAGAAGTAAAACTCTTAGATTTTACAGTTATTTGTGTGTTACTTCCTGTCCTCCTATTTGGAGTAAACATTTCAAAATGAGTTTAAAATATAGCACCAAACCAAGAACAGAAATAAGCTTTGAAAAAAATAAATAATTCCACATGTATACTTATTTTTACATTATGATTGGTGACTTCAATAAGAAAATGTTAAATGGAGCGGCATGCCTTAAATTGAGTTGAGGCAGGAGAAGAGGCCTGTAATGAGGCCCCTGTCAGAATGAATGAGAACAAAGGGATATGAAACGTGACCAGCCAGTGCCACCTGTGCGGAGCTTCAAAGCCCTTTGGGAAATCGCCCTGCACAGGCGCAACCTGAGGCCCTGGTGACTTTATGGCAGCTCATAAGATCGCTGTGCACACCAGGTCCATGCTTGCACACTTTCCTCCAGCTATTGCTACAAATGCTGTGTGCTGTATCTCCAAAATTTCCCTGCAGCAAGTGATTGTCCTGCAAGATCAGCGGAGATACAAGGTCACCTAGCAAGAGGTCAGTTAGGGCCACTTCCTTTTTAAGTCACTCAGTAGCCAAACATGTCACCAAGTAGGTTTAGAGTCAGTCTCCGACCCCCTGTTTTTGCTAAACCTAATGCAGTTGGTAAATTTCCATATAATTTAAATGTATTATTCCCTTGACATTTTCTAAGAATTGGTATCTGATAAATGGCTCTCCATGAAGCCTCTTTCCTTGGCTTCCTCAACGTCCTGTTAGCTCAGCTAATTTGAAGCATGGTCATTTCTAAGTAAACTTGACATTCAAATCTCTGTAGTAGTAAGCCTCTCCATGGTTATATTAAGAGTATAAGAATCTCAGAATTCCAGATTAGGGTTAGGGAGTATACTCACAGAATACTATATGCAACCACTCAGTTGCATTTGTTTGTGTTTGTTTTTGTGGGTTTGAGAGTTTGTTTGTTTGTGACAGCCTTAAACTATGTTGAGCCACATTAAAGTATATCTTCAGGCAGGCAAAACACAAAATTACTGAGAAGTAAATTTTCCTATCACATATATCAATCAGAGGACTTAGATCCAAAGCAGGCATTGCCACAACCTGAGGAATCATATTTAAAGGGTCACAGCATTGGGAAGGTTGAGAATCCCTGCCCTAGAGAAAGCCTACAAATTGTAGCAGAAGCCGTGTGCATCTCTACACAGAATAGGTTACTGAGTGTGATGTCCACACATGGAAGGAAGGTATGGAGTGCCACTGGCAAAAGGTCCATTTGCCTCTCAGTAACCAGGCATGAGGGATGTGCAAGACAGTGCTGTGAGTGCGGGGCTTAGTCCTGGCCATGGGCCATAGACCTGCTTTGAGAACCAGCCTTTCTACTATGCAGTATTGGCTCTAAAAAAAAAAAATGAAAGCTTCAATTCTCAAATCCAATAAAAAAAAAAATCCATGACATCCAAAAATCAAACTGGGAGCAACTTCATGTCTATGGAAAAAACCTAACACAGCAGAGTCCAGAGCAACCAAGGAAAGAGTCATAAGTTAGTCTTTGTCTCCCTGTGTGTCTCCTTCTGTGTGTGTCTCTCTCTGTCTCTATGTCTCTCTCTCTCCCTCTCTCTCTCTCTCTCTCTCTCTCTCTCTCTCTCTCTCTCTCTCTCTCTCTCTCTTTGTGTGTGTGTGTGTGTGTGTGTGTGTGTGTGTGAACTTATACCACAGGCAAAGCAAGTTGCAGAACTGTAGATCAATGAGGTACTCACTTCAGGGGTTTGTATCTTGACTGGGGCTGCATCGTATGTGCGAGCCACAGATGTGGTGAACCAGTGGCCCAGGACAGAGGCCAGCCAAGTAAGGTGCATCACAAACTCACAGACTTTATTAATACTTTATGAGAGAGTTGGGGAGGGTGGTTTTTTGTTTTGTTTTGCTTTTTGTAACTTGACTTACTTGGTTCTGAGTATGAACTTTGTAGATAACATGTCACATTGTGAAAAGATTGGATGTGCCTGATAGCCAGTTGTCAGAAGAAAAGAAATGGTAATGAGAAACTTCATCTTTTCATTCAAGTTTCAACAGTTATTGCTTCAGCTTAAAATATTAATTTGTCTGGAGATGAAAGGCTAGAGCAGTTTCTGTTAACCCTCCTCTAATAGGCAGCTACACTGTAAAAATTCAGCTTTGTGTATCTGTATTACTTAATATATTAGCTAAACCCACTTCTGGCAAAGTCAAGTCATTAGATTTTGAATTGTACTTTGTTCCAAGTAAGTTCACAAGATGATTTCATAAGAACATAATTGCTGTTGTTAAGGGTTTATTTGAACAAGTATCCACAAGGTTCCAGTGAGCATGACTTTTTTCTGTGGCAACCACATGTTCTGAGTCACTCATCTATAACTTTCCCCTGTTTTGAAGGTGTACAAGGGAGAAGAAGCCACATTCCAAATCTCAGGCCTCCAGAGCAACACCGACTACAGGTTCCGTGTGTGTGCATGCCGCCGCTGTGTGGACACCTCCCAGGAGCTCAGTGGCGCTTTCAGCCCCTCGGTGGCCTTTGTGTTACAACGACGTGAGGTCATGCTTGCAGGAGACATGGGGAGCTTGGACGATCCCAAAATGAAGGGCATGATGCCCACTGATGAACAGTTTGCTGCCCTCATTGTGCTTGGCTTCGCAACCTTGTCTATTTTATTTGCCTTTATATTACAGTACTTCTTAATGAAGTAAATCATTAGAGGGATGAGTGGTATGCCACAAATTTTAATACACATTTACTCAGAGCCACCCATTTTTAAGCCTTTTGTTTTTTGACTTATATACTTCTCTTGTTTTACAGATTTAGCGAGGGGAAACAGTCAGTGTTTGGCTGCACCTGTTTGACATGCAAAACTAGGAAGAGGTTAAACTGGATTTTTTTAAAAAATAATAATAAATAAAGGAATAAATAAGAGGAGAAGGGAGCAGCAGAAAAGCACCAGACAGCAAGGGCAGTGAGCACAGTGTGCCCAGTGCCCGGTGAGCTCAGTGTGCCCAGTGCCCGGTGAGCTCAGTGTGCCCAGTGCCCGGTGAGCTCAGTGTGCCCAGTGCCCGGTGAGCTCAGTGTGCCCAGTGCCCGGTGAGCTCAGTGTGCCCAGTGCCCGGTGAGCTCAGTGTGCCCAGTGCCCGGTGAGCTCAGTGTGCCCAGTGCCCGGTGAGC